>CM060734.1:59759377-60302997 GCA_030704615.1 Takakia lepidozioides
AATTTGTTGGGACTTATGTCAAAAACCCATGTTCCATTACCAATTGACAGCCTATCCTGAAAGAAGAACTCAGGGAAGGAGTTTAAGGCTCGACTTGCCCTGAGTGGTCAAATCGGTCATGAGAGGTCACTCTCAGATGAGCAGGACTTGGCCAATACAGAAATGGCTTTGCATTGGCCAAGCAACAATTGATTGAAGCAGGCCTTGCGCAAGACCAGTTGCACGAAGCACATAAGCAACAGCTATACCAAATGCAGGTGCAGCATGAAAGCAAGTTTACAAGAACTGAATGCACTACATACGGAGTTGCAGACAGTGCATAACAGGATGGAGATACAAATGCGTACATTACAACTATGGCTTGACCAATCAACAAAAGAATAAACAGTCAAGCGGAAAAATGTACGAAGGCATAAGAAGAGAATGTGGAGCCCATGAAGCTCATTGTCGATATAAAGAATACAATCTGTCGCATTAAGATACCTTTCAAGCAATACTTCAGATGGAAGCTGAGGAAGAGAATACAATCGTGGAGTTGCAACAAACCATCGTGGCCAATAGAAATGAAAATCGCGGTCAGTAACCGGCTTCGAAAGAAGCCAATAATTACTTGCTGCCTATGCGCAATTGGTTGAGCCACAGGCGAAGCGCATGACGGCTTTACAACAGCAGTTGGAATTTTTGTATAAGCAAGAGAGACAAACTCTCGGGGAACCACAAGCAGCTTGGTGGATAACAGCCTTATGCAGGTCTGGTTAGCACAAGGGCCAGTAGAGGGCAAAAGCCCACGGAAGCTCACCCAAAGCGAGATGAATGACTCAGACTGCAGGGTGCGAACATGCCACAACTACTATAGACAATGTCTATAGTAGGATAGCAGAAAGTACAAGAGGATGTATAACGGACTCCAGACTCAAGTGAAGACCTCACTTCAAAACATCGACCAAAGAGTCTATAATCCCGCAGGACGACTAATGGCTTTCTTATTTGCAAGCCAGAATTCTGGCTTTTCAGTCTTCCCAGGAGGTTGCAGGAGATGCCAATGTACAGGAACCAGTACCACCACCACCCACAACAGGTCAGTGTACCAGTAGCTGAACCTGTGGTTACGACAACAACCACCACAGCCACCACAGCCGAGCACACAGCCGAGGTATGGGGCAATGCGCTTTTAACCCACCTAAAACTAACTCCAGCTGCCAGGGAGTACAGTAGGCTATGATTATGCCCTTCAACCAAATTCCCATCATGTTGGATTGGCTGGAAAGAATTTAGTCCTCCGCAGTCATTCGCACATTACTACCAATCATGCGTATCTGGCTGCCAGTGGCAACCAGGACTAAAGTTCTTCCACACAATCGACATATTGAAGATCATCACTTGCACAATACTGGCACGAGCAGGTACCATGTTGAGGGAATTGTTGCTTTCCAGGTTTACATGGACTCATTTATACCAAGACCAGGAGATAGCAAGTATTGTCATGGGTTGTGCGGGCTATCTTACGCTGCTTGTTTCCTGATACGTTCCCACATAGAGCAACAAAAGATGCAAGCACGCTTTCAAAGTTACTCCAGTGGAGATCATTGGGTATTACCTTCGGTGCCCCTCATATGTTACCTATATGACCCAAAAGTTATGATACAAAGGATTCTCAAATTCGTTCATGGTTTCAAGCAGCCTGCAACAATTTGTCAACACAGAAATTTGGACTTGATGACATTTTCTATAAGGGACATATCGCATGGAAATACTTGCACGCGGCACCAGTAATTGGTACCACCACTCATCTTGACAGACAAGGAGCTCAGTGTCTATACCAATTTTGCTGTTCAACGGTTACACAGGTTGTAAAATGCAAACTTCCAGACATGGTAGGACAGCAATTGTATGCCCAGATGATTCCACAAAAAGTTCAAAATTAAAACACCTGAGAGGCGATGAGGATTCTGATACAACTGTTTCTTCTTCACAAAATTCTTTTGACATGGGAGAAGACTATGCAATTCAGATGGAAGAGAAGAAACAAAGGGGATCTCCTATGCCGGAAAGATTACCTCGATATCAGCCTCCAGAAGGCCTCACTTATCCAGGTAGTGATCAACCATCTCCATCAACCAGAGACAGACCTCGGGCTCGTACACACACCCACCACGCCCACCAATGAACTCTCAACGTCAACAAGTGCTCACTCACAAAGGCTTGCTACTCGGAAACAGTAAACCGTGAGGACACGGCTTTTGAGGGGGGAAGGGTAATGTTAGAGGACTGTAGGGGACTTAGACACTTATACGGGATCTGTAGGGTACCCTTAATTTTTGCACAGACTGAGACAAACAGGACCCTTAGGGGTGACAGCAGCGCACTGTAGAGGGGGGTTACATAGCCCACACAGCCGACACAGCAGTCCAGCCCCCACAGCCAACACACACCCGTCACAGTCGTCACAGACCCACAACAGCCAACACAAACAGCCCTTCACAGTCCCTTCAACACAACCAGCCCACACAGCCGACACAAGCCGTCACAGCCCACACAGCCACACAGCCGTCACAGTCGTCACAACAGCCCACACAGCCGTCACAGTCGTCACACCACAGCCCACACACCCCACACAGTCCGTCACATCGTCACACAGCAGACACAGCCCACCCAGCCAGTCACAGCCCGCACCCCACACAGCCAGTCACAGCCCGACACACACAGCCAAACACAGCCAGTCACCGCTTGACACAGCTGTCATGAATCAATAATAGGGAACGAAGAGTAGGACAGGGAACGACTGTGGGGAACAACACCAGTGAAGGGAACATGTTAGTTCACATACGACGGTTAGAGAGGGAAACGGTTAGAACCGCGGATAGGAGGATAAGGAAAGAACGGGGAATAGGAAGGGATCATTATTCGGGAGGACTTCGGAGACAGGCGGGAGCGGAGATCGGAGAGCACATGAAGGAGAAAAGAGGATTAGTAGATGCTTGTCATATGCAAAGCTAGAGTGATATTGTAGAGCAGATTAGAGACATAATGGATTCGCCCTGATACCTGATAAATCATAATCTGATACTTATACGATACAATCACACTGTGTAGAGAGATCTGAGTGAAGCTGTGGATTGAAATGGAGGAGTTAAGGAAACCGATAAATTGATGAAGCAAACTGATACTTAATTATCAATGGTGAGGTAGCTAAGATGAATGCGGAAAAGGAAACAAATAGGAAACACCCCCATGATACACTAGCTGTAGGTCATGACTGATTGTTCTGCGCGGGCTGAGTACTTAGAGATTTCCAACTCTTCTATCTTGGAGTTTCCGCCTCGGATAGCGAAGGGATGGGTGAGTAAAAGCCGTGCGACAGCATTGCTCCAATCCCCAACATACTCCAATCCGTATGTAGCTGGAAAGGCCGCCCCGAATAGGTCGCCTCAGAATAGGTGCAAAAGTCAATCGAGCCTTGAGTTCCTCAAAGGCTTCCTCCTGCTCCTCCTCCCACTGCCACTCCTGACCCACCTTGGTCAACTTGGTAAGAGCCTTTGCAATGCTGCTAAATCCCTTGACAAACCGTCGATAGTAGTTTGCCAATCCCATGAAAGCACGAACTGTGCTCATATCCATGGGGCGTGGAATGCATGCAATGGCCTCCACCTTTGTCTGTTGAACACCCAATCCTCTAGGGTATATCATGTGGCCCAGATACTCAATCTGATTGTGGAAGAACTTACACTTTCCGGGGTGCAGTTTCAACCCGTGCGCTCTCAAGCGCTCAAACACCACCTGAAGGTGTCTCTCATGCTCCTCAACCGTAGCACTAAAGACAATGATGTCATTAATATAGCACCGGGCGAAGTCTAGCCCCGCAAGAATCCTATCCATGACCCTCTGAAACTCTGCAGGAGCATTCTTCAACCCAAACGGTAAGAACCGCCATTGGTACAAACAATCCTTCCCATATTGGTCAATCCCCTAGAATGCCGTCTTTTGCTTGTCAGCCTCTTTGATTGGCAACTGGTGGTAACCAGATCGCAATTCCAATGTGCTAAACACATTTGCATGCCCAATGACATCAAAGATCTCCTCTGGAGTTGGCATGGCATATCTATCGGACTTAGTCTGACGGTTCATAGGACGATAGTCCCCACACATCCTTCTTTCTGTCCAATTGCCATAGATATCCTTCTTAGCTGGCATCACCGTTGCTGAGGCAGATCCCAAGGAGTTCCCAAGCGTTCCCACGCGTTCCCAAGCTAGGGTTTGCGCCGCTTTGCCTCTGCGATTGCTGCAACGAGCTATGGCTTCTATGGAGCAACCAGAGGTGTTGTTCTTGGTTTCTTGAGCATCAATAGACCACCAAGAGCGCTTCTATCTCCCTGAGCAAGCTATTTGCCACACAACAAGCTCTCTTTTTCTATAGAACTTATTGAAACAAGCATAGAACAAGCTTTTGAGCTTTCTATGGCATACCCTCTTCTAGCCATCGCATGCACTCATAGTGCTTCCTCCCATGGCCATAGTGCATCTCTTAAAGCTCCTAATCCAGCCCTGCACTTGCCACTTCCATAGACATGCTCTTCCCAAGCTTGGGATTGAAACCCCAACTCAAAACATGCTCTACAAATACACTATTTTGCCCCAAAGAGAAATCAGATGTCTACCTCCACTCATAGCTCTCCTAAGCTTGAAGTTGAAGACTCCCACAAGCTGAAACCATGCTCCCCACGTCCCAAGTGAGGTTCGCCACCTCACTTGGCACATGGAACCAAATAAAGTCCCAATGCCAACAAAATACAAATATAAATGTATAATGTCCTAATTAGTTAGAAATAACTACACAGGCAGGGATAGCTGAGGGACCAGTGATAGAGGTCCAGATTCATGTTCAGGTTCAGGCTGAGGGATCAATAGCTACAAGAAATCAGCTGGAGTAGATGGTCAATTGTTGCAAGTGGAAACAATAGCGGCAGCACAATTGATAGAATGAGGTGCTGCTAATGAAGGGTGTAAGAACAAATCTAGGTTGTCATCATCATCAGCTACCAACAAGACAATGATATATGCATGATTTGTGCAGAGGCATGGATAGTTGAAGGAGCAGGGATAGAGTGTGGGTGCAGATTCACCCAAGAGGGCCAGGCTTCAAGCTCCAGATTGACTCTATAGCTACAACAAACCTGCATGGGTAGATGGTCAACTGGCAGCAGCGGCACAATTTATAAAATCAGACACTGCTAATGAAGGCATCTTCTTCAACACATTTCACCTTGTTTTTCTCTCTTATCAGAATCGGCCCTAAATTTCCATGTTGAATTCTGTAAGTTAGCTGGTTGAGTGAATCTAGTTTGGAGTGACTTTGACATGATAATGCCAATGTGACAACAGGAAAGTATCAAAAAACAAGTACCAGAGATGACGAGAAGCTGTGGAATGAATACTTTTCTGCCCCAGTCAATGATAGGACAACCGAGGCAAAAAGGTGAATGCCTGTTACATTTCATAGATTAGCAGACGCATTCAGCATAGGAACTAGTGTCAGAAGCTGAATTGGACGTTTCCTAGAATAAATCTAGGCTGTCATTGTTAGCTACTAGCAACAAAGCAAGGATGAATGCATGATTTGTGCAGAGGCATGTGTAGCTGAAGGAGTAAAGAGAGTGTGGGTCCAGATTCATCCAAGAGGGCCAAATTTCAAGCACAAAATTACCTATGATTCCCTATGGATCAATAACTACAAGAAACCTGCATTGGTAGATGGTCTATTCCGTGGGACTCAATCTGTCACTGAGTCTTGCATTATGAGGATCACAATTGCTTGGCAGCTTACCTGCACGCGGCCTTGACCCTTAGGCAATCCCCAGAGTAGTAGTAGCTTTGGGCTGCTTTTTTACTTTGGTTTTTTCATTTTGTATCATAAGCTCTTTGAGCTTTCCGCAGATGTAATAAAGTACCATTTGTTTCATTTCATTTCATTTTCATTTCGTTTTGTTTCATGGCATGTCTTTCATTGTTTTCGCATTTCTAATGACATGATTAGTTCTCTTGTATGGCATTACATGCGTATATACTAGTCGGCTCATTACAAACACCAAAACTTCAAAGCACTGAGTAATTGTTCAAGTAATTTCGAGCACTTCATTTAAAGTAGTAAAACAGTGGTTGCGCCGACTTCGGCAGTCGCAATTGCCACTGGGCATGTAGCACTGCAAGTTATGTGGTCAACTACCACGTGGTGCTCCGGGCCCGTGGCCACGTGGTAGCAGTGCTGCTCGTCGTGGCGCCGCCACGTCGGCGTCCACATCGTCGTCCACGTCCGCGTCCATGTGTCACCACGCTCCGGTGAGTTAATCCACTCATCCGGAGGGAAAAGTCAAAGTCAGCCCAAAAGGTCAGACACACGGGCGGCCTACATGGTTACGCCACGTGGTTCTTCAGCAACAATCGCTGGGTAGTTGTTCGCGCGTCTGCGTTCTTTACCACTCCAATCATTGGATGTCCGACCCAACTTCCACGTCTGTTGTAACTAGTCGTTTGTAACTTCTAGTCGATCCCGGTTTTTTTACTTTTACGACTCGAAATGAGTCGTTACCCTAGTGGTAAATGACACGAATGCTTCTAGTGATAATCACCTAATTTGAATGGCATCCCTGAACGCACCAATGGGTTCAAAAGAAGAGACCATAGATTTTTTCTTGCAGAGAGCCAACAAAAAGGCAAATGTAACAAGTTCAATGTCACACAAATCAGCAACCCAACTCCTTTACTGAAACCAAAATGAGCAAACCTGCTTCTGACTTCAGTGAGAGAAAACAGGGGCAAACAAAGCAAAATTCACACATTTGCACAAGGCATACGCTCCTGCACACCCACTCCATATGCAAGGTCCTGTCCTCTCGCTTGGATCATACAAGAGGCCTCGCGTCATGCCGAGCTGGAGCTGAAAACGACATCCCTCTTGGCAATTCGCATCAGGACGGAGTCCCTTGGATGTGGTGGCATTTCATTTCCTTACCTGAAGTTCATCAATATTTAAGTGGCCACTTCGAACCAGACAATCAAAGACAGGAGGTGAAAACTGAAAGCACTTGATCGATATATCTGCACATCCATATGAGATTCCTGTTTGTGAGTGCTTGTATCCAGTTTATCCTCGAAAACATCAACACAAGCATCCAAAAACTGAGTCATCCCACCTACAGCCAAACAAGACGACCACAGTATAGCTGAGCGAGCAGAGATTGAAAGACGACCTGCTGAGACCAAGCTGACTCTCCAAAGAACCTTGTAAATAGCAAGAAGAATACCAAATCATGGTACTAACAGTCGTCAAGAGCCCACATTTGCAGGATGGACAAACTTCTTCACATCGTACATTGAGAAAAAACCACACCTTGCGACTGCGGTTGTCCATCGTGAAGGTGGCTAGCCGCTTCCCATAGTAGTCGATGGCCACATCGTGCACCACATCTTCATGCCCCGATTCTAGGGTTTGAGTCCCTGTCTGCCCCCTATCCCACCAGCTCCGCTCATCGTCTCTCATGATCAGACTCGACCCTAAAACAAAACAAACATAGCTCCGCCCTGTTCGACGTCTCTCATGATCAGACTCGACACTAAAAGAAAGCAAACACAGCACCGTCCTGTTTGTCGTCTCTCACGATCAAACTCGACACAAAGAAAACCAACAGATGGCAGGGGAGACAAAAAAACGCTATGTCCCCTCTACTCATGACTGGATGGTTGAATGTAGCGATAGATGGATGGATTTTGGGTTTTCCATCAATACATCCATCCATTCATTTGTTTTTCCATTTTTTGGCCATTTTAATTTCATCCATTCATCCAAAATAAATCTTTAAATAAGTTTCACTGTTAGTTCATCCAATAGCTGCTAGCTCAGCGTTTGCATTATCATTCGTTCCTACGTTCATCCAATAGTTGCCAGCAAGGCGTTTGTTGTATCATTCGTTCATATGTTCATCTAGTGCACAAAAGTTATGTTTGATACGTTCATCTAATAGTTGCCAGCAAGGCATTTGTGTATCATTCGTTGAGATAATACAGTTGTTTTGTTTCACTAACCTTAACCAGCAGTCGATTAGTTTAACTGTTAATCTGCTAGGTCAGTGAAACAATAGTTAAATATTTTTACTACTTATTATCCTCATACTTAACACTGCGACCTAACAACCCTAAATTCGAGCACATTCATCCTAATTCATCCTAGTTCACTAATCCTAATTCATCTTAATCATTCATTCATCCATTCATTCATTCCTTCACAGGGTGTGGCTTAGTGCCCGTGAGCAATGATATGTTGACACATCGTCATTTGCAATCACATCCTGCATATGTTTCATCCATTTATGTTTGCATTGTCCACATAGACACTCCTTGGGCAACCGGCAATTGCCACGTGCAGGCGTGAATACTGGCAGTCATACATTCCCATGCCCACGTCATCCCGTTGCAGTTTTGGCCATGACTCCTAGTCATATCTACCATCTTCCCCTATCTGGTCAAACGTGTTTGACCGCAGATCCTGACGTGGCGGAGATACAAGGTGGCATATACGACTTCTGGTGGTCACAATTGGCAACCAGGACTGCCCCCTTACATTTTGTAGACATATATGGTACGACTTGGCAAATGTGGCAGACGTTAAAGCCGGGATCTGTTGTAGTGCTTGTGTTCATGATATGCATACTAATGGAATTCCATCCTCATAAGGATGTGAAGATGCCTAAGAACAATATACGTGGGGCTGCTCATGGCTTGAACTGGCATGCAACAGTCTCATGGACTGCTGCTCTAGGGCTTGCGATTGTCATCAGATAAAATCATGGAATTGATGCATGCTTGATTGCTTTTACATGCAAGTTGGAGAGCCACTGCAACTTTGGGATGAATCATACCGTACATAATGTATATTGGGAATGAATGAAGATTAGAAGTTATCATATTATGAATGAAAACACATACAAAAAGTATGAGTGCATATGTGCATATAGTGCCTGTACACTCATGTTTACTTATGAGTGTCGTCTGCACACTGTGCTATTTGCAGTATGAATGAAGTAGTCGAAATCCAGGGTTCTGTTCTCTTTATAATTCATTGCAGCCGGAGAAGCACGGAAGGGGTGATGACCCACAAACAAAGGACATCCAAGCAGCAAACGTCACAATTCTTCTGCCAATGGCAACCATGGTGTTGGCCAGTAGTGGCATCAACCCTCACCAAGCCGAGATCCCCTCCATGATATTCATGTGCAGAATTCATGATTTCATGTCTCACATGAGATAGTTGTAGGAAACGTGGGGAATATATGGCCAGATTCCAGAGAGAATGCAGTAGCAAACATTTGGTGGGAATGGGTCATGGATGACCACCATGCCAACAGCCAATGTCTTCAAGCAGTTTCAGGAATCTGCCCTACAGATAAATCTCATCCCATTTTGGAACCCCAAATGAGTACCAAACCTACAACCAACACACATGTGACTGAAACCATCTGGCCCTACCTTGGGCTGGTTTGTTACTGGGTTTGAAGGGTCCAAGCATTGGCTTGATGAAAAAGATCGTGCTTTGACCCCTTGTTGCCATTCACGTTCTGGGCAGAGGCAAGTCACCATGCACTATCACTGTTGGTTCCAAACACCACCAACATGGCTCAAAGAGTTCAAAATGAGTTGGTATCTATAACATGGATTTATATTAGTTGGCAAGGAAATTGCTGTGATACATAAATCAGTTACCCGCGTTGGTCTGTAAGGCTTACTAGTACCTTGGTCCTTGGTGACCATGGGGCTCATCCTGGAAATACATCAGCAATGTCATCACCAAATTTTCTTGCAATGACCTCCATGGGCTTTGCTGCCAGAGAGCAGGCACCTTTGGAGGATTGTGAGAGACAGTGGATGACCATAGGTGCCTAATCAATGAGATGGAGTTTAGAGCAACACATTATGGAAATGGTGCATATGGAGACACAAATCAATTGTACATTTAATTAAGAATGGGAGCGCACATAGTTTGTATGAACAGATCATTTGTTGTCTTTGGGGTTGTGTCTTTCTTTTGCCAATGATTCACAGGAAGCTGAAGCAAGTGGCTAATATCTTCTGGCAGCTTTTTAAAAATGTAGCCAGTTTTTTAGCTTCACATGTTTGAATCATCTTCTTTAACAGAGTTTAACAGAGTTTTTCAGCTTTGATGCACCAGGTTCATGGACCCTTGCCCTTGTGTAGGCCTCGCATATGAGGGACTCGTATTCATCAGTATCATATGTCTAGTGGTATTCCCTCCGCTTCTCTAGCATTTTGCTCTCCTTCATCGTGATAGCTACGTCTGCCAGCACTTGTAGTAGCGTGAAAACCTACACAGCCAATGCCTAGCATAAATCCTCAGCAAGGTATAAATGATGCGAACTGTAATTGTATGCATAGCTGCAACTGAACCCAACCCTAAACCTCTGACAATGGTATGCATGTCATTTATCCTAAACCCTAAACCCCAAAACATCATGAATGGATTACATATAATATGAAATATATCAATAATATGGAGAGTGATCATGGACCAAAGTAGTGACCTAAGTTGTTATGGAAGGAAAAAAAAACGATAGAACATATGTACACATCCCTGGAGCAAGCTATTGAATTATGGAAAGTGATGACCGAGGTCACCTTCAATTCTTGTAATACAACATGAATCAAAAATTGCAAAGTCGGCAGCTTTATGCCTTACCAGTCTCCCCAGGTCCCGAAAATATCAGCAAAATAACAAACTCTTCACCTCAGCTCCATATGAAACCCACTCTTCACCTTAGCTCCATGTAAAAGCTTGCATGAAGTGCCCAAAACTAGCAAAACAGGCCCACTTTTGCACTTTGCTAACTACTATAGTGAGAAAAGGAGACCTGAGTCATAATATGCAGATTTGTGAGCCTATGCATTCAATATATGTGAAAGAACCAACAAAGAACGATTGGGTTTCAAATGCTCACTGCAAAACTCACTCACCCGCAAAGTACAACATGGAGGAAGAGCAGAATGAAGATCCGGAGAAGACAAATAACAAAGTCGATCGTTTTGGAGCGATAATAAGGACCTGCACGCAAGAAACGTTTGGAGCGCAAGCATTGCAGAACACGGCGACCACATCCTCAATCGTAGCAGGACTGCCCACTGCTGCCCACAAAATTGACGTGCACAACGGGATGCGGTACGCCAATACCAACAATAGCAACGAAAGCAAGAGCTGGTACGTGTATTCTCTACCTACCCTCATCATTTTACATGCAATGGCATGCATGGGGGATGGAGGTCGATGCCATGCATGAGGGCAGGATGGGGATGCAGGAGAGGGCACGTCTCATGTCCTGGCAGCGGGAACATGAGGGGCGGGAGGGCGTGCCGCGCGGTTTGCGGGCGATGGAGGCGGGGTGGGCGTGGGGTGGTGGGGGGTCCACGCTGGCTGAACCGGCTCCCTCGCATTCAACTCCAGGGCCCCATCTAATGCTCGGCAAAATGATCCATATACAGAACTGTCCACGCTCAACTGTTCTCAGCTATCCATCTACTTCTGGACTACCAAATCAGCAACGGACACGCAAATTAGGTAAAACCTCCGGTTTTGATACGCCCAGTACATGGGCGACCAAAGAAAACACCTATTTTGACCTACTCATTACCCTTTCCCATTTTATCTGCTATGCATATTGAACTCTCCGGCCAGAAATACCTAGCCGCGCCATCTCCTTAGCCAATGCAACGCCTAGCATCCCACATGCAATCATGGGGTCTTCAGATCGCTTGCCATAACCAAACTCTCTGACATCTTCACAAACCATTTTCACGCACAACACCAACAAACCCGTTTGTTCACACTTCTTAATGTTGACATCTATCAAGGCTGGACCCTAGATCGTATTGTCCCCCAAATTGGCTACTCCCATGTTTATGCTCAACTTCCCAATGCACATGCCTCGAACGTCTATGCTCTCACATACTATTAGAATGAAAACACGGAATAACCATTGGCCCATTTAACCATTCATGTTTTATCACTCTTTTACCATGTCTTTTACGCGCAGAAGGACTCCCCATCTCATCCTTGCATCTACCCACATCTACCAACACTTTCACCATCTGCTTTATGGAATTTACCTATTGCCATGACCCCACTATCCCGAAAAGCCATGTTATCTAAATGAGAGAAATCTGTTTCTCTGATTCTAGTTCTTACAAGGAGGCACGGGGATGACAATTCGAACCACTCTTTGTCATCATCGCTGAGGTGCACGGTGGTATCCACGTCGACTCTTTCCAATCGGATGTCACTCTTCCTCCAATAAATGCAAGCTAAAAAATAACCATCCACCCCTCTGACAATATCTTCCATTGTGCTCCCCGGGCTATCACCTGGTACTACTCCTACATCCAGTAGAGCAGCCACCTCCGACATGGGGTAGTATATTCTGCTAGGTGAAGTCGTTTTTATTTACGTCGGCTTCGGCTAGACGCTTTCTACTAATGACAATTTGTTGGGGCGCTCCTTTGCAAGTGTTTCCATTAGGCATGGCAGAATCGGTTGGACATTTTATCATGCATTGCTCGATTCTTTGTAATGTGTGGCCTCTGGTTCTAGCTCCTGTAAGTATTTGGAACATGTCAAGGACCTTACTTTGGTAAATTTCCCTTTAAGTCACAGTTACTCGCTTTAATGCGCGTGCCTAACTTCCAAACTGACGGTCGCCGAGCCAACTTGGAGCTTCAGTTGCTCACCGGGACATAACGGTCCTCCTTTGCTCCCCCATGCATCCATTGATTACGTGGGCTAAGTGAAAATTGTGGTTATAGGTAGTTTGGAATAGCTCCTCACACTGGGTCGTTTTTCGGCTCGTTTGCTTGCTTTACTTACTTTGGTCGCTTAACGTGCTTGCACTATTCTTGGGGTCACTACTCCCTATATATACTTCTGACGTAGGTGTCGGCGAGGGTCTCACAAGCAGCCCATGTTCTTTTTGGTGCACCACCATGGTGACCCTACACTCCTTACGATGAGTCACGGTGAGCCTCGACCCACTCCCACTTCCAAATATTACCACTTGACGTGCAAAAAAATATAGGGTGTTGAAAAATTTGAGAAAATAAAATTTTAAATACATTTAGAAATACTATGGAGTACTAATATATTGGCGGCACCACATTTAAATTAAAATAGGATCCAAAATAAAGACGTATTTCAAAGAAAAATTAAATCTAATATAGGGTGGAGAGAAATTAAAGGGACACGTGTCGTTCAGTGACACGCAGCGGAGAGGGCGTAGGCGCATGTGCACAACAACCCTAGGCTTCCCTCTCTTTTGTCTGCTGCAATTCGTGGCGGCATTGTGCTAGACAAGCAGAGAGAAATGGTGGTGCGCTCAGTGGTGTAAGCATTGTGGCCCACAGGTTTTGAAGCTTGCAGAGCGTGACAGTGAAGAAGCATAGATTGAGAGGGGGAAGGATGGCAACCCCATAATTTTTTTTAAAACAATTCAGGTTAATATAGGGTGTCCAATATTTGTTACCAGCTATAAAATATAAATAATATAGCCTGCAAGAAAACATGTCACATTACAAAATTATGTAATAATAGGGTGGCCAAAAATTTAGAAAATAAAATTAATACCCCCATAGAAAATGCATTTTTGCCACACGTGCCTAGGAAACTAGATAGGGAGTGACCTCCCCGAGCCCCATGACCTAATTGGCCTGCGGTGTGTCGACCTAAGACTCCTCCATGACTCCTACCTATTCAACTAAGCCCACTTGGGAGTTCCCCCACCTCTTCTAAGCCACCACTAGCACGTGACCAAGCAACTCGGGGTCCCCACCGCCTTGTGAGTGCCTCCGCTCCATTGGGTGAGTTTGCCACCCAAAGGTTGTTCAGCTCGCAGTCCTATTACTGTTGTTGTCCACACATCAGGAACAACCCCTCTTGTGGCTCGACCCCTGCCCTCAAGGCAAAGGGCCACGATACTCGGGGTCCCCAACGCCCATCGGTTGGGGAGCCCCGCCCAGTGAGTGTGTCTGCCCCAATGAATGCCTTAGCCACTTAATGGTCATTCAACCCCTACCCCACTACTACCATTGCCCCACCACAGGGCTAGGCCCCTCATGTGTCCCGACCAGTGTTGGACCGGTATCATCAACATTTCATACCAGCCAGGGTATGGTACTGTCAGTGAAGAGGCCTCCTTCATACCTGGCAGGTAATGGTATCAAAGTAGGTATTAAGCTTTTAATGTACCAGTCTGGTATGTATATTGTCTTTGTTTGGCCTGCTATGGTATGGTATCTGTATTTCAAATTTAAAATCTTATACTGGGGGTATATCAATATTGGTATCAATACAATTATTTATTTATTTATTTAAACTGAAAAATAAAAATCTGTCCAAATTATACCGCTGAGGTGAGCACTTCAGCCGCTGAAGTGATCACCTCATGGGCTGAAGCGCTCACCTCAGCGGCTGAGTGCCGCAATTCATAATAACAAGGAGCGGCATCTCACCTTAGGTAATTTGAGGTCACCTTACAAGAGCCATATTACAGGCTGATAAATGAGACAATGCTCCAAGCCTAAGCAGATTTTCGCCAAAATCGCCATTTAGATTGTCTCAATCAAAGAGCCGCAACTCTCCATGCTGCACCCTAAATCCCTAAATCCCTAACGCTCCACATATTGATACCTAGGGTGCAAGCGATGGCGGTAGACATAGTACTGGTATCGACAAAGCTGCGTTCTTTGCGATACCAGGCTGGTATGGTAGGAGCCCAGGTATTAGCGTTTCACTATGTTGCCCCCAATATGTTCTGCCCGGGGTATTGCCAGTTGCTTATACCCGCCTGGTCTGGTACCCTGCCGTGATACCCTTACGTGTGCTGATACCCCGCCTCACCCCCATATACCGGTCCAACACTGGTTCCGATCCCCTGCCCTCAAGGCAAAGGCCGTGATAGAATCCAAAGCCAATGGCACCGGTCCATTCGCTATTAAACTATTGTATATTATCCAAAGTCTATCATGCCCTCAGATGTACTACGCTCTAGAATATTTGTAAAGCTCATTGCCAAGTAGTCTATTTCAAACTCTCATTCCACGGTATCTATGCTGCTACTCTCACATTTTATGACGAACAAACTGAGGGGAAGAAGACTTGTGTGAAGTTGGTTGCAAAGATCCAAACATCTTTGGATGATGAGTATCAACGTGATGGATGCTTCCAAATCTCATGGGAAAAGGATGGGATCTTACGCATAAGTACGTCGCTAGCCATCTGCATTTGGTCTACTCAGGTGCTCCACGGCTGATAGGGTTTTATGGATGATTAAAGGATGAGGTCTGTTAGGGCTCAAGACATCTTTCCTTAATAGGGAGGGCTCTAGCGACAAACCAAATCCCTTGGTAAGTATTTGATACTTTAACTCGGGTTGGAGCCCACAAATTAATGAAATCAAGAAAACCATTCGTTTCAATCATTGACAGCATTGCCTCTGCTCAAGCTACTCGGCTTATCTCTAGCTCCACTCATACCAAGGAGTTTGCTTCTCTTGCATGCATATTTCCGCCGCACCCTACTACTTAGCTTTATAATCCTAATTACTTCTCATGATGGGATTTTGCTTTTGGGTGCCTATTGCGGGCTTATGAGGTTTCTTCAGCCTTGACTAGTATTGTTGTCTCTCTTAGGTTTGCCCTTCCCGTGTGCAACATGTTTGCTTCATAGCTCATGGGGGTATTATCTTTTTCTCTATTAATAAAAGTTTAACGAGAGCTGTGATTATCCCCTCTTAAGAATTAAAAGAACTCTACTGCTTTTGCACTGCTTGCTAGGATATTCTTTGACCTTACCATAGCAGCTAAGCTGGCTTGGAATAAGGTGAGTGCAGATATTACCAAACATCCCTAGCGTCAACAAATCATCCTCGGCCAATTGAGATCAACATGGGGAAGGGAGGCCTCATCTGCACCTGCTCAGGGGCTGACTCTTGTGAGTGGCCACAGCAGGTCCTTGATCCTCAGTGGCAACATCAACGCACCCTCCTCTTCTGCTTCCCCATAATTTGACAAAGCGGACATCAACTAGAAGCACGTCAAGGCTTCCACAAAGACCAAGCTCTCATACCTTAGATAGCATTTTTCCCCTTCATTGATTCCTCTTTGGTGCTATCTGGTTTATGTTCGAGTATATGTTGGAGGTGCCTAGTCCCTCTTGACTCTCAGAATCGTAGCTTCAATGGTTACTTTGGCCCTGCATAGCCTAGAAACTACCTCTAGGTTGGATTTGTTATATGTCCAGAGTATATGTCACACAAAATTTTACATTAAGGTAACACGTTTCCCTTGTTTTGCTTTGCAAAGTAGTCAATGTTCTTCGGGGTATCCGTCATGGCTTGCCGTGCGTTAGAGCCTTATGGCGGAAACGCGTCAGCAAGGGTTTTAATTTTTTTCCCTTCAATAATCTTCATAAAATTAAATCACCTCTATGGTATGGGTCGGACGTATTAAATTTCAAGTTTTTATTTCTTACCTTTTGGAAGGGGATGAAGCCAGAACATTTGTATATTTCATCACTATAAAATAGCAAATTGGGTTTTTCTGGAATATTGGCCCTTTCATTTGTCTTTTGGTATACATAGTCATAAATGTAAATATATAAAGTAAATTCAATAATCATCAATAAAGTTCCATCCAGGGCTCTGTCCCCTGTTTTTTATTTATAAAGTAAAATATGTGCTCCAAGGCACACTGGGCCACACTAGGGTAGACATGCCTATGTGTCCCCTGTATAGGTTTTATTATTGTTAGCTACTTGCACTGAGGGGGATCTAGGCATTTTCGTTAAAGACAGAATATATGCATGAGGAGCTTGTACTGGTAAAAAATTGGATTCCAAAGAATCTTCTGTGGATCAAACTCACACCAAGAATAGCTTTCCGGACTTGTTTGCCATATCATGAAGTCCACACAAAGTTGTGGGGTTTCAAAGTCGAACGAAAAGAAAGCTTGTGTGAACCTTGGGCCCTATGACCGATCACATTTTTTGGGGGGTTCTATCAAACAACTGTTTGCCAAGTGGCAAAACTTGTGTTAGCTCATGCGGCCTGACCCAAGCATTTATGAGGTGATCGGTCATAGGTACTATAATGGTCATAGGGTGTTTTACCCTATGTTAGACCATAAGTAGAAGGCCCCACTTTTTTCATTTTTTTCATTGAAAGGCCCCACTGAAAAAAATAAAAAATAAAAAAATAAAGTAATAAATAAGAATTGATAACAGAAAGTAATTTAAAAGCTTACTTTTACCAAAGTCACAGTGGGATGCGTGTCACGTGTGAGTCACAGGGTTGGTCGCGGGGTCCAATGCGCTCCGAAATTTCCGATCAAATTCCAGACGAACAAAATTCCACGCACGGCGCTTGGATGCAAACATGCCGCCGTCCGCTGACGGAGGCTGACACTGTTGCCGTGCCGTCGGAGGCTGATGAACGATAACTCTTCTGTCCCACTTCATACCCCGGGGCTGGGGAACAGACGGACGTCATTCGTTCCTCGGACCGGCTTCGTCCGTTCTCGGACAGGTTTCGGTTAACGGACATCCAGGAAACTTGAACAGGGCCGCAAGCACAGCGCTGCAGACTTGGCGCGCTTTTTTGCGCTCGACTGTGTTCGGCTGCTTTGCGCAGTGAGGGATTTGAGGGTGTGAGAGTTGGCGGGAGTGGAAGCGATGGAAGCAGATGGCGGGAGGGAGGGCGGGAGTTTGAGTGACTCTTGTTGTTGAGTTTTGCTTCTCTTTTTTTCTCGCCTTCTCTTTCAAGTCTTTGGAGGCGGGTTGCCTCTGTTGAGAACGCTGTGTGCATTCCGGAGAAGGAAGCAGATCTTGGTTTGTGGCTGTGTTTTTCTTTTTTTTCCATGTAAAGCATCATTTCATTTCATTTCATTTAGTGTTGGGAGTTGTCTTGAATTCGTAGCTGCAGGTATTGTGGTGTTTGTGAGGGAGAGAGAGGCAGGGAGGTTTTTTGTTTTGAGGTAGTGGAGTCTGGTGCTCTCACGAGGACTGTGAAGGGATTCGGGCTTCAGGGGACTGTGTGTGTGCAAGAGAGAGGGGAAGGAAGTTGTTTCTTTGAGGGGAAGGTTTGTTTGTACATTGAGATGGTGCTCTCGTAGGGATTCTGAGCGTCACAAGATTCTGCGAGAGAGACACGGAGGTTTTCTTGCTGTGAATCTCGAGACGGAGGGGGATATATTGTAAGGGACAGACGGCATGGCTGGGGCTGTGGCGAGAGAGGAAGGGGCCGATAGATGGAAGAAGATGGGAGGCAACGTGTTGCAATCCAAGAGCGCCAATGGGCGTGTTACACGCACCTTTGTCGCCCCGTCTGGTAAATGTTTCTGTTTCTGCAAATTTGAGCTAAAAAGGTTCTCTTCATGATCTGGAAAGAAAGCCTATGGAAGCTGGTTAGCTCCCTGATTGATGATGCTGCTGCTTCTTGATTTGTAGGCGTGGTTTGGCATTTTGTCACCACATGATGGAAGGAGGGGTAGATATGAAAAGCTAAATTAATATTTCCTCGTCACATGCTGGAGGGGAGAGGGAGCGAGTGAATGTTTTGTACTTACGAGTCGAAGAACCTGAGTTAGACAACGATGGGCACCTGCTAATGCGCACATACATTCTGTCAAGTTGGAGCTGCTAGCCGAATTCATCAAAGAGAAAATGTTCTTGAATCTGTGCTCGGTGCAAGGGCAACTTGTGCAGCCGCCTTCATGTTTTGGGGTGCTGCCTTGCCAACTAACAACTCCAACGGCTTCTGTGTTGCGTCCAAACTAAAGAGATCCACCTACTGTAGGTTTATACACTGGGTTTTGTAAAGAAGTGTGACTCCAGTCAAACCTGTTCCACTACCCCACGCTGAGAACGGCGATGAGCCAGTTGCAGGCCTTCTACATCTCTGGTCTACTTGTCCTCTCTCCTGAGGCACACCGTCTCTAGCGACGTCTGGGGGTTTCTTGATACACTCTCTTGGTTCTCTTGTAGTCGTGCTGTGTTCCAGAGGCTCTGCGGGGCCCATATACTCTTCTCTCTATGCTTCCTTCGTGTTGATTTTAAACACTGGCAGCATTCCTGACAGAGATACTGCTGCTTTTTTATCCACCACTGTCATCCTCACCAAGCAGGATGAGGAGGGAATCTCCATGTGCAATTGGACAGGTGCCACAGACATGGTGACAGCTCACACCACACAGACACCTTAGAGACAACCCTGTCATCATGCCTGCCTCTCCTCAAAATATCCATGTTCCTCGAGAGGGCCCTGGGAAACTGCCTTTTGGGTTGGCACATTCTACGGATTTTGTGTAAAGAATATCCCATGAGGCTGTTTGTCCAATATGTACCACCCTAGAAGTGGAGACAGCATTGAAAGGTCAAAGGTAGATAGACACGAAGTGCATGGCAGCCTACCTACATGAGACACTGTCTCTGTGCCACCATTGGGGTTTGTACCTTCTGGTGGAATCTTTTCTGCTACCCATGGCCCCCCTGGGCTTCCTGGGGAGGTACTATATTTCTTTCTTGGATTCTCCCTCTCTGCCTTGTATTCATCTCTGTTGTCTCTATTTTGTTACAGTGATTATCCTGCCTAGTACACTTAGCACTACCTACTAAGCATTGATGAACTCATCATAGAAATTCTAGAATTGGGTTTAGTTCCATAGAGTTCTTCACCAGGACCTGGAATTCAATGTGCATCCAAATATGGGAAATTCATGCAGCCACTTTATTGTGGACTGGATTCATACCTTGCAGCTGAATTTAGTTCTTTTGCCTCTGTAGGGGACAAGTTTCGGAGCTGGAAGGAGTGCATGAGATACATGGATACTGTATTACTCAAAGCTGCAGGCAGTCTGATACTTGACAGCAATAACAAACAGTCCCTAGATAGTGGTGGAGGAGACCTTTCTGAGAGGTCATTTGGAAATGGAAAAGATAGAGGAGACAGTCCCCAGCCTGCCAAAATACAACGGGCATCTGGGGAAAGCAAACCGAATGGTGTAGATCATACCAAACACTCACAACAAAGTTCTTCTGAAAATGAACGGAAGCGGTCGCGAGAGTTTAGCAGAGACGAAGGGCTGGCTGAAACCAAGAAGGGCAAGACATCAGACAGCGATGGTGATGAGCTAGAGGTGGACGGTCAGGCCACCCCACCAATGAGGATCAGGCCCAGACGAGCAGCTGCAGGTACCAATTTCAAAGAAAAGACTTACGTTATTGAGGATGCCTATGTTCAACAAAAAGTAGAAAAAATGTCTATGCTTGAACAAGAGGCTTTGGTCATAACAGCTGGAGGGAATGAGGAAGACAGGAGGCTGCTTGATTTTGTGGTGCATGATGAGGATGGCGCGCCCCAGCCACTAGAAGTTGTGGGCAGCGTGGATCTTTACGTCACAGGCCTTGTGTTGCCCAAAAATGGTATCATCGACAAGGAGCGAGGCGTTCGCTGTGAGGCATTTGGACCATTGATTTCATGGTCAATTGAGGGTTATGACAAAGGGACCCCTATGTTGTCCCTAGCAACTGGGATGTCAGACTATCTTTGCATCAAGCCTGCAGGAACATACAAGAGATTCTACACCATGCTGTACGAAAAGGCAGTTGTCTGCGTAGAGGTGTATCGGGCGCTGAATCCCTCTATGAAGGGAGATCCCAACCTGGGTCTCAATGATCTTCATGCACGTGTGTCACGGGCTCTGATCAGTGGAAGACATCCCTCTCTTGGCCAATTTTTCACTCGTGACTACTTTGTGACACAAGGAGAATTTATTACCAATCAACTGAAAGAGCTCGATGGGGATGCCAGTGATGATGATCAGCTGTTCAGTGGCTTGCCGGCCTTGGAAGCCCTTGAGGAGGAGTGCACAAAGCGCATCAGCCCATCTTGTCTTGTGCCTCAGAGGAATGGAACTTTGTCCATTCAAGAGCCAAAGAGCGGGGTTGCAAATGGTGGAACTGAACCTGAGGAAGAGGAGCCAGATACCATGGATGGGGATGAGAAGTTGGCACGGCACTTGCAAGAGTATGAGGATCGAACGACCATGAACAGGCAAGAATCAATCCCTACACATTTACAGCAGCAGTCTGCTACTTTTTTCATTTGCATTAGGGGAATAACCTGCCATCATTTTCTCTGGAAACTGTTTGTTCCCGCCAGTCAGAGTGCAGGGCTCATAGGTGTACAAATTTCCATGGCTGGATGTCCTTCAGTAAGCTGCTTGTTGGCACACTATCCAGAAAGTGTTATGGGAAATTATGACCCGAGCATACAGCATTCTTGGTTAAGGGTTGTGTGTCCAGAAGTGTAGGCTTGAAATGCTTCTACAAAGATGCCCAAGGGAAATGATTATGGTTTGTGGTAGAAGTGAAATGTGCTCAGTTCTTTAGCCACAAGGGCGTCTCTTGTGCTTGTTCTAATGCACATCAATTGCATGTAATGCCTCAGACAAAATAGACGATCCCAACCAGCTGGAAAAGGCAAAGTGTACATCAAGATAAATGAAGATGAGATCGCTGCTGATTATCCGCTACCTGCTTATTACAAAGCTGAGGAGCAGGAGACAGATGAGTTCATCCTCTTTGATGACGACAATACTCTTTTGGCTCCAGAGGATCTCCCACGCCGTATGCTCCACGATTGGGCCCTTTACAACTCGGATTCACGGCTCATCTCTTTGGAACTTCTACCCATGCTTGCAGGTAAACCTTTTCTCAAGGTGGTTATGTGCATAGTCTACATGACATTCTACCAGATTAATCTCAAAATCAGAATGATGGCAGCACTCAGCCACATCAGAAATCACCTGCAAAGAGATGTCATTGCTGGACTTCACTTGCAATGCCTGAGCTTCATCACAGTATAGCACAATAAGAACTCCCCAAATTATAATAGAATCACAGTTGAGAAGTCTAATGTGGCACACTTGTAGCTCTTCAATCAACTTCAACCAGGTATATGGACTCCTCAAATCTAGGTCCTTGTGTACCATATCTGAGCTGTTTCATTGCCGTCGTCTCCATGTTGAGCTGCGGCAACCCTTCCCAACTAGGAAATGCTCCTGTTAAAATTCAGCATTCCATGTCAGAAGAGCATCTTTTTGGTTTATAACAAGAAAAGATATTTGAGACTGCCACACACTCACAAACTTTGGCACAATGACTTTGTGTGAAGGAACTGAGATGGACGTCGAGATCTTTGGGTCCGGTATGATGACAGAGGATGATGGCAGTGGTTTCTGCCTGCATGATGAGGCTGAGAGGGCAGGCGTATCAGCTGCAAGCCATCCAGCTGCTGGAAATGGACCCTCAGGTCATGAAAATGGGAATATTCAAGAAGAAAACAGGGCACAAGGCATTCGCCTGTACCTCAGTGCAATCAAAGAATGGATGATTGAGTTTGGGGCATCCATGGTGTTCATTTCAATTCGCACCGATGGGGCTTGGTACAGGCTCGGCACACCCTCCCAACAGTATGTGCCATGGTATACCCCTGTGGTCAAAACTGCACGCTTGGCCATCAAAACTATTGCTATGCTGAAGCATGAACAACGTGTTTCACGGCTGTCTTTTAATGATGTTGTGAAACGGCTGGCTGAGCAATCAAACGATGAACCCACCTTCATCAATTCAAAAGTTGCAGAAGTGGAGAGGTATGTGGTAGTGCATGGGCAGATTATTCTGCAGCAATTTGCTGAGTATCCAGATGAAACGATTCGGAGGAGTGCTTTTGTCTCAGGTCTGGTGATCAAGATGGAACAGAAGCATCACACAAAACTCGTGTTTTCCAAAAAAAAGGTGCTTATCAAGAAGGGCCAGAATCTGAACCCCCGAGCAGACTTGCAGCCGGATTCAAGGAAACGCAAACCCATGCGTGCCACCACCACCCACCTGGTGAATCGCATTTGGAGTGAGTACTATGCAAAATTCAGTTTGACAGGAGAAGGGCTAGAGAAAGTCAACATTAAGGATGAAAATAAGGAACTTGGTCCGAAAACTGAGGAGGCAGAGGCAGAGGCAGAGGAAGAGGAAGAAGAGAGTGAAGAGGAGGAAGAAGCCCCACTCTCACCTAAGTACTCTCGAAGATCAACTCAACAAATCAGAGCCACCAACACCAAGATGCGGCAAGAGCTCAAGTGGGTCGGTAAACCAGTAGGAAGGACGCCTGCCAAAGAGCCTGTATATGAAAGGGCTACCTACAATGGCGAATCTATTGTGGCGGGTGGGGCTGTAGTTGTGAATGTTGAAGAAGAGAGAGAGGGTTCTGAGCAGCTTCCATCATTACTACTGGTCGAATATCTCTACCAGGCATCGGACGGCTCTGCAATGCTCCATGGCCGAGTCCTGGAGAGAGGCTCTCAGACTGTTCTAGGAAATGCTGCTAATCCGTCTGAAATCTTTCTCACAGAACTTTGTGCAGATGTCGAGATGGATGCAGTTAGGGGGAGTGTGGTGGTGGAAATCAAGAAACAACCGTGGGGCTATGTCCACAGGAAGGCAAATGCTGCCATAGACCTGGCAGAGAGAGAGCATGCCAAAGAGAGGGAGAAGAAAGGGCTTCCAATTGAGTATTTTTGCCGTGCACTGTATGCACCTGACAAAGGTGCATTCTTCAGTCTGCCCAAAAATGGTTTCGGAGTTGGAGATGGATCTTGCACGGCTTGCCTTATGAGAGAGGAGTCCAAGGAGAGGTTTAAGACATGCATGCTCCCCCACAATAAGGGATTCAAACTGGAAGGCGTTGAGTATTGTGAAGGAGATTTTCTTTATCTGGATCCTAGTACATTCGAGCCATTGCAAGACAAAGACGACCCTGTGCAGGGTGAAAAAATATTCAAGGGTGGTAGAAATAAAGGACTGCGTCCCTTTGCTGTCTGTGAGCTCTTGAGTGTACAGTGCCCGAAGAAGAAGAATGGGATCCCTGCACAATTAAGTGTTCGGAGGTTCTATCGACCAGATGACTTTGGACCACACAAGGGATATATTGCTGATATTCATGAGGCAAGTCTCTCTTTTCAACAATGGAAATTTTGCAACTATCCCCCCAGTAGTGGCGATTGATGGGAGGCTCCCTTATGCTTTGCTCTCTTAATCTTTTTTCTTGCTTGTTTAAGCTACCCAAGGACTGGTTGAACTTTGCTTTATCTCATGATCTGCAATGACTGCCAGTATGCCCACCTCAGCCATGCTTATGAGGGACTATTTTTTATATCCACGCCTCCTCTGGGATATATTTTAGTACCCAAGTCCATGTCTTGTAGGATGTGTGTTGATCAATGCTGCCTGCAAGTCCTTGGACACGGAGAGCTTCTTCCTACTAACCACTCCGTCACTGCTGTACCCTGCTTGGGACTGTCCATGTTCAAGAGGTCTCCGTGTTTCACGTATATTTGGAGCAGTGGTGTGCAGTCTGCAGGTCATTGATGGTTCAGGAAGCTCTCTACTTATGTGACTCCTACCTGCTCGGTGAGCGTTGCTGACAATCTGAGGCGATGCAGGTCTATTATAGCGAGGAGAAGGCAACTGTGGAGATCAATGCAGTCAGGGGACGGTGTGAAGTGCTGCGCCCAATGCCAGTGCTTGACACAGCAGTCAAGGCCACTGCCAACCATGTCTTCTTCTGCAGTTGCTTTTGTGATCCTAGCAATGGGACTGTCAAGCAGGTCCTGTATACGGTTCTCCCTGCTCTTCTGTACCTACATTCCCTGGCCTCTTCCTTGGCTAAAGCTGGTGGCAGGTTGTAGAAATATGGGGTACCTGTACCTTCAATGCATTCTGAATGACTGTAAGAGAAGAAACCTGAGTAGCAGGTAGCTTGCTTGGCAGCCATTTGCAATGGGTTGAGCCTGTTTCCCTTGCTTCACAATGTTATTATGGACCATGTTCCTGGAGTGGGAAATGACCCTCAGACCCACATGGGTGAATGATGGAATCCGGACCATTGCTATCTGTTGCATATTGTTATTTTTCCTGAATTTGTGGACTGGTTGGTGTTGGTGGCTTACATGTGTTCAGTTACCAGCCAACATTAAGCTCGGCAGTCATGCTAGGCTTGCTGAAGGCAATGGCACAGGCCGAGCAGCAGAGCTGGCAGCGAAGGCCAAGGGAAAAGGCAAAGCTGTTGAGAGTGAGAAGCCTGCAGAAATACTCAATGGTGATGACAGCCATGATGAGCGTCTTGTCACACTTGATATTTTTGCAGGCTGTGGAGGCCTTTCTGAAGGATTGCAACAATCAGGTATGTGCAGTTATCTTTTCTCTTTGACATTTTGTCATGTTTAGTTGCAAGAGTTCTCCAAACTTGTTCTCTTACAGCATCTCTTTTTGTCTGACTGCTTTCCACTTGTGAGTGGTGCTCCAGGCGCCACTGTGACGAAATGGGCAATTGAATACGAGTATCCTGCAGCCGAGGCATTCAAGTTGAATCATCCACGAGCAGAAGTGTTTTGTGAAAACTGCAACGTCGTCCTCAGGTAGACTTAGCCCTCCCATTGAGGAAGACTGTTTGGATCTACCTCCACCTGCAAGTAGGTGGTATTATGTTTTGCAAAGTAGACCACCGCCAGTGAGGCCGTGGCAGCCACTTCTTCAAGAGACTGTTTGTAGTCACTACATGGACACTTATTAACCCACTGTCATACATCCTGACGTGGAGAGGGAGTTAATCACGAGAACATGAAAATATGGGCTGTTTCATTCAAGTGACAGTTAGCCCAAGTGACAACCTTATGACTATGTTCGTGTGGGCAGATGTATAATGGAGAGAGGTGGAGATCTGGATGATTGTCTGGCCACAACAGAGGCTGTTGAAATGGGCCTAAAACTCAGCAATGAGAGGAAGAGCCAGCTACCAAACCCAGGCGAGGTTGACTTCATCAATGGTGGCCCTCCTTGCCAAGTATCCTCACAACCTCTTACACCTTCCAATATATTGTCTGCACTCCGTCCTTCAGTTTGGAAGACAGTTCGAGAGGTAGTGGATTGCGGAGTGTTGGAGTATTAAATCACTTACACACTCAGCTCCTGTGACAATCTCTGGGGAAGACTTCTAGCCAGGAGGCTCTGGTATTCACATTCTGTTTCCAAAATTGCTCTCAATAATGTCAGTTGGAATATGTGAAGTTATTGGAAGTCCTTGCATTGCAATGTCACACTTTGAGGTGATGTTTGGCAGTTATGTTTAAGATGAATCTGAAACACAAACACACTGGCTGGCTGGGACTGCAGGGATTCTCAGGAATGAACAGATTCAATACAGGGGCATGGAGCAAAGTGCAATGTGAAATGATACTGGCTTTTCTTTCATATGCCGAGTACTTTCGCCCGCGCTACTTCTTGCTTGAGAATGTGCGCAACTTTGTGTCATTTAACAAGGGGCAGACCTTCCGCCTCACTCTCGCCACTCTCTTGGAGATGGGCTACCAGGTACAGGGTCCAAACAGTTAATTGTTATCTAAGAGAGTCTCTATGATCTTTCCTGTTTCACATGCTTGACAACCACTGTGAAGACTTCCAGTTGCATTTGGTTTTTTCCATGTCCAGGTGATAGACCTATGACTCTTGAAATCCACACCCTGTAATTCGCGAACTGTTGAACAATCTTGTGGGCTCTAATATGGGTGTATTTTTGTAGGTCCGGTTTGGTGTACTTCAAGCAGGTAACTACGGAGTTTCTCAGTCACGTAAACGGGCATTTATTTGGGCAGCTGCCCCTGATGAGCGACTGCCTGAGTGGCCTGAACCGATGCACGTGTTTGCAAGCTCCCAGCTCAAGATTGGGTTGCCTGGAGGCTTGTCGTATGCTGCTGTTCGGGATGCTGGCCAGGGTGCTCCACTTCGAGCCATAACTGTAAAGGACACAATTTCTGATCTTCCTGCTGTTGAGAATGGTGCCTCCAAAGAAGAGTTAAAGGTGATATTCTCTTCTTGAGATTTAGGAGAGGCAATTATCATGAGTCATAGGTAATGTTTACCTCTTCTCCACTCACTGGAAGAGTTGGTTATGGGCACAACAATATGGGTCGACAAAATTTGCAGATGCAAAGTTTTTTAGCTTGAAGGGAGTCTTAGAAGAGAATTCCTTGATTCGAGGATGATTTCGTGCAAGATTTTGTCACCGTCAGCATGCTGACTGGGTGGAAACTGTGCAGTATGGCGATCCTCCTGTATCATGGTTCCAGAAGCAGATACGAGGTGAGGAAACCACACTGTACGACCATATTGCCAAGGAGATGAATGAGCTCAATCTTGAGCGCTGCAAACGCATTCCTAGGCACCCTGGTGCTGATTGGCGTAGTCTTCCCGAGGAGAAGGTAATCTCCTGGACCAAGTTGCTGGGCACAACTAGAACGTAGAGAATGATCAACTCGAGTGTGTGTAGATTTTAATGTTATCTTTGCTTGAGGTTATCATTCACCCTAGGACCTGCAACCTCTGCTGATTTGATACTGGTGGAGTAAAAGTTATCTATTCTAATGAAGAACAGGCACTTTACTCTGAAGTATGCTAGTGGGCTTCCTCTCTGATAATCAAGTGTTGAATTTGAGGTTTCCCATTGCCTCAGTACTTGAGTTTCAATTTGGAGAGAATAGTTGCTAGGTGAGCACGGCGCTGTAATGGACTGCCACGGATGAGTAAGACACTAGTGTTGTAAATCCAGTTGAACAGATGTAGTGCTAATGAATTCAATTTGCTGATGCGGCATGTCTGTACGACAGGTGAAGCTGTCAACAGGGCAACTGGTTGATCTGATACCCTGGTGTTTACCAAACACGGCAGACCGCCACAACCAATGGAAGGGCTTGTATGGTAGACTGGACTGGCAAGGCAACTTTCCGACTTCAGTGACTGATCCACAGCCCATGGGCAAAGTGGGCATGTGTTTCCATCCTGAACAGAATCGCATTGTGACCGTCCGTGAGTGCGCACGTTCTCAGGTGTGACCTAGTTTTCTTCTCCTCCCCTTCTCTGCTCTCTCCACATCGGGCTCAGGGTATTCGACCACAAGCCTAAAGAAAACGAAAGTGAAGAGATCCCTCTTGTTTGGTTCACTGTGGCATCGCCTTTAATTCTACCTCTAGGTGCAAGCAAGATGCTCTTGGGTTTGACATAACTGTGGGGCTGACATCCTAATGTTTTCACCCAGCTGGGCGGTCTAGAATGTCTCGAGCTTATGGCATGTAATATGCTACAAGTGTCTTGGACAATCGAAAGAGCTCTATTCATGGATCGATTTGCAGTCATGATCCAAGAATTTTCAAATGAGGAATTTGTGTGTTTCTGTCCATCTAATTAATAATGTTGCAATGATGGTTGCAGGGATTTCCAGATAAGTTCAAGTTTTCTGGCAACATACAGTCCAAGCATCGCCAGATTGGCAATGCTGTGCCTCCCCCATTGGCACGCGCCCTCGGCCTAAAGCTGAAGGAGGCTTTCCAAGCCAAGAAAGGGCAGCCCTAGGCTGTGCATTTATAGCAGTTTATGTATACTAGTCTGTATTTGTCTTATTACATTCAAACATTGATCCCCCATCTTGATGGAGAGAGAAACCAATTGACTGTTTCCTGCAAGCAATCTCTTGCAGTCGACTAGTGACCTTGAACTTTGCAGGATAGAGAGAATTGCTTAGAATCAAACCTGGGTTCTACTTATTTTTAGACTAAGTGAACTGATGACCCTAGTAGGCAATGACATCATCAGATCCTCAGTGGCTTTCCAGATCTTTAATGTTACTGGGTAGCAGCAACAAACTGGGTAGCATCAGAAGCCCATGGGTTTTTATCGCAGACCCTAATGCCATCTGTTTCAAATACTTGCAAAGAGCAAGGCTGGCTGATTGTCTGCCTTTATGAGCTACCCTATATCCCAAGAATTTGCAAGTCCTCAGATGAGATGGTTCTCATTACATTTCAATTCAAAGAGTTCCTCAATTCTGGTTGATATTAGAGTAAAATTGAACACATGAAACGATCTCAGATATTAGACTTCGTTATGAGTTTTTCTTTTCCTGTCAACCCATCTTTCTTCGTGTCGCCTGTGTGACACCATGAGTCCATGGTGTAAAATGCGGAGAATCCACATTGGCCTGGAGCAGAGGTTTGACCAGCCGTCGTAGTCAACAGCAGACAAAGTTCCGCTCCGGTTGACCTTCTATGGTTCCGTTCAGTAGTCGGTACCAACCTCTAAAGAAGGAAGAAAGAAGTTGAGATCAACTTGCTCTCCAGCTTGCAGTCTGTGTATCCCTCTGTCACAATGTAACTTAGGACCAGCAAATGCAGCTCACTGAAGTCGGCACGTAGCAAGGGATGTTGCATTTTGCAGCAAAGACTTTAGCTGGTCCCATTCATTTGTTCCAGAAGATATTTGATCTAATGCCATGCAATGGTATTCGATGTAGCTTTCTCCATGAAGAACTTGGAACCAATGCATACTAGGACTGAAATGCTCCCAGATGTTCAAAATCCCTACATGACATGCACAAGGAATGCAGCTTGTGCACTGGTAACCTGGGAGGATATAAGAAAGGACCTGCATTCCTAAGAGCAATTTTCTCTAATGCAGAAGAGCAAGTCAAGCACACCCAGAGCCTTAAACAACACATTGTCTAGATATCAAATTGTAACTTGCTACTACCACCGAATTTTGTTTAAAACTTCTTATAGCTTTAGATTCAATTCAAGGTCTATACATTGCCAGTGCCCTCTGAATGAAGCTACCTTGGCAACTCAAGTGCAGTACAAAACAGCCCAGCTCTTGTCTGAGCCTAGGCACTGGATGCAGCTTGCTGGTCATCTTCTCGGCCCCACTCAGTGGGCCACCATTTGGGCCGCATCACTTTCACCGTGACATTTTCCAACTTCTCAACGTGCAATTGTGCACAGTCTTTCAGAGCTGCCTCCAGCCGTAGCAGCCCCAGACCCCTTGGGCCCAATACTGTGGTGATCTTTCCAACCTTTTTCCCAGTGGATGCATCTGTCACTTCTGCCCCTGGAGTCACTGCTTGCTGTGCCTCTGGTAGAGATGGTCAACGGGCAAAAATTACCACCGAGTTCAGTTAAAGGGTTGATAAATGGGACCTTTGAAGGACACGAGGGACTTGGGGACTACAAGAGCAGAAGAGGCGATTCTGATAGTTTTCTAATGTCTTCACAGAGGGCAGCAGGAGGAAGGGCACAGAGAGGGATATAGTGAGAGAGCTCACCTTCCCCATTCTCTTGCATGAAGTTGACAGGTAGAATGCGTTTTCGAATAACGCCGCGGTGATGAGTGCGAGCCACCAGTTCCTGCCCAACATAACAGCCTTTCTCAAAGCTGATGGCATTCAGCCCTGCCAAATTATACTCTAGTGGAATGGCCTCCCCTGCGCGCACATACAAACCACTCGTGAGTCTCTTGTGCCGAAGAAATATGCATCGTCCAACAAATCAAAGATTGGAGGGGAACTACCTTTGGGTATCTCTGTGGAGCCTTCAGGGATACCTTGCTCCAGCCTCCATAGCAGATAGTAGTTGTCGTCCACCTCCTCCCCCGATTCCACAAGTGGTGCTGGAACCAGAATGCAACACAAATGCAAAGCACACAACGTTGAGTATCTCTCCAGGACCTGCACTCGTTTGAGAATCCAGTACACCCATCATACTAAGACACACACCAAAAAGCAATGATGCTTACGAAGACTGTTGTAAGGAAAGAGTCCTCGCATGCCAAGGGTCCCCAGCCTGGGATCTTTAAACCAGCGCCATGCCCCTGCATTCGCCTCGGCCATTCGGCCAGCATCATCTGTTGACGCACCATATCCGATCGAACCCGCCTCCACAGTACCGGATTCATCAGGCTTGTCTACCAGGGAACCCCCAAAGTGCTGCCAAACTGCGATATCTTCGGACACGTCCTGAACGTCTAATTTTGCGCGTAGCCGGTGCCTGTATAACCCACCCCACATACCAGTTGGAAAGCTTCGAAGGGTTTGGGACTGATCGACATCACGAGATACGTAGAAACACGAATGGAATGTTGAAAGAGATATAAAACCCACTTTTTCAGATGAACCAGAAGCTCGTCAATCACTTCTGAGTCCACATCCGCCAGCAATGCAGGCACCTTGTCGCTATATTCTCCAGGGCCAGATCCTGACCTATTCAATTTTTCGATAGGACGAATTGGCCGATACAGAAACAGATCGAACAAGAATCTGCCTTGGGGATTGAGCAGGGCTGCATATACGGGTGGGTGGTAGGTGGCAGGAGAGTTGGGTGTTGGCTGAATTCCTGATGTGGACGGAGGGTCTCCCTCGAACCGGCTCACATCATTGGTCACCCAGCCTTGCAAGAAATGGAATACATCAGGCCCATCAAAACGTATCACTCCCCTGCTCCTGAGGCGCGCAGAATAAGGACCCTGCGAGGCCAATGGGGTCGGCCCTGAAGTTGATGACTCCCCCGAAGACCCATGGATTTGAACAACCTGGCTGCTGCATGCTCCCCGTAGAGAGGGCAGCCTAATAGGTGCGTCGAGTTTTCCTTTAAATAGAGGGTGCGACGCTAGATAGGAAGCTATTTGCCTGCCAGGGGGCATGCTGCTCACAGACACGAAGCCCCTCCCTCTCTCTCTCTCTCTCTCTCTCTCTCTCTCTCTCTCTCAATGCAGGGTCTTCTCGGCGTCCTCCCTGGATGCAATACCTCTCCTTACAACCCCCTCTAAATCCAACAGACTTCTCCCAAGCTTCGGAAGGGAATTCCCGGCAACCTTTCTGAGAACTGGTGAGCCCGGCTCAGTCCTCTCCCTTGCTTTCCTCCTCTCTCGCCTGCGCTGGCAGCAGAAGAGCACGCCACGCAAGCAGGCAGGTGGAAGCTCACATCCATTTCTTAGGAAGAAATGCCATACATTTTTCTTTTTCTTTTTCTTTTTCATATATATATTTATATATATAGTGAACAAGGAGAGTCCCTGTTTTTTTTTTTTTTTAAAGGCGTAGGCCAATTAAGTTTATTGGAGGGAAAAAATAAATAAACCCAGAGTGATGCCATGAGGCAAAAACACATCAATAAGGATGAGGGACCAAAACAAGAGAGACTGCCTGAATGGCAAATAATGTTGTGCCGATAAAGGCCCGTGCGATGGCGATAGTCGACCATTGTTGACCATATTAGCCCGCCAGGTGATGAATATTGAAAGAGGGACGGGGGCCTCAAAAACCTTATAGATTATGGGGGATATCAAAACTCCCAGAATTACAACGAGGAAAACATAACCTCAGATTGAGTGCCATAGGGGCTGATTAAAGAAGACACCGCTTCCTAACCACAAACCACGAAGAAGAATGTCAACACACATGGAGAAAAGATAGAAGAAGAGGATTTAAAAAATGTCTCAGACATTTACAAGATCATTCTTAGATCCAAAGGACAAATGAGCTTTCGATCTTCCTTTCCTAAAAGACCTACGATGCCTCCAATCAACCTCCATCCAGAGGGGAGCGTCTAGCACTATTGCAACCGCCAGCTTGCGTTCCACCAAATTCTTGAATCTGATTTTCTGGTATAGACTCGAGATCCCTTACCCCATGAGATGTCAAATTCTGCAAGAAATTGCGCTCTTCTTATCTGACTACATCTGCAAAAAGCTCCCCTAAACACCCGCCAAGCCTTTCTTGCTTCAGACATTAAGTGTGAGTGAGTCCTAAACAGAATGGACCTCACACAAATTGTTTGCCATCAAAAGTCCATGCACACCAAGCCTTCCAAATATTCCATAGAGTATGTGTTCTCAACGTAGCCCATACCGGACATGTTGATATATTTACTTTTAAACTTTTGTTGGCCCTAGGAAGGCACGACTATGCAATGGGTTTTCATGTTGAGCACCGATACTTGCAATTAAGCTTCAAAGTAGATCGAGACAGGTGTAACAGGAATATTCTGTCCGTATTTGTAATGAATGAATTCCCTTGGATGAATAGATTCATGCATGCGTGACAAGTTGTGCTGACTAGCTGATAGTTTATGCAGCTCGTCAGGTGGCTACCGTGTGGAAATCTCCTGAGCAATTTAGAAAGAAAATTTCCATAGTGATTCAGAGGGAATGTCGAGGCAAACTTCATCTTCTACATTGCACCGATATTATTGATCTAGCATGTACATGTACCAGGCTGCCAAGGTCCCTCTCAAGTTTCATGTGAAGTGTTTAAGTTGGCTTGCTCTGGACAAGGGGCGGAGGAAAACAATAATTATTTGTAAGGCTCCAATCATGTGTGAAAGCATCGGGACTTGTACTACTGCCCTTAACCCAATGTCAAGAATTTGAATTCAGGAAGTTGAGTATTTAAGGGGTTAGCAAATCTATCTACATGATGGGGACCCCATCTAGATTCGATCAAAACAAAATTATTGGGGGAGACAGAAAGAGTATTGAAGTCTCTAATTTTTGAAAGGTAATCAGCCCAATTCGTTTTCAGATCTAGGGATCCACTGGCGTTCTAGTCTAATAGAGTGTTTGAAACAAGAAAGAAAACTTGAAACATAAATTATGTAGATGTAAATGGCGAGAGCCTCCGGACGAAATAATGTGAAAGACGTTTAATGAGTCACCCCTAGCTACTACAGAAGAATGTGAAAGAGGTGACCATGAGCATCTAAAAATGAGAAAAGCGCAAATAATTCTAGCTAAGTGGACGAGGTTGAAGCATGAGATTGTTCAAAACTAAAAGACCTGTGAAAATGGAGTGGCTCAGAATTAGGTGGATCTTGAAACCACGCCCCCCAACCGGTGCAAGTAGAATAATATTCTTTTGCGTGCACTAGGAGGCCAGATTGTAGTGGAGCTTAAAATGTCAAAAAGAGAACCCAAGTGGAGAGTTCAGTCCGAGCCAACTGTGATAAAGTAATGAAACCCTGCCAACCTAATCTAGTCAACAAATCTGCATGGAGGTGGAAGGTCAATAATCTACAAAGGGGTCCTAGAACTAATGCCATAGAAGATAACATGCCTAGGATGGAAGCTAAAAGTCTAGAAGTGCATCTAGAAAGTTTAATAGCATTAATTAATTTATCTCGACGAGATTTTGTAATAGAGAAGCGACCAAAAGGAGCTGAAGTGTCTACAGTGAAACCCAAAAAGTTTGCATGGTGAGAGCACTGCAATTGACATTCATCCCAGGCCACTAAAACACCAGCTGATCGGAGATCCAAAAAAACCTGATATCTAGTAGAATAAAATTCAGAAGTCGACTGGCAGGTGAAAAGAAAATCATCTAGGTACGGGATGCACCGGAAGCCGTGAGAACGCCATAAACGAACCATTTCTCTCATGGTTTTTATGAAGACATAACATGCGGTAGCTAACCCGAAAGGTAGCGAGCAAAATGTATAGTAGATACCCCTAAATTCAAAACCGAGATAGGTCCAAAAAGCGGGGTGGATGTCAATATGATGGTAACTAGACTTAAGATCGAAGGTAAAAATATAGTCGTTGACGTGACAAATGGATTCTAGTGAGGTAATGTGTTCAAAATGGAAGGTCTGTATAAAAAGAAATGAGTTGAGAACTCTAAGGTCAAGAATCAAACGAAATTTTCCATTGGCCTTGGGCACAACTCCAAGAGGTGTGCAGAAGAAAGGTTTAAGGGGAGAGACCACAGCAGCACCAATTGAGACTAAAGCTGCGATTGCTTCCATCACAAAGTAAGAAAATTTAAAAACTGAGGCATGGTTCTTGCCAATCCATGGGTCGATAGATGCACCCAGTCGGTTGAGTTTGCTCCCAGCACCTTCTGTCGACTTCAGAAGACCACAGCCTTTGATGCTACGAAATCTAGCCATGTAATTGATAGCCACAAGAAATCCAAGTGAGGACAAGCATCGAACTGCAAAAAGTTCTCCAGAAAAGGAGAGCGTTCCTGAGGTGGTGAGCACTTGTGAGCCTTGAGCTGAAGATCTAGAATCAAATTCAGACTTAAAAAAAGTTAGATCTGCAGTATATAGATTAAAAACATCATTAGGTGAGGAGGATAGATCTGGATTGTCTAGAAAAGTTTTTTTTTGTATTTAACTAAGTTCCTCTGATAGTCCATCGATTGACAGTTACACTAGAAAAAGAACTATACAGATACTACGTTAAACACCTACGGTCTTGTCGGCTGGTAGTCCATCGATCAACAGTTACACTAGAAAAAGAACTATATAGATACTACGTTAAACACCTACGGTCTTGCCGGCTGGAAAAAATTTACAGTAGTTATTGCCCGGATACCATTGTGTCCCACATAAGGTCCCTGTGGAATATTTCCCCCACGCAGAGGTGCTGTAGATGTGCCAACTTGCTTCGCAAAAATGCACATGGAGGCCTTATCACCCCAGGTCCCACAAATCAAACAATTTCCCTGGAAACTCTTAGAGAAGTTTTGATTTAGACATCCTTGACGTCATATTTAAATTCTTGTCGTCTCTGGGAGGGGAATGAAAGTTTTTCTCTTTTTTCCTTTTCTCTTTCTGCAACGTCCTTTGCAAGCTTTCTAGATTATCAAAGCTTGCGCTCATGATCATCCAAATTGTCTATGGTACCTTCCTGTTCAAAAAAGGCTGCAACCTTGTAACCCTCTTGGTCACGGATACGAATCAGTAGCTTGTGATTGGTAAATAATTTCTTACCTTCGTCAATGATGCTGGTAAGTTTCTCGTTGGTTGATCCTTGGGCAGAGAGCTTTTTTAGAACAGCATCAAGATTATCTTCTGCATCGTGAAGGACCTCAAGAGTTTTCTCGTTGCTTTCATGTTGGAGAGGCTGCTCTTATGCACGATGATTCTTCCGCTCCATTTCTCTTTCCATCTGCTGGATCTTCCTTTGCAGGCTTGCATGTGCTTGATCCTGAGTTTGGACCATGTTAGATAAGGCCTTGAAGTGGGCAGTAGCCCATGCAGGTGCCCCAACATCTTGTGTACTGGGCCTAGCACATAGTGCTGGATCAATAGGGTGTGAGGGTTGGCCATCGTCGTCTGAAACATCTTCGTTTAAGTGCATGTGATAGCTGCCAGTGGGAGGTCCAGTGTGGTCGTGGGATTGGGCCTCCAAAGATTTGCTCCGATGTGACGTCTCGTGAGCGAGCCTTGTGACATGATTAAGCTCAGAAAGCAGTCGCACTGAAAATGGGCGTCCCTCATCGTGTGCCTGACCTTTGTTACGGGACTCCTTTGCCCTTCGTGTGGGGGGCATGACTCCTCTAAGTGGGGCCCACACAAGCTTCTCACTATGAGCAACTAGATTTGCTAATAAGTGAGGAGGCACAAAGAAATAAAATCTGCTGATAGTTCTTTGCTGCGCCAGTAGATCTCTTACAGCAGCTGGTCAGTTACTGATCTAGTCAAGCTAACTACATCCCAATCCGCACCTTCCCACTTTCCCACTACCTGATCAATGGTCATTGGTACAAATCTTTGAGAAGAAATTGTAAGTTAATCATGTATTATTTACTACGAACTTTAAATTGTTACTTATTTCAATCGTTACAATTTTTCATATAGTCAACTCTCGTATGCAAGATTGCTTATTTTTAGTGGTTTTGCTGAAGTCAAGGCCAACGCGACAGATTCGTTCAGATGTATTCTACCGGTAGATCAATCCTCATATAATATATGACATATAAGGCGCTACTTACAAAAATTGGATAGTGGAAATCGATGTAAGATCAGGTGATGATCCTGTCAACGAGTATCCTAACAAATCCCTGCATGGTATAACTCGGCATTAAATACATAGATAGATGTAGAAATACATCACACATAAATACTTCAAGTAGATCACAAGATCATAAGACATGGCATATGACACGAGGATCACACCCACTTATATAAGTAGGATGAGGGCTAGGGCCCTGGATATTCATCTTACAGCGTAATAAGCGCGGTCCATCCCATGTCTGCGTCAATCGATGGAGTCGAACCCGGAGAGTTGGTTTTGAGACAGGGGGTTGTTTTTTCATGAGTGATGAGCAGATGAGCCATGAGCCATGAGCGGAGTTCCCAAACCTCCTCCATACCAAAATCCGAAGGGACGTTGGAGGCTCGGATCCGGTTCGGGATGTGTGCGAAGCTGATATGGCCACATACTTAATGTCTAGGATGTATAAATGCACGGTATTGGAAGGTGTACCACCCAATTCCGCGCGTCACATATACTACCAGAGTTAACCGAGGGCGGAGGGAAACGAGAAGTCGGCAACGACTTCTCGTGCCTGGTGATCAGTAAAGTCTGTGCCGACTTCTGGAACAGAAGGTAGGGGAAATGTAACTTAAAAAGGGCATGCGGAAGTCTGTGCCGATTTCTCCCAAAAATAGATCATGTGCTTCAGTAAATAGGAAAATACAAGGAAGTCTGTGCTAACTTCTGGCCCACAATGAAATGATATTAATTCGGAAAAAGGCAGGGACTGTGAATATTGCTTAGAATGCAGATGTACTCCAACATTTTCCATGCTTCAAGACAATCAGTCATACTACTTTTTTGCTCCATCCATTGCATGGAGCTGCACACAAAATAAACACGAAACAAATTTTTGAATTTACATAAATGTTTAAAGGTAACAAGGTTAAGGAGTGCCCTCACTAGTAGCGTCCCCATATTCCATCTCCACATCGTCCACCACTTTCTCGATGATCTCATCGACATCATGATCGTCCTCTTTTTCTGTCGATGGATCAGAGCTCTCACTACCTAGCACAACACTATATTCTACCAGATGTTGAACCTTCCTAAACCTTTTAACCGCTCCAGGCATTCACCTTTTTGCCTCGATTGTCCCACCATTGATTAGGGTCGGAAAAGTGTTCATTCCAAAGCTTCTCCTCGATGGAGATCTGGTGAGCTCCTCTCTCAATACCTCCTTTGCACGCGCAACAACTTCTCTGGATACGCCTGTGGCACTCCTATGGGTGTGACATCCCACATGGACTGCACAATGTGTCATAGCAGGAGGTCCGCGGACGTAAAACATCTTCGCCGGACAAGCCTCCATACAGGTAGGAGCTTGGTTGCAAATGGAGCAGACAAACGTCCTCTCCGGTACTATAATTTGTGCTTGAAATTTCGTATCCGACGTCCCCAGCCACAAAGTGTCGTTGTGATACCTCTCCCTCACAAAAACGCATTTCAAACTCCCAACACAGTTCACATATCTACAACACATGGCGTCACGAAGAAATTCAGTGAAGCGGGATGACAAACTCATATTGGTGCTGTTTGGGAAATCGGCACAGACTTCTCCAAGGACTTACAGGACTCTTGATATTGCAGAAAAATCTCATAGTGCCGCAAGATACCAATGTACACACGAGAAATCGGTGTCGACTTCTCCAAGAAGGTCGCACATTCTAAAATTGCAGAGCATTCTCATAATACCTGAATTCATTCGAAGATACACAGGAGAAATTGGCACAGACTTCAGGAAGGATGAGACGGAGCAACAAACTTGATTGCCGTGTCTTTCCTATCTAGCAACTACAATTTCAGATTTGTAGTTTTTGTTATAGTCCATGGGTTTCCGTCATATTTCCGGTCCATGCCTTCCAGCTGGCCCGTTCGTACACAATGTCCCCATCTACTCTTCTAGGTAAATGGTTCACCTTCACTATTTGAACACTATGAAAGTCGATCCTAGAAAGCTCGCTGCGGGATGTGGTGCTGGTGCGTAGGAGCTGCAAGATGTCCACCATTGAATTTGTAACCGCATCTACGGGTGTGGGAGTAAACATGTCGGCAACCACCTCATGTGCATCGTCGTCCTCCGTGGTGTTTGCACGCGTGCGCGGAGGTGCGGAGTGTGCTCGTCTACTGCCAACCACCATGCAGTCCTCATCCTCCTCACTCAATATTTGAATACTCTCCGTCTTCACAGGACGTGAGCCAAATATGGATGCGGCAGTCGGTGGAGTAAGGGATGCCGACACACTCGACGATGATGCTTGCTGGCCATATACAATGTATTGTCGACCTGTTTCGTGTGGAATGACATAGGCCTGCGCAAAATCATTTTGTTTAGGACTGACAATCCGAGTTTCCACAATGCCATCCTCTCCCACCTCCTCGACTTCGAAAATAGCCGTCCTAGGCTGCAATGCAAACCGAGATCTGAGAACCTTGTCTGCAAATATCACCGAACCATCTTTTGCTTCCACTCTTATAGACGCATTTTTGCAGATGGACAAGTTAGGCGAACGCGCTCAGCCATGTTGACAGTGACAGAGTAGAAGGTGTGCTTTGAACAGAGTGCAAGTACAAACAGAATGATGTCAATGTTTGTATGTACATTGAGAAATTTGAAATGGAGCGGTCCTTGTCCACCACTTTCCAGGTGGCGCAACTTTGGCCTTTAGCAAACGACATTCTTCTGGCATTTTCCAACGGCAACTTACCTGTCGGAATCCGCGTAAATTCCTAACATTCTGACTGTTTGCCGGAAGTTTGCAACGACTTCACGGCAGTGCAACGTATCCTGCAGATGGACCCACGAAGTCCGTCGCAGCCATTCGAAATGGAACCGGCAAGTCGGTGCAGAATTGCATCTACGCAGAAGGCCGCAAAGCGCAAAAGAACCCGCAAAAAATGCGCAGCCCACTTCATGATGTCTTCTTCGGAAATGAACTTGCCGGAAGTCTGCGCCGACTTCCGGAAATGGTCTGCCAGAATGTAGTTTTCGTGTAACGTGGACGCACGAAAATGGCAAGTCTGTGACGACTTCCGGCATTTTCTAACGAGAATCTGTCGAAATATGCCTAAATGGCCTGTCGAGACTCAGTTTTTAGGGGCAGGCATCAATATAACGTCCAAGTCGGTGCCGACTTGCCGGAAATGCACTCCCGGCGGCCGCGAAAGTCCAACTTTGGGCGGACTAACAGCAATGTCACCGGAAAGTCTGTGTCGACTTCCCGGAAAACCGACGGGCAGTCCTCGCATGCAATGTCAGGCGTCCAGGCTGCCCTTAGATTTGGGAATAGACCAGTCAGGAAGTCGTCACAGACTTCCCGGACCATATGTCCTTCTCTTTGGCCGAGAGCCGGATTTGCCTGCATTTATTCGCAGGGAGGCTGCAGTAGTCCTCAACCTTGATGATCCGGATGTGTGGACACAAACATGTGCCCAACGGGCAGAGTTGTTCAAGAGAGTCATACCTATGGATTTTGATAATCTTGCTATTGCCCAACACCGAGACACATTGAGGTATGCCACTATACGTGGAGGGGGATATCGGCCAAGTGTTCGGCGTTTCCATCTTGGGGACTATGTGTATCTGCAGCAGACAACACCTACGACCTTGGATGTCACAGCAGGACGTGTGATTCTAAGGGTCAGGGAGGTGTTGCCTTCTGGAGTGTTGATTCTGGAGGGTCGAGATGGCATGGTATGGAAGGACCATGTGCGCAATTGTGCGCCATGTCACCTTCCACATGTGGATGGGAGAATAGATCCCAACCTTGCAGTGGTACCTGTAGGATTGCGTTGCATGCTATGTGGGCATGCTCGTGGTGCCGCCACTATGCTGGTGTGTGATCAATGCTCAAGAAGTTGGCACATGGGATGTTTGACACCACCTCTTGAGAGGGTTCCTGATGGAATTGGTTATGTCTACACTGTTTGGGATAGTGGCAGTGGATATGACTAGTGGTAGCTAACAAGACATGGGAGGCCAAGCTCATAGGAGTCAATACCCGAGATCCCAGGCTCAAGTTCACAGGTTGCAAGACGGCGACTAACGATTGGGCAACTCTTGTACCCGGCCTCTTGATCTATTGAGTTTGAATATAGTAGGGACAGTGGTGTGGCTATGGCCACTATCACATCTTGTGGCTACCTGGACTTAGAGAGACCTAAACGCCAGCTAGGGGGGCGATTGTGATGGACTAGTGGCTGCACTAGTGGTGGCTAGTGGCAGTCTAGTGGTGGACTAGTGGCTGCACTAGTGGCAGCCTAATGGTGGACTAGTGGCTGCACTAGTGGTGACTAGTGGTTGTCTAGTGGCAGCCTAGTGGTGCACTAGTGGTGGACTAGTGATAGACTAGTGTTTGGTGTGCACATGTATTGTATGGTTGTAGACAACGATGTAGTTGTGTAGCGATATGTATGCGCACGACAGCTGTCAAGTTATTTTACCACTTGTGTGAAACTAGCTATGAAATAATTAGTTTTTATATATTGACGTTTGGGATTGACCCAAGTGTCAATCCAGGGGCTAATACATGTTTGGGCACCTGGCGTTGTTATCTTCACGGCTGATCGCGGTGGGCTCATCTTTCTCGAGTTGAGCCTCTCCGCTTCTAGCTATGGCGCCGCAGTGTGGATTCCCCATGGCGTGGGGTGCACTTGGCTCGACTTGATATATGAGTGATGTTTTCAAGTGTATTGTGTGGTTGTAGACAGCGATGTAGTTGTGTAGCGATATGTATGCACATGTCACGGATGAAATATGCAACCTATGATGGCCCTGGACTGTTGTTTAATTAACCTTAATTATGGCTAATTAAGGAGTGAAACCCTAACCCCTACCCTATAAACTACTGTTTAAACCTAGCTAACGGATGACATCCGTCGGGTTTCGAAAAAAATGGTGTTGATTACTTATCCTACACGGATGATAAATCGGGCATGGCCCTAAGGTGTCTCTCCCGCCATCAGCAGCACTCCTTGTGCTTCTGACCTCGCGGGATGAGAGTTATGGCGTCTGCGTTTTGCTGCTACCCTGTCTGCTGCTTCGTACCCATGCTGGACGAGCTCCTGGGGATGCGCAATGGCGGCATTTTGTCTCTTCTCACAGGCGGGAGACAATGCTATGAATGCATCGTCTCTTTCCCTCCTCTAGCTTTTATGTTTCGCAGCGGCGCTTGTGTTGGGAAGTATCTCTCTCTCCCTTCTTAAACGTAGCAAGGGCGCTTGTATGCTTCACTTCTCCTTAGCTGTGCTGGAGGTGGCTTGCTGGTGGCAATGGCGCACAGTTATCTTCCCTAATCGCTCAAGATGCTTTTGGTGATTAGGGTTCCTTTTACTTTATGTCTTTCTCTCTTGCTTTTGAGGTTCTTAGTTGACATCGATGACAAGTGTAGGGGTCTTTGATTCACCTGGGTTTCCACAATCCTCACTAACCTGTTGGTTTTTGTGGGGGCTTGTGATGGGACCAGGTGAGGATCCCTACTTGCTTTGAATTCTCTTGAGCTTGCAGATAAGGATGTCGGCAAAGGGAACCTATTCTGTGTGGCGTCATGACCTGGCTGCTGCCCGCAGCCCTGATTTCGGCCCGCTTGCTCCTAGTTTGGCATGCTGATGCTTACTTTTGACTTATGTTTTGCTGCCTTTGATGGAGCACTTCGGCCTGACAGGCCTGTCTCTTGAAGCCCATCATCTGGACCTTACCTTGTCTTGAATCTTTGACAATATTGCCTGTGGATTATTAAGCTAGGTATTGTTTTGATAAACATCTTAGACAACCCTAGACCTAATGCTCCCTTGCTGACATGATTCCAGACCAATCAATTCCTCATTCTCTGGTGAGTCATCTGGTATGGATGAAAGTCAATAAAAGAGGAATGAAAAAATCACCGCCAAGGTAATTCATCCGGTATGGATAAAAAATTGTTTTAGGGCGGGTGAAAACACTATTTAGAATCCATCCGGTATAAATGGAAAAACAAGAAAAAAACACTGATAAAACCGGCCAATTCCAAGGAAGGAGGGAGAGAGAGGGAGAGATCAGGAAACAAAAAAAGAAAGTGGGGGGGGGGGGAGCGACTGAGCCCGTGGTGCCCAGCAGCTGCTAGTGGTGCTCAGTCTCCCCCCCCCCCCCCACCTTTTTCTTCTCTCTTTGTTCCCCCCTCTCGAAACCTCGAGCACTTGTTGCTCTCAGCCCCCGACATGCTTGGTTGTTTTTGCTTTTGATCTGGAATGTAGAGGTTGTTTCCTAATGAGGCCAACTTGTGGGTTTACATGACATGTGCCAGCTTATGGGGAAAGAGAAGAAGTCCCCTACCCCAAAGAAAGGGGCGGACAATCCGTTTGCTCTGCCGAGCACACCCACGGCCACCAAGACGGGTGAAATGTACCTTGGCAAGCACATCACCCGTTCGGGGGCCCGGTATGGGCAACTTTTGGATGTCACCCCCATAGCAACCCCTTCCTCCGCAACAAAGGCTGCACTTGCCAAGGCCCAACGTCAGGTTCAAGGGCTTTTGAAAGTGGTCGTTGCTAGCCCAACGTTGTCAATGAGGGGGGAAGAGACGAGGAGGGCCAATGAAGTGCGGGGGGGGGGGGGGGGGGGGGGGGGTGGAGGTATGGGCCGGATGCTCCACATCTGGAATCTACTTCCAGTGGCGCTCCAGGAGGGGATAGCGCAGGCACATCTAGCAACGGGGACTCCTGCCACATTGGGTGACACCGGGGGCGAGTCGGACAAGCTTGCAAAGGTACAACTGTCGCACCTTGTTCCATGTTTTATCTTTTTTTTTGCATGCATCATTTTCTTTGTTCTTTGTTTCTTCTTTGGAATTTGGAGGGGTTATTTATCTTCAGGTTGCAGCAACATGGCTGGTCCCATTGGTGCAGTCCGGTGGGGTTGCCAATGAGGGAGAGCACGTGGTGTTCATGAAGGACCCGAACACCAAAGGTAAGAAGAATAGGCCTCGACCTCCCAAGATCCCTTTTACCTTCAATGAAGGGGCTGCCGAGGAGAGAAAGAGAAGGGAGAGGGAGAAGGAGAGAGAGGAAGTAGCGGGGAAGGGGAAGGAAAAGAAGAAGAAGAAGACGTCCCATGGAGAGGAAGGGGTGAGTGTGCATGCGGGGGAAGGGCAGTGGGGTAACAAAGGAGCAGGGGAAGGAGGCTACAAAGAAGGGAGAGGGTGGGAAGAAGAACATGGCCTTGGCGATAGAGGACGTGGAGTTGGCAAAGATCGTGGTGCCACCGGTGGAGGTGAATCGCCATGGTGACCCCTGCGGTGCGTTCTGGGAGGCTATGAAGAAGCCAGCCTTCGAACTCGTAATGAGGTGGTTCCCTTTGCACATTGAGTGTGCTGATTAGTAATTTGGCGCGAAGCGGGCGTATGCTCGTGAGTTAGACCGCCGGTTTCCGGGCAATTGGAGTGACACAAGGGTGATGGAGATGGTGGGGCGAAACTTGAAGGACAGGAGGTACCGTGCCAGACAGATCATTCGGAGGGCAATGGAAAAGGGGGCCATACCCAAACCACCTTATGGAATTACACAGGTTGGCAAATCCTGAATCATTTCACCTTCCATTTGTCGCATGTGCATTAATGAGGTGGATTCGATGCAACATATGTGTGTAATTCACTAATTGTTTTGGGGGGGGGGGGGGGGTTGCATAGATTCGTGGGATGCACTCATTACGGGAGAGAATGATGCGGCAAACAAGGCCAAATTTGAGCGGGCACGCGAAGCAACAACAGTCCGCCTTGACAAGCACAAATCCACACACAAGTGGCGTCGGCGGATCCAAAGGTTTTATCTTGCGATTTGTAAGTCGTACTTCCCTATGGATTTTGTTATGTCTTCTTTCTAGCTCCATCATTGTGAAGAACTGACTTTAATTTGTGGCATGTGTAGCAACGCACGTTTGAGAGGAAGCCATCTCCGGTAGAGTACAACTACGCCAAGGAGCATGGTTGGCAATCCCTCATGAAGAACATGGCCAACACGGAGGGGATGAGTGCACTACAGGGCACTAGTATGGATGAGGTCGGGGGTCAAGGCCAGGGATTGGATGAGAACTTTGTGGGTCTTAGGGGAACGCCGCCTCCTTTAGGTGATTTGGTAAAGGGCGCGGAGTCATCAGACTCATCGGATAGCTCTGAGCCCTCCACTGAGGATGAGGATGAGGATGAGTACTCATAGTCTATGTAGGTCCCAGGGTCAGCCTACTGAACCCTTGTGAGCTTTTCAACTCATTTCCTGTAAACATATTTCCATCTTCCATTTTTTCATCTTATTCATGTGTCGCACCGTCCTCATCCTCGATTCATGCTTGCTCAATTGTGTACCTGCAAAATCAGAGAAATAGAAGTTGTAAGGTCTTCCATCCCCAAAAACAAAACCAGGCAAAAAACAAAAACCACCCCAATTCACCCCCAAAATCAACCCCCAACCCCCCCCCCCACCAGGCTGGCCTCGTGACTGCAAGACGTCGTAATTGGCGACGTGTTTTTTGGGCGGGGGTCGCAAGCCGCGATGGTGGGGCATTGCAAATTCCACTTGCTGGTGGCAACGCCCGACACCCCCTGCAACGTGTTTTTTTGGTCCAGGGGTCGCAAGCCGCGACGCCCTGGCGTCGCGGAGCCCCCCACCCTGCCTGCGCCACATCTTTTATTTTTTGATTAAATATAAAGAAAGCGACGCCAGAGCGTCGCGAAAACCCACGCCCGGGCGTGGCAGAGCCCGACTCCTGCTCCTGCTATTTTTTGTTTTTGCCACACCCAATAGCCACTTGGCGTACCACCCGGCTTATGCCACGTGTTTTTGGGTTTTATGGTGGGACTTCCGGGCAGGTTAGAAAAAAAAAATGATACGACGTCGCGTCGTCGCCCCCACCAATGCCGTCAGCTGGAGGGTAGCGACAGCGAGATGTTGCTCGAACGAGGCCCCTGCCATCGGCGTGGACGGCCCGAAAAAACGACGTCCGGCAGTCGCGGGAGTTGGGGCGGGGGCTCGTGACCCCATACGTCGCATTTTTGCGACGTCTTTTTGGCGACACCCATGCGACTGCCGGGCAACGCAAATTCAACGCCTGCCCCGTGCCCGAAATGGGCATTTTCCCGACGTTGCGGCGTGGAGCGGCGTCGCAAAGGCCCCCCTTTTCTTGTAGTGGCAACCTGACCTCGTGAACATTGTTTTCTTTCATAAGAGTCGTCATCTGAGCCAAAATATCATCCTCGTCATCACATAACACCTCAACATAGTTGGTTTGAGGAGCACCAGCATTGTCAGCCTCTACCCTGCAATTGCATGTGTTCTCATGATGCCCCATCATGTTGCAGATTGAGCACCTTACTCCCACATATCTGTCCGGTGGCCAGCCCTGTGGAATTTCCCACAGGTGATCTGCGCTCTCCCCGCTGTACATGTGGCAGCTATATGCTCTTTCTCTCCACAATTGTGACAGGTCCTCATAAATCCAACAGTCATCCGGCTCTGTGAAGTCTCTCCAACAATTGGTCCCTTTTCAAATTACCTTTGTAGTGTACTGGTGAGAGCATCAATTGTCTTGTCATAAGGATTAACATGCATAATGTTTTCAAAGTCCTCCCCATCCATCGGCTCCAAGGGTGTCTCCCCCAATCTCCCCAAACCCCTTTCAATTTCCATAGCGGTCTCCAAGGCTTCCTCCACATCATTGAACCGTCTTCCCAACATGGCTCTCATAATTTCAGGCCTAAGACCTCCAATAAACCACTTTCGCTGCTCTACATCTGGGATACGTCCTCTTGTAAACAGCTTCTCAAGCTTATCATAATAAGCCTACACACGCTGCTTACTCTGTTGTTTGATGCAGTCCATCCGGATCTTGATTTCAGCCTGGTCAATGTTGCCAAACTTGGCAACAATGGCATTGGAAAAATCCGGCCAATTATCAGGCCTTGGATTCTGTTTTCTGTACCACTTATTTGCCTTTGATTTAAGGTTGAGCCTGGCGACCTTGAAGATTTTATCTTCAGAGATCAGGTCCCTGACATCACCTTGCATTTGAATTCTATCCACCCAATCATGAACATCCTCACTTTCCCTACCATGGAATGGGGCATCAATCCCTACTGGGCTGGTCATCTTGATACCCCTTTTACACCCTTATTATACAATTTGTCTGAGAGCACACAGCATAACAAACCAGCACGCACAATCAGCCACATTCAGTCCTGGCTTTGCCTATATTTCCATTATCCTCCCCAATCATCCATGAAACATCATTGTGAAGCTCAACCCGAGTATAGACCCACATAGACATTCCACAAAAATGACTAGCTCTGATACCAAAAGAGGGACCTACTCAATGTACCCTATGTTACCCTTAAGTTGTCAGAGTTACTTTTAATCATTCTGCACCTGTGCTGCAACGGAAGGAGAAAACACAAGTGTAGATAGCACTTGAACTGTTGGGATCCATACACCTGGTGATTGCATATGTGAGCAACGTCCCTGAGCACACAACAAAAATACAGGAAAGGGTGAAGCTCTTGAGATGGACCCACCTACTAATATTTATATGGTAATTCTATCACCAGAAAGGTCGTGACCGCCAGTAGGGCTGGGCAACAGAACCTCACGTTCACTCATTCCCTTGATTCCTTCAATTAGGGCTGGTCATGGACTCTGGCCTTCACCTGCAATCCATGTTTACAAAGATCTTCACTAGGCTTGTCAATGCCACATCCCTTATCAATGCAGTGCACTTACATACTACCCTAACTGACAGCGTAGCTACGGCGTGAGCCCAGCCCCGTGAGCCTAGGAGCCGAGCTCACGTTGTAGCTGCAAAGCATGAGCTGAGCTCATGCTTCAGGGAAGCGTGAGCGGCACAAATCTGCTGGAGAAGCAGGTCCTATAGGTGAGGATTGCAGGAAGAAGGCCTATTACCGTGGACAAAACAAAGGGGGCCACCATGCACCATGTCTGCAATGCCTGCACAAAAAGAGGAATATGAAAATATGGCAGATTTGAGCTCAGAATGATTGACACACTTTATTTCAATTCACAGATAGACGCTTACAATGAATGGCATGAGCATTTGCCCTGGTTTGGCGAACGAAATGTATGTGTTTGTCCTAAATGCAAAGTTTTTACACGGTAACCTGGAAACCAGCATGGGAAGCGGGCATGGCTCGTATGTGTTCAAAGAGAATTTGGCGGAGCCCTACCGCTGCAGAAGGGTGATTACTTCTCCGTAGCCTAGTGTGGCTTGGTGAATGAATTGGTCTCTCTTACCGTCGCAGCACATAATTACAAGGTATATGTAATATTGATGTTTGCAGGGGACCCACTTCCCTCTCATGCCGAGAGCGCCCTCACGCATCGTTACAAAATCCGGACAAGTGTACGTTGGGAAATTCCCCACGGTAACCTGATATTCTTTATCATGATGAACTGAGCCAATAGACAGCACTGTGTAAATCCGTCCATACCCCGGGGCAGGGACTTCGGTGATACGAGTCACCCGAACCTGCAAAATTCTAGCCGATTCCATCTTGCATTCGTGAACTGCACCCGAAGCGACACGGCGCACTGTTTTCCATCTCTTTTTGTTGGGTGGGAGTTGGCACCGGGTGGAGGCATTGCCGGAGCATGTGGCACATCTGTGCCGACAGTGCATGAGGGCACCACCCGGGACCATGCAAGACAGAACCCTCCCTCCTCCAACATGCTTATCTCGGTTGATGACAGCGACGTCCCAAGTTTTACGGGCCAAATTGCGGGGGAAGGGGGCTTCATTATCAACGAAGGATGAAGTGTTCCCTTGATGCATCGTGCCATATCGTCTGGGCAAAACCAGAACTTGTGGTCCTTTGACTCCCCACTATGATAAGGTCGGAACAACCCTGTGAATGTTGGAGCTGGAGTCCCCCTGGAGCCTTTGCATATTTTGATTTGCATTTCTTGAAAGAGGGGTCCGAATTGCCATGCAAGCCACTCATTAGATCCTGGTGGGGCGTTCTATATGCCACTCACTATCAATGCAATCAGATTCATGCACCATGGCCACCACCTCCTCCAATGGGATTCCTGCTGTTGTGCTTGCATGATCTGCACCTACTCCACTGGAGGAGGACCCACCTGGGAAGGGGCGGGCACACGACTTAGTCTACACTGGAGACACCCTTGGTACAGAGAAATTGACCCTGTCCGGCCGATGGGAATCTCCATCCGACCCTGGAGGAGTGTTCAATTTCCTTTTGCATGATCCAAATCTTTCCTCGCCTTCCAAATGGGGCAACGACGCAATGGCGTGAGCGTTGCACGTGAGCGCGCGAGCGTACGCTCACGCAGGAGTGACGTGGCGTGAGCGTACGCTCACGTCAGCTGACGTGGCGTGAGCCTGCACACACGCTGACGTGGCGTGAGCGTCATGTCAGCATGCTGATGTGGCGGTAAATGATGATGTGGCACTGTCCGTCAACTGCCACGTCAGCATTAACATGCGCCGCCTATAACCGTGGATGGTCCTATGACCGTGGAATTAATGCAGGGAATCTTGCCTAAATAGAATCAAGACGAGCGTTGAGGCCTACAATTGCAGCATCCAACATTGTGCAATTACAAATGCTTGTTTCACTTTTACAATTACGAAGATGACAAAATATCCTCACAAAGTGTGCGCCATAAAGGCTGCCACGAGAAGACTTCCTCCCTCCTCAAATAACAATGAGAGTTATGATCATCTTCAAAAGATGATTGTAGTGCATAGCGACAGCAAGACATGTAGACTTTGAACGGTGCAATGACAAATGTGCACTACCTAAAAGTTGTCACTCAGACCTCACTCCGTATAGTTGGAGGCCATATCATTGCACAGCCGACGAATTGATGTGAATTACACATTTCAAATCATGGTCATCCACATACCACATTACATAGTTCATGCTACCCATGTGTTGTATCCCGCTGCAAAAGAGTATCGACCTCGTTGAAACTTATAGTGGCCTGGTGAATGAAGTTGTCACGTTTGGGATCGCAAACCATCCTCCTCAAAAATATGAAATACAAATGTTTGCAGGGTATGAATTTACCTCTCTTGCCCAAACTGGTTGATAGCATATTCACAAAATCAGGACATGTGCAATTGGGGAAATTGGAAACCGTGATGTCGTAGGTCCTGTCATGAACAGCAGATGTGGAAGTGATGATTGTGAATACCCGACCATATCCTGGATCGGGTACTTCCGTGGTGCTTCCGACACGAGCTTGGAGCATTCTTGCGGACTCCACTTTGCCAAAGTGTTCAGCGGTTGGAGGGAAACGCCGAACGAGCTTTCCATCTCGTTTGGTTGGCCACAAGTCAGGATTTGCCGGGGGGACCCGGGAGGACGCAGAAGTAGTAGCACATGCATGGAGTTGGGGTTGTCTCGCAAGGGAAAAACCTGCCTCCTCCAGCATTTCAATCTCCTGAAAGCTGAGATGTGTTCCCACCTTCACGGGCCAAACGGTTGGAGGAGATGGCTTCATCACTACGGAAGGACGCACAGTTCCATGCACACATCTGGCACAATCATCTGCGCAGAACCAGAACTTGTGGTTCTTGGCTTCTGGTTGACCGTATGGACGCATCAAGCCCGTGAAAGTCGGAGCAGGAGTTCGGGCACCACAATTAGTTGCCCTGATCGCTGTACATTTCACACGAGACCCGACACTTGTGCGTTCTATGTGCCAAACGTGGTCGGGGCATGCGGACTCAAGCACATCAAGGGGGTTGTTTCTCTCCTGCACCATTTCAGTGGCACGGTTTGATGCTGGAGCTTGCCGTCGTGTTGGAGGTTCCTCCACAATGGAGGTTCCGGACATGGAGCTGTCATGCAGGGGAACACGAGGCTTCGAGAAGTTATCACGGTCTGCCCTGTGGGAATCTGAATCCGAACCAGGTGGAGTGTTCAATTTCCTCTTACAGGAGCCGAATCTCTCCTCCCCTTCAAGATGTGGAACTCTAGAAACAAGTGGCGTTCCCTGGGCATACATGCTCACCGCCCGTGCTATCTTGATTGGATCCCCAGATCTGTTTGCAGCACGCAACATCAACTCCCATTTGTCCGGACCCTTGCCACCAACCCCACCTCGTAAGAAATCACGGTATCGGGTTTGTTGTTGCAAGGCACGTATCAAATCATCTGTTGTTGCCACATACAAATCCCGACCTCGTTTCCCAGACTGCTGCAACCATGCATTGTGCACAGTTTCTGCCAAATTGCAAGATGGCATGTCCGCCATTTCCTCAATGGACATGTTCTGCAAAGAGGATAACCACACTTCAGAATAGTGCACAGGAAACAACATAAAGAAAGCAATGAGTCAAAAATATGGAAAGCAAATGTATGAATAAAGCATGAAATAGAAGCCTCGTACCATTGTCATGGCTGCTCCCCACTGTCTATACCGGAAGTGCCAAAACGCCAGCCAATCTTCCAATGCTCTCATACTCTCAAGTGATGCAGCTCCAGAAGAGAACCACCAGGCACGAATTGTCTGGAACAAAGTGTCCGCCTCCTTCATTGTTCTAGCATCTTTGTACTCTTTGCACAATTTACGGTGCTGAGTCTGCATCTCTGGTTTGATGTCCGACTTTGTATGTTTTTCCAGAGATTGTGTCCAATGGAATAGACATGTACGCTCTCTTCCTGGCATAGGCACTTTTGGGTCGCCCGATCCGAAGACAATACGAACAGCATTGAAATTTGCTTGAGCACTATCCGCCATGAAACCTGCGAAATTTGGAGATGGCAGCCCATGGCAGCCCATGACACGTATCAGGGAATTCCACATGAGCTTCTGGGATTCCGTATCCTCGGATTGCATGTCACAAACTGCAATTGTCATAACTCGTTGGTACACTGGATCGTAGACATGACAAGCCATTGTCGTCCAATCCTTCACTCGTTTCACATGATCAAACATAAGAAAACAGTTCTGCAAGTCCCCAGTCTTCTGCATCCGCTTCACGAGGCTAACCCCACTGCCCTCCCCAACAGTCGACATTTTGAAAAGAAAAACTTTGATGGCACCTTGACCTGGGAATACATTGTCCTGGATGTAATCGTACTTGCTCACTCGTTTCAATTCCAAAATATTGTCTATGTAGCCTCTGATCCCAGAGCCCATTCTCAATGCATTGATCTGATGCCGAATGTTAGGTGAACTTAAAGTGGAGAAATGATCCATGACCAGGTCCAATGCTGCACCGTCAAGTTTAGTCCCCACAGAATCTCCTTCACTCAAAATATGGCTTTCCAAGAAGGACTTGCTTGCGCCAAGAGCAATTGCAGATGTTGTTGCGGATGGGTTTCTCCCGAACTCCTGTTTGATCAACCTCGATACTGTCTCAACACTCTCCCTGTAATCCCCCTTCGAGACAGGATGGTTATGGAATCCAAAATGCACACAAGCTCTCGTCATTGTATTCAAACGGTGGACAACATAGTACATTCTTGCTCCGCAGAGCGCCAAGCAGGATGGCACAAGTTTGCAGAATTTGCAGACGAAAGTGTTTGCCGGTGGAGGGGCAGTCCCAGGCTGAAATGGATTTTCCGCCAGACCCTCCCATTCGCTTTGATTATGAACCCCAGACTGAAGAAAGTGTCTGCAATTCAAATTATCACACCTAAGGTGTCCATTGCAAACTGTCCTCCTGAAAACAAGCTTGTCATCATTCTGAATATTGGATGTTTTTGTTCTGCACCACGGGTGCCCGTCGTGTTTCTTGTCCATTCCATGCATCATGATTGTTACACCTCCAACTCGCGGAGGAGGAGGCAGCTCGAATAGGATATCGCCATCAAAAGTCTCCGGCAAGAACTTCACAGGCACCTGCTTCAAAGATTCCCAATCAATTCCCCGCAACTCACTTTTGAATCCAGCCATTCCTCCCATCGCCCGCAATTTTGGAATGACACTACAAATCTCTTCTTCATCAGCTTCTGCAACCACAGTAGGAAGGACTGGATTTGGAATTTCACTTATGTCATCATCGGAAGAATCCGAAAGCTCAACGATTGGAGTGGAGGAAGTCTGTTCTTTTTTCACCACCACCTCCCTCTTGTCTTCAACGACCGAAGCAGCAGTCCCGGGCGTCACATATGACCCAAGGGACTTTCGCCGAGGCTCTCCAAGTACTCTGTATCGACCAGGACGCACTCTCCACTGGCTGATATGAGCCGTCTCATCACGGTTTTGGAAAGAATATTTCACCAACTTCCCTTTCAGATCGTAAACCTCTTTCTCCAAAAAGATGGAGCCATTCTGCAGCTGAAAACGGGTAGCCAAGACATGTTCCAGAACAATTGCAAATCCATTGTCAAGGACTTCCTGGGAGAACGGCACTGGTTTGTCGTCTGAGAAGAACTCCGCTTCAGAGGAAGCCATCTTCCTTCCTCGAGTATGTTTGTACCTTGCTATCGCAGATCTAGTGTAAATCGGTTTACTGCTGTCTCCAGAACACAGTTGAAGAATGAGCAGAGAATATGGCGGAGGAAGCTCAGATAACGACTGTGCATATTATGTTATTCTTTCCAGATATGCAGCCGTCCATTTTAATTACTTTTCTTGTGGGCCCAGTGGTCAGAGTATCCCTAGGGGCAGTGTCGGCAACTGTTAAACCGTTAATCAGAACCTCATCAATAAACCCAATAACAAAGCCGACTTCCTGGAAGCATGCCACAGGATCTGAGAATGGGATTGCAGATTAAGTAAATGTATCTATATACTACTACCAATGATCATGCGCACCTGGAAAGTTCCAAATGTGAAACGAATGTGGGGTTTGGCTAACAAGGATGACCGTGTATGATATTCCAAAATTTGTCATCAAACTCTCGTTCATTTATATTTATTTGTTTAAGACTGCGCATCAATTTCTGGGATTCGCTGTTCTTTTTAAATATTGAACCCGTTCTAATAAAGAACACGCCGTTTTTTTTGGGCGGCACACGTCAGACATCCATAACTGAATACGAACAGCTGTACACCAATTGCTGGCATGTGCACTAATAAGGAAACGACTATGTGTAACGGTCACGCGGGAGGGAATCCGATGCTTCTAGAGACACGCAAGAACGCAGGCAATCCCGCAAGAAATCGGGAGTCACTGCGTTTTTCTACTTTTCGCGCTTAGAGGGAGAGTGGTAGTCAAGCTGGAGAGGGTTCCTTCTAGAATACGAAAGAGAAGAAAGTCTCTTTATTTTACTTCCCTTAGAGAGAGACGCAGAGCAAGAGAGAAAATGACGAGGCGTCGTTTGTTGGAGAACACAGGGCCAAGGCAGCAGGTGAACGCGGAGACTGATTCACAAGAGCAGACGGAGACTGAGGCAGCGGCTGCGACACAGTCGGCGATAAGAGTGCGCCAGCCTGTGGAGGCAGAGATGATTCGCAGGGACACTGAAGAAGGTGGAAGCACGCGGAACGCCGAACCTGGAGAAGGTCAAGAAACCCTTGCGCAGACAGAAACTCCAGCAGATGTGAGAGGGAAGAGGAAAGCTGCAGAAGGGGATCAAATTTCAAAACCTAAGAAGGTGCCAGTAAGTTTTATCATATAGTCTGTCTGATTGCCTTTCAAGGAGTCCTTCCTCTTCCCTTCTTTAGCAGGAACTACTGAATTGCGAGCGTCGTTAACGCCATTCGATTCTCCTCATGAGATTTATGTACCTATGTGTTTGAAGAGAGAGTCTGCACTTACTATTCTCCCTAAACTACACTGAATGTCGTTGCCGCCAATCAGTTGCACATGTATGTCATTACACAACACCGATCCGGCAGGTCGTTATCTTTTGTGATTGTCGTTAACGCCGTTCGCTATCGCTCTCGCTTTTGTTTTGAATACGGCAGTCTCAGCTTTGCATGTGTAGATTGTGCTGAATTCTTTCACACCATTCATGGTGAGTTTCCTTGATACAGAGTGATGGTCGTTACCGCCATTCACTATTTGCAAATCACTCAGTCAGAACTGAATGGCATCGTGCAGAAAACTGTGAGGTCGAAGCCTACAGGATCAGAGGGGAAAGGATCTGGAGATGGGGACGAGTCCGCAAAAAGCTCAGAGAATACAGATGAAGCAGATGAATCCGAAGTGCACTACCTTGACAAGGTGAAAGAACTCATGTCATTCCAGAAGGTAAACTCTCAGGAGGTTATAAGGGACATGCTCGTATCTGGAGGGCGTCTGGACATACCTCTGTGCCGGATGATATCAATGCCTGTTGTGCGTCCACCTCTTTCCCATGACATAACAAAATTGGAGAGTGATTTTGTGCATGGATATAGACTTGGTGCACAAGTTTTTTATGTGTCACTGACGGATATAAATGGGAAAAGCACATTAGTGTCTCCAGAGATCAGTGATAACTGGGATGAGTGCTGGAAAGATGCCAATGAGGAGTTCGAGCTGGGCCTCATGATGGGAAAGAACACCCAGCAATTCTGCAACCACATGTTCTACGTCTGGGACGGCAACCACCGATTGCTGGCATGGATGGGATACATTCAGAAACACCATTCGAAAGACAAAGACAAGCATGTTGCTGTGGAGGCAATGGTTTTGGATCCAGGAAACGACATCGCTAGGCTTCTTACAGCTATGCACGACGTGAACAAGTAAGTCATCCAGGAGATTTCATTCCCTCTGTAGTGTCTTGTTAATCCTCAAAAAACAGTGTTAAGGAATGCAATGTTTCCAATGTTTTTGCAGATCGACAGAGAAATCGCATGTGACAACAAGCTTGGTTCACACACTATTCCGAATTCAGAGGATTGGTCTGATGAAGCTGGATGATTTTCGGACAGTACTACCACCCAATATCATCAAGAAGTGCGAAACAGGAAGAGCTGCAGGCACTTGGTATTCTTTGACACGAGAGGCGTTTCTGGAGTACATGTATGCGGTAAGCCCGAGTCTGTAATCTGTTTACTTTTCGAATACATGTTTGTAGTCCCTTCGGAGCTAATCACTACTTGAATGAATGCAGCAAGAACTGGCAGAGGCAGCTGAGAAGGGAAAATCCGAATATTACCGCACTACACCAGAAGAACTAAGGACATCAAAGGGTGTGGAAGCTGCAATAAAGAAGGAGTTTGAAATGCGAAGAACCAAATTGATGTCAGCCTTCGGAAAGCAGCTTAGAATAGTAGATCCTGGACTTGGTCCTGAGTTCCTTCAGCAGATCAAAACACACTATGACAAGCATGTGCATCCGGAGATGCAGCAGGAGAAATTGCACCGGCTGGCCATATCGATGGTCGACCCACAAACAAAAATAAGGTGGCTGGAGATATGGAACTCAGATCAAACAGTAAAGGACTTGAATCAGTTCCCAAAGAGCACCATACAGCCTGGCACAAAGGTGGAAGGAATCAGTGATTTGGTGTTTGATAACTGGCTCCACAAGGCTACATTTTGGAGTCAGGTGTGTATTCGAACATGCTGTTTCTTCTCTTCAAGTATGTGATGTGTATCTTTTTTGCAATTCTGACAAATATACTATTTGCAGCTCGAAAAGCGCGCCGTCATTGTGCTGGATCAGACTTTGAAGGACCTGAACATTGCGATTGTTTCCCCTCCCCAAATGTCATTGGAGGCATACATAAGGAAGTGGAGAGGTCTCACCTGGAGATACTGTTTTTTCCGGGAGTTCTCCAAAGATGGTAACATTTTACGGTCCAACGACTTTGACAGTCAGGTTGGAGGAGAGTGGGCCATGATGCGAGTTGTGTACAGGTGCAATGTCATACTTGAAACTCTACTGTTTTTTTGGGAAAAAATGTGGCTTCATATGGATTGCAATCTTAGATCCAGATTGAATGTCGTTGACGACATTCACTTCTTTGTCTGAGTCATTCTTAAGCGAGTATATGAATTCACCTGGTTAGGATCTAAGGGTGCAATTATATTGTCCCTGATTAGAATTGATAATGTCCTTGAATGGCGTTGACGACATTCACATACGGAGTTGTTGAGAGGTCCTCAGAGTTATTTAAATTTTTGTAATGTCCATAGAGGTTACAGTGAGGGTTCCTCACTTCATTTTGCTGAATGTCAATGCAGACATTCAGTTGTTCTGCATTGTTTTTGCCTCTTGCGATGAATGTGGAGGCTTGATAAGCTCTGTTTTAAGAAATCCAAAGTGAATGTCGTTGACGACATTCACAGCTGTGTCTGTATTATTCAACAGCGACAAATTCAATTTACATGGATTGGGGAGCTAAGTAATTGGTTTCTTTTTTGTATTTTTGTGAATGGCGTTGACGCCATTCACATACAGTGATGTTGTGAGGTCCTCAGTGATAGGTTCGTTATGAATGTGCATTGAGTTTTCCTGGAGGGTTCCTTACTCAATTTTTTGATTTCCATCCTGTGATTTTGCTTCATTTAAGTAATAATTTGGCTTCATTAGTGAATGTCGTTGACGACATTCACTTCTATGTCTGTGTCATTTCTAAACGATAATTTGCATTCACCTGGATTAGGGTGTATTTACAGTGTCATTGAATGGAATGTTCTGAATGGCGTTGACGACATTCATATCTGGAGCAGTAGTGTGGTCCTGAAAGGTCCTTGGAGCAGTTCTCAGAGCCATTTCAATCTATGTTTTATTCTTTCTGTTCTACTTGCATCTTACTCACTGAGCGCTTTTGTGGGTTGGGATTTATCTCCTTTTTTCAGGTACACGAAATATGTGCTTATGGAAGGAAATCACCTGAGCGGAATTCCCGACTATCTTGACATGTGGTCGGACCCTGCAAACGATCCAACCATGTATACTGCAGGGATATTGAAGGACTGGAGTCCTTCTCACTTCAGAGACTGTGGGTGGTACCTTGACTGCCCACCTGAGCACACGACCTTTCAAGAACAGCATATGAAATACTTGAACAATAACGCTGAGATGCTGGCGCCTTTGACTGACGAAGAGTATCAACGAAACATAGCAACATTGGCTGCCAAGGAGCCTGATGCTCAGGGAACGCCGCAGAAGGGAAAGAAGGCGGGCCGCAAACCAAAAGACAAGGCTGTTGATGTCATAGCCATCTCACCAGCAAAGCCAAAGGACAAAGACAAGTCCAAAGAGAAGGAAAAGGACAAGGGGAAGGAGAATGAAAAGGAGATGGAGAGTGGGCAGGACTTTACTGCTGGAAGATATACCCGCACTCTTCAGTGCGTGTTCGATGCCAAGCCACACCCTTCCCGTTCTGATTCAGCAGGAGAGATGAAAATTGTTAATGAGGGTTGGCTTTCGATGATGCAGAGTCGAAAGAGAGGATACACTGGGGTGCCATCCCCTACCTGGGACAATATAATCTCATTCCTCAATCTGGTGAGAATTCCAGTTTCTTTCCTTTTTCTCTGAAAGTTTCGTTGGCAGTATTTCAGTCTCGTTCTTTGAAAACATCTTGCCATCGTTCTTATAAAAAACATGTCTGTTGCAGGTGAGCACAGGTCCCACCTTCGTGTGCGGTGTGCAGAAAACTTATGCGGCCGACATTGTCATTCTCGACATCCCGGATGGCCAGGCTGTGCCAGAAGTTCTTCCAAAGGGCAAGACGCCAGGCTGGAACAAATTCGAGGACAACTACTGGAGTTGGGTGTTCGGGTTCTGTAACAATTTCCTCTCTGATGCAGGGACACTTCTGCTTTTTCAGTCATGTGACAATGATAGTCGTCGGGCATTGGCATCATACCTCAAGTCTTCAGGGTTTGAAGTTTTGCGCACATGGAATTGTGTGAACAGCCTCTACCTTGTGAAAGGGGGTTTCCCTGGTCAGCTGGTATGCCGTCTCCCTTCTGCTTGTGCTTTGATCATGAGTTTCAATTTTCTCTGCAGCTCCACTCTAGTAGAATGTTTTATGATCGACACCGATCATCACCGATTCATGATTTTTTTGTGTCAGAGTTCTGAATAGCCGATGTACACACTTCCACTATAGATTGTGTTTACCACACTAACCTGCTATCTTTGCCAGACGAGGATGTTCGAGGCGATCTGCCTGCGGAGGATTCGCACATCAAAGACACCATCCTCCATCCGCAGCTTTGAGATTTCTGACCAGGGTTGTTTCGTCAACCCCCCCTATGAGCCCCATGTCGATGACATTTTGTACAACTTCATGCAGTCCAGTCAGACTCTGAAGAGACCAGATGGCACTCCCTGGAGAGGTGCAAAGGAAAAGTCACCAGCATTCATGCAAATACTGCTGGAGTCATGCAGCCACCGCTCTGCACGGGTGGTCGATCTTTCTGTGTCCACAGGTTCGTTTTTTCCCTTCCGAATTGGTTTCCTTTCAACAGTTTCATCTGCTTAAATCCCCCCCTCCAAACTGTTCATGTTCTCCTGTCTGGTGCAGGAGCAACTTACCACGCATGCAAGGCAGGCGGAAGAAGCCTTTTTGGCATGGAGGGTGATTCTGACCTCTACAACACCGTGCTCCTCCCCCTTTTGTCTGGCTCCACTTCAGGCACACAGACTGATCGGATTCAAATTCGAAATGATGACGATCCCGAAGATAAGCAGGTCGACAACGACTTTTCATGTGAGTAAGTGCTAAACCCTCTTTGGGAGTCATACTCAATTTCTCGATAACATCAAAGTTACAGTAATAACTTTTTCAGGCTGTCTTTCAGGAAAGGCAGCGGTGGATCTTCAGGAGATACAGTCATTTCTGGCGAGTCTGTTTTCGACAGCCCCCTTTCCAATTTTCTGCTTCCTGTTTATGCCGAAGCAATGGCACTTCACGCGGCCGAGTCCCTATCCCCTGACTTTTTAGTGGCCAGCCGTAGGTGTATCCAGCGTGGATCCGGTGTTCTAAAATACTTAGACTTAGATGCAGAGGAAGAGGGGATACATTGTACTGACTCTGAGTCAGACTGAACTGTATTCTTTTAATATTCATTTTCATATTATCTGGAAAACGTTGAATCCCCTTCCTCCACCGTAGTTGTTCCTTTAGAACAAATAATAATCACAGAATCAACTTTCGTTTAAATTGCTATATGTATGAATCCATCTCACAAACCTTCCTGACTCTTCTCATATCCATTGTGCATTCATCTACACTGTATTCATGCGTGCTCCATTCATGAAAGCTTCCTTTGTACAACATCCATTGTACATTCATCCTCTGTACTCTTTAATCCACCCCACAAACCTTCCACACTCATTTCATATACTTTGTGCATTCGTCAAAAGATTTGGTCATGCATCTTCCTGTCATGAATTTTTGTCATTGCTCAACATCCATTATACATTCATCCATTTTACTCTTATCCATCCGTCATTCATCCATCTACATACATTTTTCACACTCATCCATCTGTTTATCATCCAACTGTACATTCATCCATCCTTTATTCAATGCCTTTTATTATGTCGTCCAGCTTGTTTCCGCGGTAAAGGGTGCCAATCCGCGGGAATACACTCCACTTCTTTCTGGGCGCGTGGTGACTCGGCCTTCACGTGTGATGACGTGGACTGAGCCCCGTGACGTGGCATTTGCGCAAGGTGACGTGGCGTGAGCGCAGTTGCGCTCACGCGCTCACGTGACCAGGCTCACGCCGAGGCATCCCTGCAAATGGGGGAGCCTAGATTGCAAAGGGGAGCCTTCAGTGCACCTGTTCAGAGCTCTGGCCATCTTTGATGGGTCTCCGGACCTACTCGCAGCCCTTAGCATCAACAAAGTTGTATCAGGGCCCTTGCCTCCGCCCCGTCCCATCAGAAAATTGCGGTACCTGGTTTGTTGTGTAAGTGCCCGCACCATGTCATCAGCAGTGGGCACATACAAGTCACGTCCTGCTTTGGTAGACTGCTGCATCTAGGCGTTGTGAACAGTCTCCGCCAAATTACAGGATGGCATGTCGGCCAAGTCCTCCAAGGACATGTCCTGCAGGAGGCATTGCATGGAAATGTGAGGAATGAAAGGAAATGGAAGAGGTTCTGCAAGTGACAATCCAACAACCCCAAATGAACAGGCATGATGCAAAGTGAAATTTGTGTTTCTGGGATTGAAGAGGCTTACCGTCGTCATGAAAGCTCCCACTGTCTGTACCTGAAGTGCCAGAAAACCAACCAGTCCTCCAACTCCTTCAGGTGGATACCAGTAGCAGCACCAGAGGAGAACCACCAAGCCCGGATTGCTTGGTAAGTGCTCTCAGCTTCTCCTGGCATTTTTGTACTTGAGGCAGAGCCTTCTGTGCCCCAACTGAAGGTCAGGGCAAATACAGCGCTTTGTATGACGTGCCAGAGATTGACTCCAATGGAAGAGGCATGTGCGCTCCCTATTTTCCATTGGGACCTTAGGATCCCCCGAACCAAACACGCGCCGCACTGCATTGAAATTTGCCTGTGCACTATCAGCCATGAAGCCCTCAAAATTTGTGTTCTGTATTCCATTGCGCTGCATGACGGCCAGGAGCGAATTCCACATGAGCATCTGGGATTCAGTGTCCTCCAACTGCATATCACAAATTGCTATGGAGAGCACACGTTGGTACGCTGGATCGTATACATGGCACGCCATGGTTGTCCAACCCTTCACCCGTTTGCAGTGATCAAACATTAACCAACATTTTGCCAAATCTCCTCCAGGTTGCATTCGGCGGACAATGCTCACACCATTGCCTTCGCCCACTGTGGACATCTTGAACAAATACACCTTGGACGAGCCCTGGCCAGGGAAGATACTGTTTTGAATGAATTCATAGCGACTCCTCTGTTTGAGGTCCATAATGTTGTCCATGGATCCAGCAGTGCATGTGCCCATTCTAAGTGCATTCACCTGGTTTCGAGTATTGGGAGAGCTCAACACAGAGAAATGGTCCATCACTGCCTCAAGCGAATCTGCATCCAGCATTGGTTGTGTCCCATCCCCTTCACCCAGTATGTGTTTTCCAGGAATGCCTTGCTAGCTGCAAGCGCTATAGCAGAAGGTGTTGCACAAGGGGCATTGTGGAACTCTTGCTTCAGCAGATTTCTAGCGATGTCCACGCTATCCCTGCAACTTCCTTTGGACACAGAATGCTCGTGTGTACCCATATGAATGCAGGCACGAGTCATTGTCTTGCATCGGTGTGCCACCTGGTACATACGAGCGTGGCACACAGAAACACAAGACAGGGAAAGTTTGCAGAACCTGCACACAAAAGTATTGGTCTTGGGAGGGGCAAGCCTTGGGGTGAAAGGATTCAAGGGCACACCTTCCCACTCACTTTCGTTTGGTTTAGCGTTGTTTCTCAGGCGAGGGCAAGAAATATTCACGCACTTACAATGCCCAACGCAGACCGACCTTCGAAATTTCAATCCAATGTCGTTGTGGATGTTTGACGTTTTTGTCCTGCACCAAGGGTGTCTGTCATGTTTCTTGTCCATGCCCTGCAGAAGCCCAGCTAGTCCACTGGAAGACGTGGGAGGGTTGAGCTCAAACAAGATGTCCCCATCAAACTCTGCTGGCACGTATTGAACCCGCTGCACACGAAGGGACTCCCAATCAACAAAACACATCTCGCTCTTGCACCTAGGCACCCCTGCAAGGGCTTTCAATTTCGGAATGACACTCGTTATCTCTTGCAACTCGTCATCATCCAAGAATGGAGTCTGCATTGGCAAAGGAATCTCAGAAATATCCTCCGAGGACGAGTCTGAAAGAGTCACGAATGTAGTGGATGTGCTCACCTCTTGTTTCACATGAACTGTGCCATTCTGCTTCACGACCGATGCTGCAGTGCCAGGGGTAGCTACTGATCCTGCTGATTGTCTTCTGTCTTTTCCAAGGACCCGGTATGTGCCTGGAAGGACTCTCCACTTCCTTCCACACTCGCCAACCAATGGTTTCTCCAAGTGCCCAGAATCCAAATTCCCATCCTTGTCATACACCTCTTTTTGAACAAGCAGAGAACCCAATTCCAGAGGGAACACTGTAACCAACTCATCCTCATGAACAACTGCAAACCCATCGTCATCTATAGTGGCAGTCAGTGGAAAACTACCTGCATTGGAATGAAATCGAGCGAGTCTATCTCGCTCCCTGGACATGTTTTCGTACACTGACAGAAAGTTGCGATTCACAGAGGAATCCCCGAACTGGTAGCCCGTAATTCTCGAAAGGGGATCCACCCCAAACAAACTGAGGTAAAAAAGGGTAGCGCTGACCCAAAGACTGCGGGCGATGCATGCAAAGGATGTAGGAATGACATGCACCGAACTTCGCAGACAGCCACACTGAGAGACACCAACCAGAAAAACTGTTTTCTAAGACAAGAAGCCACAAGAAGCCGTGCTGCATTTGGATGAGAAACAAACCCTGAACATGACATAAAATCATCCATTATGGAAAGACGGCAACAACCCTGGAGAGCAGTAAAGAGCAAGACCCCGAATCTAATGAGGTTGTGTTGTGCTAGAAGAGTACAACACAAACACTGACACTCCGAGAGACACCTCACATGAGTGTGTGCAACACATGACCATTGCCGACACAACCCTTTATACCGAATGACCCCATTGCGACGGTGACGGCGAAATGCAAACCGCACGGTAGGCAATACAACACACGTGGACGCATATGTGAAGCATAACAATTATTGAGAATCTGCAAGTACTGCTCGAAATTGAACTAGCATTAGATTTCTATGGCACTTCCGAATTTCAAAGAATGCAAGAAGGCTGCCATGTATTGGCAGGCGGCGAAGTACATCTGACAGGAATAGAGCCAGATATAGAATGAGGATGGAAAGAGTAGACGAAGAGGAAAAGGAGGAAGAAGAGGGCAAAGAGGAAAGTCTGGCGATGGAAGAGCAGGAATCTGGAGAAGAACAGCAGCCCGCCATACTTCCAAGAACAGGTGAGGAGGAGACTGAATCCGAGGGAGAGACGGACGTCGAAAATGATATTGATGCTAGCCTCAGGAAGAACCAGATAGTGGAAAAGAGGATGGGGGAGATGCTCCAGAACATGCTCGGCGTAGAGAGCAGTTCGAAGCGCAAAGGGTCTCCGGCGATTGGGGAGTCTTCTGGAGCGGCCAAAAAAAGTACAATGTTTGAGACCGACCTTTGTGCTTCATTGGTTATGTGAACCCCAGTTGTGCTTGTATTTTCATATGAAAACCGCCTATACACGGCATCTTTGCCAGGTTGAATCCACCCCCGAGTTGGAAGCTCAAACAGTGTGCATCAACGCACACTGTTTGAGCCCACCTTGTCATTGTTTTTTTCATGTGAAAATCGGCCACATAGGGCCACTCAGGCAGGTTCAATCCACCCTAAATTGGAAGCTCAAACAGTGTGTGGCACCACACACTGTTTGAGCCCCCCATTTTGCTTGTTTTTTCATGTTCAAAATAGCCACATAGGGCCACTATGGCAGGTTGAATCCACCCCGAATCGGAAGCTCAAACAGTGTGCGGCACCACACACTGTTTGAGCCCCCCATTTTGATTGTTTTTTGATGTTCAAAATGGCCACATAGGGCCACTATGGCAAGTTCAATCCACCCCGAATTGGAAGCTAGAACAGTGTGCGACACTGCACACTGTTGCAGCCCCCATTTTGCTTGTCTTTTCATGTTCAAAACGGCCACATAGGGCCACTATGGCACGTTGAATCCACCCCGAATTGGAAGCTCAAACAGTGTGCCGCACCGCACACTGTTTGAGCCCCCCATTTTGCTAGTTTTTTTATGTTCAAAACGGCCACATAGGGCCAATATGGCAGGTTGAATCCACCCCGAATTGGAAGCTCAAACAGTGTGCGGCACCGCACACTGTTTGAGCCCCCCATTTTGCTTGTTTTTTGATGTTCAAAATGGCCACATAGGGCCACTATGGCAGGTTGAATCCACCCTGAATTGGAAGCTCAAACAGTGTGCGGCACCGCACACTGTTTGAGCCCCCCATTTTGCTTGTTCCAAACGGCCACATAGAGCCCCCCCCCCATTATGAAATTCTGGTAGGATACCTGCAAAACATGACAACAACAAAGTATACTATGGCAGGTTGAATCCACCCCGAATTGGAAGCTCAAACAGTGTGCATCAACGCACACTCTTTGAGCCCCCCTTGTGCCTTGTTTTTTGGTGTGGAAATGGTGCACATAGGGGCATCTCTATCTGGTTCACACCCCTAATTCGAAGCTCAAACAGTAAGCGCCAACGCACACTGTTCGAGCCCCCCTTCTCACTGCTTTTTTCATAATAAAATCGTCCAGGCAGGGTATCTCTATGAGGTTCAATCAATGATTTCCTGGCAGCTCCAACAGTGTGCGTCAACGCACACTTTTTGAGCCCACCTTGTCATTGTTTTTTTCATGTGAAAATCGGCCACATAGGGCCAGTCTTGCAGGTTCAATGCACACTTACCTGACAGCTCAAACAGTGTGCGTCAACGCACACTGTTTGAGCCCACCTTGTCATTGTTTTTTTCATGTGAAAATTGGCAACATAGGGCCAGTCTGCCAGGTTCAATGCACACTTACCCGGCAGCTCAAACAGTGTGCGTCAACGCACACTGTTTGAGCCCACCTTGTCATTGTTTTTTTCATGTGAAAATCGGCCACATAGGGCCAGTCTTGTAGGTTCAAAGCACACTTACCTGGCAGCTCAAACAGTGTGCGTCAACGCACACTGTTTGAGCCCACCTTGTCATTGTTTTTATCATGTGAAAATCGGCCACATAGGGCCAGTCTGCCAGGTTCAATGCACACTTACCTGGCAACTCAAACAGTGTGCGTCAACGCACACTGTTTGAGCCCACCTTGTGATTGTTTTTTTCATGTGAAAATCGGCCACATAGGGCCAGTCTTGCGGTTCAATGCACACTTACCTAGCAGCTCAAACAGTGTGCGTCAACGCACACTGTTTGAGCCCCCCATTTTGCTTGTTTTTTCATGTTCAAAACGGCCACATAGGGCCACTCTGGCAGGTTCAATCCACCCCGAATTGGAAGCTCAAACAGTATGCGTCAACGCACACTGTTTGAGCCCCCATTGTGCCTTGTTTTTTTGGTGTGGAAATGGTGTACACATGGGCCTCTCTGTCTGGTTCAATCCACCCCTAATTCGAAGCTCAAACAGTGTGCGCCAACGCACACTGTTTGAGCCGCTCTTCTCATTGTTTTTGGAATAATAAAATCGTCCAGACAGGGTATCTCTGTGAGGTTCAATGAACAATTTCCTGGCAGCTCAAACAGTGTGCGCCAACGCACACTGTTTGAGCCCCCCTTCCCATTGTTTTTTTCATAATAAAATCGTCCAGACAGGGTTACTCTATGAGGTTCAATCCACACTAACCTGGCAGCTCAAACAGTGTGCGTCAACGTACACTGTTTGAGCCCCCCTTGTAATTGTTTCTTGAATGTGAAAATCGTGCACACAGTCGCCTCTCTCTAAGGTTCATTCCACCCCTTTTTGGAAGCTCAAACAGTGTGTGGCATTGCACACTGTTTGAGCCCACACTTGACATTATTTTTTCATTTTAGAATCGACCACAAAGGTCATCTCTGTCAGGTTCAATTCACACTTATCTGGCAGCCCAAACAGTGTGCGTCAACGCACACTGTTTGAGCCCCCTGATTTGCTTGTTTTTGGACATGAAAATTGTGCACCTAGGGCCAGTTTGGTAGGTTGAATCCACCCCAAAATGGAAGCTCAAATAGTGTGCGGCAACGCACACTGTTTGAGCCCCCTTGTCTGCTTGTTTTTTGTTGTGAAAATCGGGCACCTAGGGCCACTCTGGCAGGTTGAAACGAACCCTTATTGGAAGCTCAAACAGTGTGCGGCAACGCACACTGTTTGAACCCCCTCTTTGCTTGTTTTTCTATGTGAAATTGGGCCAAACAGGGCCAGTATGCATGCTCAAAACACCCATAGTTGATAGCACGAAGAGTGTGCGGCAACGCACACTGTTTGTGCCCTCTTTTTGGCCCCCTCTTTGCCTGTTTTTTTTGTGGAAATGTGCCACATAGGGCCAAATATCATGTTCAAAACACCACTATTTGGAAGCTGAAACATTGTGCGTCAACGCACAGTATTTTCGGCCCCCACACTGCTTGTTTTCTGATGAGAAATTGGGCCACATAGGGCCTGTCTGCCATGCTCAAAACACCATTGTTTCATGCCTCTCTCTTATATCAATTTGAATGAACAACTCTGCAGGAGAAGATGCAAAGTGTGGCGGATGAGATCCCTTCGGGGCAGGGGAAGGAGATCATTGTTGATGTGGACGATGAGTTCTATGAAAGCAAAGCTGCTGAGATGCTAGGGGGTCAGAAGGTAAACTCTCAGCTTGTGGTGCAAAGTATGCTTGCCCCGGGTGGGAGGTTGAAGATTCCCCTATGTAGGTTGGTTTCCATGCCCGTCGTTCGTCCACCCCTCATCAAGGACATCCTCAAGCTAGAGGCCGAGTTTGTTCATGGGTATTTGGATGGATCCGCAGTCTTTTACGTTTCTACAAAGGTTTCCAGAGGCAACGAGCTCCTTGTGGATGAGTCAATCGTGGACTCCTGGGATCCCATTTGGAGACAGTTGAACAAATCCTTCGAACTTCTTCTCTCCAGGAAACCTTCCACCCAGGCATTCTAAGGGAAGATGTTTCACATTTGGGATGGCAACCACCGGTTGCTTGCATGGATGGCTGTCATTGGGAGGCTGCACTCACAGGAGGAAGAGTGGCATTACTCTGTTTGATAGATGGTGCTGGATTGTGACGGGAACATGATGGGTCTTCTGACAGCAATGAATGATGTGAACAGGTTGGTTTCTCATTCTACATGTTCCACTTGTGGTTCCGTGGTTCTTTGGTTCCAGTCCTCTGTTGACGGTCCTTGAATTTCATTTTGACTTTCACACATCATTCTGCAAAGGGATGGAGACATCGCATGTCAAAATGAGTCTGGTTCACACACTGTACAGGATACAAAGGATCGGGCAGATGCCCTTGACCAACTTCAAGACCATCCTTTCAGCAGAGACGTACAAGAAGTGCGAAAGCTCCAAGACATCAGAAACGTGGTACTCATTGACCCGTGAGGCTTTCATGGAGTATATGTACGCGGTGAGATACATCTTCCATCATCTGGCCTTTCGATATTCCTGCTTCCACATGTTTGTTTCTGTTTGTTTCCCTTGCCCTTGGGTTGATGCAACTCTCGTGCATTCCCTTGCAGCAAGACATTGCAGATGCAGGAGAGCGTGGCAAACTGGAATACTACAGCTCTACCCCTGAGGAGAGAAGGACAACAAAGGGTGTTGAGAGTCATCTCCAGAAAGAGATGACCGCCACAAGAAGGACTATTATGAGTGCTTTTGTGAAACAACTGAGAATTGCAGACCCAACCTTCGGACCAGAGTTCCTTCAAGAGGTGAAAAACCATTACAACAAGCCAGCAAGCCGGAGATGGCCTAGGAGAAGTTACACAGGTTGTCTACTGCCGTTGTGTCTTCATAACAGAAGGTGAAGTGGCTACAAATATGGACCTCCGATCCCACTATTGGGGATACCCACATGTTCCCCAGGCCGGAGAAAGAGAAGAAGACTCAGTGTGTCATTCCTGTTAGTGACAATGTGCTGGACACATGGCTTCACAAGGCCACTTACTGGAGCCAGGTATGATGTCCTTTGCTGTGTCACTTTATTTTCGTTTTTTCTGTCATTCTTTTTCCATGTTACATTGGTTGTGATTGTTTTTGTGTTCATTCTTGCTTCTGTATTGGTCTGCAGTTGGAGGAAAGGGCCCGGTCGGTTCTACATACGCAGCTGGCTGACTATGGGATCACCATGACAAAACCGAAGGTCTCCTTCCAAGCATACATGAGAAAATGGAGAGCCACAGTATGGCAATCTTGTTTCTTCAGAGAGTTCAGCAAGGATGCTGGCATTAGTCGAACAAATGAGCTTGAACAGCAAGAGAAAGGAGAGGAAGCCTGGAAACGATGCCTTTACAGGTGCAAAATGGACTGTGCTTCTTTGTTTTGCATAGACACAATCTCCACCATCTAACCTGTTTTTGGCTGGCTCATACGAGTTTGTGGTGGAGTGTAATGTGTCGCAAACTCTTTTAGGGGGTCTTCGTGATGGGGTGGAAAAGCTGGGAGACAATATTTGCATTGCATAATGAGGTTGTCTCTGTTCCTGCAGGTACATAAAGTATGTTCTCATGGCAGAGAACTGCTTGGACAAACATCCTGATTTCGTGGACCTTTGGCTTGTCCCTGCTGGCAACCAGACCATGTTTACTACGGGGATCTTGCATGACTGGGGCCAGACCATCTTTCTGCTTGTGGTTGGTATTTGGATTGCCCTGCTTCAGAGACCCCAACTCAGGAGGTGTCTTTGAGGAGAGAGAATGAGCGTATAGCCACTACAAGAGATGAGCGTTTTTAGGACTACGGATTTGGCGGAGTCATAAAAATGGCACTAGGTATACGACTACAAAGCGCTGAAATGCGTTGCAGTCATAGTTTTATCACTTTATAGTAATGGATATCACTACATGACTCCGGAAAATTAGGGAGCATTGGTCAAACATTGTTGACCATGATGACAAGGATGGTTTTATAACTAATGTGATATGTTTGACTAAACGTGGACGACGTTTCATGGAATCTTGTGACTCCATGACTGAAGATGGTTTTACAGCTCTATTTATACGACTACATCCCTACACATGTCATTTTGAAAGCACATACATGAATGTATTCATCCTCGACATTCATGAGAGAAATTTGAGGACTCTTGCAGAGAAGGAGCCTCCTGCTCAGGATACACCGGGTAAAGGTAGAAAGGCAAAGGGAAAGGATGTTGCTGGTGGTGTGGGGAAAGAAGGGGTAGGGGGAAGGGGGCACAATGGCAGGTAGGTGGGCAGGGAAGTGTTGCAGATACTGGCCCTCTGGTGGTTGTCCAGCAGACTCCACCGCATGGTAGGGGATCCGGGAGAAAGAACAAGGGGGTGGTTGATCCCAAGGACCCGTACCATGCAGTGGAGCATCCCACGAGGGTCATTCGCCCTACCAGGTTGGAGATGGCCAATGTCGGGTTCTTTGCCATGATGGAGTCCAAGAAATCTGATTACAAGGGCGAACCATCACCAGTGTGGGAGAGGATTGTGGAGTTCCTCGGCACCGTGCGTGTTGTCTTTTGCTTCTTGTCTGTTGTGTGCATGGATCTTTTCAATCCTCTTGAGCATTCCATTGCATGCTTGTTTGCAGGCTAAAATGACCAAATCCTGGGTGAACGGGAAGGAGAAGCCATATGCAGCCGAACTCATCATCTTGGACATCCCTGATGGGTTGCCAGTCCCGGATGTCCCTCCATCGGGTGCTTGTCCAGGTTGGAATGCTTTTGATGAGCGCTACTGGCGGTGGATTTTCTCCTTTTGTAATTTCTTTCTGTCCGATGCAGGTGTTTTGGTGCTCATCCAGTCCATCGACCTTCGCTGTCGCCGTGCACTTGCCAGCTATTTGAAAGCCTCCGGTATGAGGGTCGTGAAGACATGGAATTGTGTGAACAGCATGTACCTGACGAAGGGGGATCGTCCCGGAGAGATGGTAAATCTGCCTTCTTATTCCTCTTCTTGGTGGTTCTCGGATGGAGTTGCGTAAGTCGCTCAAATGAATATGTAGGGGCCTGGTTTTCAAGCTTCTTAGTTCCTTGTGTATGTCCTGTTCGCAGACTCGTTTGTTTGAAGTGGTTTGTCTTATCCGAGTGCATCCACCTACGACTCCAGCCGTCATTAGGGAGTTCGCCATCACTCATGGGGGCAAGTTCATAGACGAGAGAACAGATCCTCCCACGGATGACGTGCACCACAACTACGTGGACAACAACGTGTGCTTGCAAAGGGGGAATGGGGTTCCTTGGAGAGGGGCCAGGGAGAGGAGCCCGACTTTCATTCAGATGATTGTGGAGTGCTGCACCTACACAGACGCCAGAGTTCTGGATTTGTCAATGGGCACAGGTTCGTCTCTTCAACATTCACATTTCGTGAGGTTTGTTTGACCTTGCACTTTCAGCTCTTCCCACCGTTCCAAATGTGTCTTCAATGTCTGTTTCCTTCATTGTGTTCCACTTCAGGTGCCTCGTACCACGCTTGCAAGGCCAGTGCACGACATCTCTTTGGGATTGAAGGGGATGCCGAGATTTACAAGAACCTCCTGATGGGTTTGGGTGGACACACTTCTCAAGTCCTTCCGAAGCCCCTACCCGCTGATATTGATACAGGGGAGACTTCCGACAAGGAGCTGGATGACGACTTTGCCTGTGAGTAAGTTCAACCTTAGGATGCTTGCATTGTTGTTTCAATACCCAGAATCACTGTTCTTAAGGCAAAGTGCACATGAGAGATATCCTCTTCGTTGGACTTGTGCATTGCATCATTATGTTCAAAATTGGTTTTTGTCCACTTGTGCAAAAGTCCGCGTGCTTCCACTGACCCTCCAGGGCTATCACACCTTTTTGGACTTCTTTCAAGTCCTCCTCAGTCTTACGTCCTACCTGTCTATGCGGAGGCACTCGCAGCAAGCATGTCCATTCATGGCACTCGCAGTCCAACCATCGACGGCCGTGGTAGAAGACGTGGTGTTGGGGCCGGAATATTTGTGGATGACATAGCACAGGAGGTCGATACTGATTCTGATGACTGTAACACTTGATATGAAGTTTTCTTTTGCTTTCATTCGGGGCCAATTTTGAAATGGGATGGTTGTGTGTCCTTGTTGTCATGTTTGCAATGTGTGCGTGGGATGCAAATTCATGGGAACAAACTATCATTGGAGATGGGGGTTGCATGGACTGCCTGGATTGTTCCTTCAATCTATTTAGTGTTTTGCGGAGCTCACAGGCTTGTGTGCATTGCAAAAACAAACAAACGTCTTTGGTTCGGGTAGAGCATTCTCGCATCATTTGCTCAATTCTGGTGAGCATCCATGATGCTCCCGCACATACTTGGCATGTTCGCAAGGGTGGTGAGTAAGAAAAGATTTCGTAGGGATCCGCTTTGGATGATGTGAGTATGCACATGCTCACGACGTAGGCACATTCCAATGCAGGGGCTTGGTATGTTGATAACGTCTAAATGGATGCAATGGATAGAAAGGATGGATACAATGGATGTAACACATCCAGTCTGCATTCCCTGGAAATGGTTGATCAACCCGCGGTAATAGGTGACACCCACGGAAATAGGTCATGTATGCATGCTGACGTGGCGTGAGCCTGTGCTGGGCTCACGGTTTCCTGGGCTCACAGAATAGCACCCCCCCCCCCCCCTAACTGAGTGGATACAATAAGGGAGAAAGAGAAACTTTTCATACTCACAGACAGGGTGTTGGAGGAACTATATGTATGCAACCCAGGTCACTCTGCCCTAAATGCACATGCATGATTGTGATATCTAAGTCCTAAAATGCTGACTTTATACACTGCAAACTCATTGCACAGGGTTGACAATAAGGCAGAATTACAAGCAACTATCTTCGACTCCTTGTTACATTCCCTTGTTTCATGAACTACATAGGTCCCCAGTCATTCATGAGGTGAATTAACTGAGAGAGAAGATAATTACTAAGCTCCCAATAGTTTCACAGCCCGCTACCTCCATACATTGCACATTGTATTGCTACTCGATCAGATCATGACTACTTGTTAAGGGCATGCACTTATCGTAATCCAAACTGCCCTGAGCTTCTATGACCAAACTACAACGAATTGGTTGGTTAGTTGTGACTGTGCGACCGCATGTTATCTCCCATCATCATTTCTGCTTGCCAAATAGAAAAACAGCGAACTACGTGAATTCACGACCCTTCATGACACCCTTCACACTCAAGTTCCTATTTCTCTCCAAATGCACACGAGACCACACAAGACTTTCCAGCTTCCCGAAATGTTGTCTGTTCTTTATTCAGACCACACCATCACTACAACACACCCCAACTTCCTCATTTCACTCCCTCCCCTTCCTCATTATCCTGCCTCCTTCAGCTCTTCGTTCCCTCTACTCATCTTCCCGCCGCCTTTTCTCACCGCAATCCCCAAAAAACTAGCCAGCCTCCACTCCGCTGTCCCATCCGTTTTCCGCTCCCTCGTTCGTGTCCCAACTTCCACCACACCCGCGTTGCCTGTCATCCCTTATCTCCAAATTGAAGTTCCTATTACCAAAAACAGTTCATGCAATAAAACACCCACTACCCTTGCCGCAAATGCCCATCCTTTGAACTACTAAGAATCCAACACCACTGAGCAGGCTAGCTCTCATCGAGGCCCGAGCTTCTCCTTTGTCTGCACCTCCATTACGTTCTCCACTGCCTGCATCTTAGATCCTGTAATTCTAGGGTTCAACAATGAATGTGCCTTTTCATTCATTGTTGAAGGATCAATCCAACATCATCCTTGGACTTGGCCAAAATCCCTAAACCCAGTGATCCAACCCAAAATTTTACCTTTGGGAGTTAGCTTAAAAATTTCAAGCTGTATACAAAAATAAAGTGGACCATGCCCTACAGGGCTACCGGATGTCAATACAATCTACCACACGATTTTCACCATTTCAGGTGTTGACAGGGCGAGTGCCAAGGCTGGGTGTGGATAATAGGTTACAAGATCTCACCCAAGTGGTGAATACAGATGATTCTCCGGCAACAATTGCTCAGTAGCTACAAGACAAAGTAAAGTTCTTGGCCGAACTAGTTCAATATCCTAGTGGGTTTCAACCAATGAAAATGTATGGCGAGCCAATTTTATTTCCCAAACTCACTTTTTTCTCTTGTCCTAACTTCTCTCTTTGTTTTGCTTTCTCTTTTCTTTTCAAGCCTTTTTTAAATAGATGTGGAGATGGACCGCTAGTTCATTTTTGTCTATAGCTTTATTTATATTTCATTCTTTCTCTTTGAAGCTTTGGAGATGGACCGTAATGACAAGCAAGGACACTATTTGAAGCACAACCACAAAGATACAAGCTAGAGAGACTAGACGCATTTAGCGATGAATATGCAAACATTGAATCATTCGATTCAGATTCATATAGACCTCAAAGATATAAAAATGACACAATCATAATGAGCATTTAATGTTAGATTGCAAAAGACTCGAGTGTTTCATTTTTGTCTATGGCTTTATTTATATTTCATTCTTTCTCTTTGAAGCTTTGGAGATGGACCGCAATGATAAGCAAGGACACTATCTGAAGCACAACCACAAAAAAAGAAACAAGCTAGAGAGACTAGACACATTTAGCGATGAATATGCAAACATTGAATCATTCAATTTAGATTCATATAGACCTCAAAGATATAAAAATGACACAATCATAATGAGCATTTAATGTTAGATTGCAAAAGACTCAAGTGTCATCTTGGAGTTCATGTGGAACCCTTGGACAACATAACAGCCTGGAAATGCAGGTTAAGACATCTAGCTTACCATAAACTCCATTTGCATTTACACTTCAACAAGCAGAGTAGAACAAATATTCATTACATAATCACCACATGTTGAGTGATCCAGATTTCAGTACTTCCCATGCATATCAAGCTTGGCCAAGATTGAAAAATTAAAGTAGGAAAAAATATTTTTCCTGTAGGAGAAAGGGTCCACCAATTTCTATTTCGGATCAACAATGACATTCATTGAAATGGGCGGGATGCTGGACGCTCGGAATCTTACCTTCGAGAACGAGGGAGAAATACTCATGCTAGACATACATCACATGAAGAAAAATACATTCATCATTTTGGTTAGCAAGGAATTAATGGATTCGGAGCTCGATTCGTAAGCTCTCAAGTGAGTTTTTCCAAATTCATTCAATCGAAGTACATGTTGTTTCTTCAAACAAATCTCAGTCTGGGAGCCTCTTTCCTTGATTGTGTTTTTTTTTTTGTCTTTGGTTCTTTTTTTAAAAAGTTTGTTAATAGTTTGATTGTTGAAAATTACGATTTGTGCATTGACAGTCTATTTTTGCATTTCAAAATCGTCAATGAGCTCATGTTTTTGTGTTCATTCCTTCATATTAACAGCTCGTCTATTGATTGCTCATTGCTATTGCATGCAGTATATGACAAATAAAGACAATTTGCCACCATAGTTGAAGTGGAAAAAGAAAGGGAGAAGAGAAAGGATAATTTTCGACAACGACTGCCACTACCTGAATATGATGGAGGAGTGACAAATGAATTCAAATCACCTGAAAAAAGACTTGACAACATTGGAAAGCTTTTGCTAATGGAATCTCAACCAAAACATTCTTCATACAACTACTGAAGGTAACAATGACTTCCATGATCTTAGTCTTATTTCATTTCAGAGAACATTCACCATATGCTTGACAATGTATACGCTATAATTAACAAGTGTTCCACCGGCATAGTACATCTAATGCATTGAACATTGCAATTTTTCTAAACCTTTTGGTCATCTTTTTTAGGTTGTGATAGATCTTAGGTCCGCTCTCATATAAACAGATCATGACAAATATATACTCCATATATTATTTTTATTTATGATTTATTCACTTGATATAGAAATAAAATGATATTTCATTTCTATTTGTGCATACATGAGGCTGGAAGTTTAGTAGTTTACTCCAATAGGTGGATCAATCACCATTCGCTAGCACACTGATGATGATGAAGAGTTGCATACTCAAAGCTTGTCGCACCGAAAAAGGCATATGAAAATAAAGTAGAAGAGGTATTCATTTGATACTTCATTGTTAATTTAATTGTACATTAGTTTATGGAATAATGTGTGCAGTTCAATGTTCTCTTTTGACTTGTTGGTACTTTTTGTAGTGATAGGTAGACTATGGAAATGATATAGCTTCTCTTCTTGCCGCAAATAGGAGCAAACCACACTTTGAATCTCTTTGCTTTTGGTATTAAGGAGACAACCTGTTCTATGCAATTCACAGTGACGAGTTATTAAACATATGTATATTCGAGTAGGAAATCTTCTACTTGATGGTGGATATTTCAGAGGTCTATGTGACATTTATAGCCCCTCTTTGTGTCACACGAGCACACATTTTACAGATAATGACATGTTTGCAATGGTGACAATGTTCATGGTCAATGGATCTGCATGTTTCCAACATTTGTTTGACCTTTGTGAAGTCTATAAGTTGATGCTGTCACATTCAGTTGTAGGGTTATGGTGCAGTACTGTTTTCAGTAACGTAAGAAAAGACCACATTGCGGAGGGGTTGTCCCCAAACGGTAGGGACGCAACTCTATAGAGTGTGATCTTTTAACGGTGTTGGGAATGCAGTGTAATGCAGAAAAGAAGAAGAAAGGAATAAGAGGATTGGTGATGGTGGGTGACATCCCCCGGAACCGCTTCTCTATCCGCTCCTTCAGCACGTTGGGTTCTCTCGGAAGCAAACGGGTGCTATCTTTCAGGTGGCAACCCTATTAGAGTCAAGAGCAGAGGAGGAAGCTGACAAATGTCATTTTATGCTTGAGGTAGGAACTTGACAAAATGCACGAAAAGATTGACCGTGTCAACGAGAAGATTGATGGAGTAGGCAACAACATCAAACACGGACAGTTGGATCGGTTTCTCAGTTTTTTTGGCGATAAAGGCTCTCTCGCGTGATTCATTACTCTATCATGCTTTCCCTCAAGAGAGCATTTACATCAGATTTTTTGCTAATCGCCAGCCGAGAGGTCACGTGACTCAAATAAAATGATAAAACAATCATTGCTTAGGTAATTTCTAAAGTGTCTTTTAACATCTCGTTAAACCAGATATTAGTAGTTACTCATGTAGCCTTGTGTTGCTTATTGCAGCATATGTATATTTCAAGAAAATGGAAATAAATGTATACCTACATGATAGACATGATAGCATGAATGACATAATTACAATATTGTGTTTTTTGTACATCATAGAAACATCATCTTACTCTCAAGAGTTCAAATCGGTTTCATGCTATAAGTTTGCATGTTTCTGTTTATCAATGATCTTGAGAAAATACACATTTGAATCATATGATTCATTTAAGAAATAAAGATGTTTCTTGTAAAGAGGAAAAAATGGTTTGTGGCCAGGGGCATAATATGGAGAAAACAGAGAAAACCAGTATTTTGAAAGTGAAGACATATTTGAAATTAAAAATGGAGACCGAGTTGAGTTATTTTACGAAAAAAATTAGTGTGCTCTAGATCTAATTATAAAACGATCATGAATGGACAATTGATCTATGAACGCTCTACATCTGGGTTTCAAATCAAGCCGAATTTAGGTGAATCAAAACCGTTGCTTGTAGGAATTTAATAAATTTTGTTGTCTGATGTTTTTTAATTAAATAATAAAATTATAGCATAGATTGTATGAATGGTCCAAAGAAGAGTGGGAAAAAAGGGAGAAAAGAAATAAAGCTTACAACATGAGGGTCACGAAGAACAAAAAATAAAACAACCTAACATTCGTGTTCAAGCTCATGGTGCCGATTAATCTTAAAATTAGTGTGTGGAGATCTAGCATAATTCCTTACAAGTCACATATACCCAGAATGGCCGATACCAAGTTTATGTTTTTAGACCCTATGAAAGAGGAAAATTCATGTATTTAGTAAAACTAAGGAAAATAAAAAAAATGCTACTAATTCCAATACAATAATTTGTCCAGAACTCATACATTTGAAACCTTTGAAGCGTTCTTCTACACAATTTTTTCTCACATTGAGGAAGAAACAATGGAATTAAAGAATGTGATTGAGAACCTGGAGGACGCCGCATTTTCTTTAATGATTGATGTGAATTTATGTAGATTTTGATTAAATTTATACCAATAAAATGAAATTATTTTGTTTCACATGAACTAAATAAGTTCTTCTTATACAATTCAACAATCAATTTGATTTCAAAATTTTATTCAACAATTTTTTGTAGTTTGGTTGTTTTGCCTTATCTCTTGATGTATATGCATTTGACAACCCCCAGGCTGTTATTTTACCATTGAATTTTATGTATTTATTATTTTATTTTATTTTTTCCAAAATAAACTTTTATTTCATTTGAATGACATATTATTAGTCTTTTAAATATAATACAAAATCTAGACTTCCATGTTAACTAGTAAAACTGAAGAGTATGAATATTTTTACTTGAATTAATAACTTGTGTAACAAATTTTGTATGGCGACTATAAGTATGATGATAGCTCAAAATACAATTTTGAAAAATGCTTACAGTTCACTTTAAACCCATGTTGATGTTGTCAACTAAAAGAGATGATGATATTAATTCAAAGCATTAAAAGGATTGGAGTTTGAAGATTAATATTGTGCATTTGGAACTTCAATCCTTACAATGCAAGTGTTAAGATTGTGTTACTGGCTCTTGTTCTCTATCTTACTTTGGTTGTCACCTATGATTTGTGTAGGTGGCATCACATTATTCTCTCTTTAGCTATTATCCCTATCATAGTGGTAGATCATTTGTTTTTTCCAATCTATTTGGAAGATTTCAATAGCATGCAAAGTGCCTAGCTATGAGTACTCCCACCCTTCACTGTTTTGTAGGTCAATCATTTTGATGCTCAAAAGAGTTTGTCCTATTGATTTTTAGCCTCCTCAATGTAGGACTAGCTAGAGAGATGAGCAGTGGTGGGCGGGTGAGCAGATGAGCGTGTGAGCGGTCAAATGTTATTAGGTTGAACATAAGAATGTAATCGGACCTACAGGTTCGACGAAGTTTATCAATAATGTGGCTTCGGGTTTAGGATCGGAAATAGACACAGACTTAGTTCTCTGGCAAACCACATATACATAGTATAATGTGTGATCGCTAGAGAAGGGTGTTGGTAATTGGTGAGCGGGTGAGCATAAAATCAAAAGTGAATTTAATGTAAGCATCTTTTAGGATTTTCATATACTCTAATTTTACATGCTCACATTAATTTATGCGTATGGATTTTTATTTTTATTTTTATTGTGGGACGGTTGAAGTTGGATCGGAATTAGTTTTTGCATCATGTAGTTCTAAGTGAATCACACATTACACTATGTATGTATGGTTCGCCGGCGAACCAAGCCCAAGCCTATTTTTGACCCTAATCCAAACCTATATCCGAAGCTACCTTAGTGGTGGCAAACCTACAAAAATTGTCGAACCTATAGGTTTGACTACGTTATCATGTTATTCTCATGTCCAAAACCAATTTTTTTGGCTATTCACCTCTTCATTTGCTTGCCCATTTATCCGCTCATCAAAGTTCGATCCCCCATTTTTCTAATAGTAATAGTGCACTATTTTAGGTTGCAGGATCCATAACTCCACGAGTGCCTTCTTCCTTGGGAGGAAAATTTAAGACCCTGAGACTATCGTTCTTTGTTATTTGGTTTGCTCAATGTCAAGCTCCACATGTAAGGTTTGGAACAATTTTGTCTTGTTTGTGGGACCGAAATTAAACACTAGTATTTGCTAGCAGAATGTGATTGGCTACGAAGGCTCTCCTTGTCATAGTAAGATTTCTCTATCCCTAGTGAATTGGTTTTTGTTTGAGCTTAGCCCCAATTCTTTGATGGTGAGAGATTAACTCCAAAAGGGTGGCCCAAAAAGGTTGTTATTTTTATTTTATTTTTCTTTGAGCCATTTTGAGTCCCACTAGTTCATGGTCTCATGTTGTTTCCTAAGACCGTTTTCGCCAAACATGTTGAAGATGGATGTAACATGATTTAGGTGTTTGGATGATGCTTGGAGACACGACACTAGCTTCGTCATCACCAAACATAAAGTCGTCGATTTGAAGGTTGAGGATGGATGCATAAGGGATTTTTTAGGGCAAAGATGGAGGTGTTGGCGTTGAGGAGGCCATTGCCTAGTGAATTGATCATCAATATAAGAAAGAGAATTGATGCTAATGGCAACCTTGACGAACTGATTACTGTAATTGGAATGATTTGAGTTTCCGGTTATGCGGTCAACACGATTGATACCCATTGACATAAATTGTCTGAAAGCATAGTTTTTTTTTAGGATTGCCAAGGAAGGGACCACTCCATCTTATTAATTGCTTTTTTGGAAGCAAGTACAAGGAGCATAACTATGGTTTGAATATGGACTTCCAATGCAAACACGCGGGTTCCTGGGCTAAGAGATTGTTGTCCAATATGTATTTGCTTTCATGAATCCAGCTTGACCAGATGTGATGATTGTGGGTAGAAGAGGTTGGAGATGGAGATCAGCCAAAGCTTTGGCTAGCATTATTTACAATATGTTCAGAGCGTTATGGCCTTCTTTTGTATAGAAGGGCAATAATTCCTTGAGCCATCTATGAGGGCATAGAGGTAGAGGATTTTATGTTGTTGGCCATGTTGCAAAGATTAATGGAGACTTGTTCCCACATTGTTTTGTAGAATTCAACAGGTTTACCATCAAAGCCTAGAGTTTTGTGGTTGGATATTATCTCCAATACCACCAAAAGTAATGTTTCGGAGAAGTCACCAATCGAGAGAGAATGTTTGCTCAACATTGCATTTGGTTGGGTGACTTTGAATGCAATCACTCATTGCTGTTGAGTTACAAATTCTACAATTCCTTTTCTACTTGAAGAGGGCCAAGAAGTGCAACTTGTTATCTGTAACTAGTTCTTTTAGGGTCAGAGTGAGAAATATTGTCTTTGGTATCCGTAATCTCAAAGTTGATGTCTTGGGAAGCTCTTGGGCTTTCTCAAGGAAATATTAGGACATGCTTTTGTTGTTTAGTCATTTGCCCCAAAAGAAAACAAAAACAAAACCAATGCATGGAATACATGCAAGCCCTGCTAGATTATAGTTACAAATCGGTTGTAAAATGATTGACATGATCTAGAAGTTTGAATGCTAAGTAAATGGGTTTGTGGTCGGTCCAATATGCTTTTTTTTTTTTCCAGATTATGTACATTCCATATTCTTCTAATTCTGTACATTTGATTACTGGTTCAAAGTGTCCAACGCAATTAGGTCAGTCTTCAAAAGTAGATTACAAAGGCTCTTTTTAAAAGTGATTACCATATTTAATCATAACTTTGCAATTTCTTTTAGACCACGTGTGAATTGTCCAAAGTCTCAAATAATCATAAGTCCAAAACATTACATTGAAATCAGCCCATATACCACATTGTTTAGCATATTATGTTAATTAAGTATTATTCTTCTGAATGTACCCCGTGTAATGAATGCAAGAATTCATGATCATGTTTTCTAATTGAGTAATTACCCACACGAAGATCGTTTGAATTCAAAAAAAAATTTAAATGTTGAAGAACATGTGGTTGCAATGTTAGTGAAGACATTCTAATATTCTTTAGGTATACAATTGTGTCGAAAAAACAATCGCCTGGAGCAAACTTGTAATGTTGTATGCGGATCAACTTCAATGAACATAAAACTGAGTCTATGTTATTGATCACAAAAACCATGTTGTGTATGCATTCTATGAACTTCTGTGAGACAAACAAAAAATAATTTAGTTAAACATAAAACAATGCAATCGTTTGTAAGCTGATCATATTAAAGCTCTTGCTCTGTCACTTCGGTAAATACCAAGTGACCCTTGCTAATAGCTGATTGCTCATGATCATTAAGCAGCAATGGCACAACCCCCATCATCTCTCTAAATTGCCCGAATTTCTCCCACAGAAGAGCATTTGTAAATATGTCTGTAATTTGGCTATTCGTGCTCACATATAACATGTCTATCTCCTTCGTCTTTTGTTGCTCCCTAATGAAATCGTAATGCACATCTATATATATGTTTGGTGCGCTTATGGATTGTTACTTGCACATAGCTGATTGCTCAAGAGTATTGATCACGATCAACACACGAATGTACGATTGTACAAGCTGTTAATCATCAAAACATTGAAACGTTATAAACATAAAGCCATAATTATTACATTTTATACAAACCAATATGTACATAATTACACAGAACTGTACAGAAAAACACCAAGTATCATTACATCTGTAACATACTAATCACTTCCTTCGGGCCCACCCCCAAAAAGGGGCAGTAGCCGCAAGGCGAAGTAGCTCTTAGTTATGCCGGCCCCGGCCAGAGTCATCTCTTTCTCTCTATCACTTCTTTCTGAGTGTCCCAACATGCTACCATAATACCAAAGGATACACGGCTTCTTTCAACCCGTTTTCATGGCTCATTGCCGAAGCGTGGAACTGAACTAAGGTGTTGGCTTGGCAACCATGGAACCATGGAAGCGATGTCATTTTACCACAAAAATTGATTTATTTTGTAAGCACAAAGTAATGAAGGATTTGCCACACACATTATGCTGGTCTAAGGCAGTCGAGAATTATCTTCACTCTTTCTTTACTTCCCACATAAAATTTTCAATATTTTATGCAATCCGACAATAAATACAATTGTCAAGTATATCAAACTACTAGATCATACCAACTCGAGATTTCAACTCCGATCGGGCTGGATCTCTAACATACAGATGATCCTCGTTGTCTTACAATAGATATAGAGTTACGGCCCCATAAAATTATTAAAATCCAAGATGGTCATCTCCACACTTGGAGCGTGCAGATTAAAAATACAAATTATAACTTTGAAAAATTCACCCAAAAAATTAAAAACAAAAAAACAGAGTACAAACATCATAAAGTACTTACAAATGTTTTGGCATCATAAACAAACCTACAAAGAAACACTGCTCTTACTTCCCAAAAAATATCCTTAGAGTGGTGTGCCTCTCTGCCTTGAGTATTATGTCTCTGCCTTGCGATGATCACCTTCCAGACAAACCTTTTTTTTCCAGTACATTCAGTATATATATATATATATATATTTATTTATATACACACATATACATACATATACATTGTAGTGGATGGACTTACTGTTCCCCTACCTCCCCCAACCCTTTTCATGAGCTATGTTCAAACCTGACACTAGGTCAATGGTTAGAGGATACTCCAAGCAATATCCTCTGGGTACAACATCATCTCTCCATGCATGCCAAGCTTACCCACCTGGTTGTCAGTTCGAGTATTACCCAATCAATACACGATACTACTTGCCCCATGGCTCCTGCCACACGCGGTTATTTTTTCCCGGTGTCTGTCTTTTTACGTTGATTTCAAGGGCCTCTATTCTCTTTAGAAAAAAGAATTAAAAAAACTACGAACCTTGTCTTATTTTATTTTTTCTTTGTTTGTGTCGTACTAGGATGATTTGTAGGTACATAGCTGGGGTGCAAGATAGAAGCTCTGGAGACCCACGCCCAATTAACGATGCGGGAGGGTTGAAGCTCAATCATATCATGTTTGTTTGGGCACCCTAGAAAATGCCAAAGTGCTCGTGAATTGTGACACAAAAATTGCGATAGAGGATGGTGAGGAGTCACATCCACACACACCTAGGTAGCCAGATCAAGGTGGCCGCCATCACAAGATACATTAGTAGAGGTCGGCTATATCACTGACAATAGGAGACATCGATGCATATCCCCCAATGGTTGGTTGCAGTATAAAGAAATACCTTATTCCCGTTCTTGGGTATATGTAATCCTTAAAAATCAACAGAAAATAGGTTCTCTTTCTCATACAGCCCTCAACAGCGTCATCTCCACCCCATCTTTCTTTCACATTGTCTGCTTCTCCTTACTCCATGCCCAAACGCTCTCCTGCAACTCTCCATCAATCTCGCTCCCACCTTCTTCATTTCTCATGCTAAATTTGCTGCAATAGGTCGTTCGGGGCTTGGGTCTTCCATTGCCGGTTTTTTAGGGGCACCATTGCCAGGAAGTTGTCTCCTAGGGAGGCGTTTATATATACGTGAAGGGCAAAGAGAATGATGGTGACATTGTCAAGGCTGGAATTGGACTACATGTCATTCTAAACAATACCTTTGTTGACATGTATACCAAACGTGGGAGCACTGTGGATGCAAAGAGAGTGTTTGATGGCCAAACGAGAAGTGGTGTTCTGGAGTGCTATGATTGCAAGATATGCACAGCATGCGTGTGGGATGGCTTTGGAGACCTATGAGCAAATGCACAGCAGAAGGGGGTGAAGCCAGACCACTGTCACTGCATTCATTTCGGTTATGCTCAGATGGCCCTATCTTCATGCCAATATCTCCAATTTGGGCGGGCTATGTGTAGATGCATATATTGGTACACTTTTCTTTTCAGATCGTTTTTTATCATAAGACAAGCGGTTTCGGCATTGTACTGCCAAAACATGTTAGTTTGTAAATTGTCTGGAAATCGTTGGTAAAGCACGTAGGAAATTAGACAGTGTCTGCGACGACCATGGAGAAGAACTCTGGTGTTAAGATGACCGTAGGAAGCTGCATCGACGCAGATTAGGCTGTCAATTCGGTACCAGAAACGACAAGTTAATCTTGTTCAAACAATACAAGACGACTATTCCAGTCCCAGATTGCGATCTCTCTTTTCTCCCGCCTTTCAAGTCCAGTAAGAACACACGGCGAGGAGCTTGGCAATTGGTGGAAGCAACATATACAACGATGAAATATCGCAACAAAGCAAATGGCTGCATCGGAATGACAGCAGGTCAGGACGACTTCAAACGGCAAAGCGTGGACTTGTTAGCAGTGCGGGACAACTGGAGGGGACTCCGGACAACCTATGACTGAGTGGCAGGGTCAAAGACCCCACAGCCATCACCAGGGATTTGATTTCCAAAAATATCACAAAATCTTTTAGTAGCGAAAGCACGACGAATGGCGAAAGGCATGACTTTTTACCACCGATGGACCTGAGAATTTACAAGCTAATATGAGGTATATAATTGTAGTTTTTCACTAAGTTTGGTGATTTATGGAGTAGATTAGCAGCGGCGCCAAATTATTGAGTCAACGGCACTTACGGAGCCGATTATTTGAATTTCTACTTCTTGGATGGATGAAAAATCCTGGAATTTTGGTCGAGGAAACATCCAACTCGACTTATCACACTAGTTCCTATGCTCAATTGCGTCTGCTACTCTCTGTAATTCACCTTTTTGCCTCGATTGTCCCACCATTGACTGGGGTCAGAAAAGTATTCGTTCCACAGCTTCTCCTCATCTCTGTTACCTGTTTCTGGACCTGATTTTATCATTTGTGTCGCTGCTGCTGCGGCTTCCAGTTGAACATCTACCCATGCAGGTTTCTTGTAGCTGTCCTTCCACAGGGAATCATAGGTAATCTGGAGATTGAAATCCGGCCCTCTTGGATGAATCTGGACACACACTCTATCCCTGCTCCTTCAGCTATCCATGCCTCTGCTCAAATCATGCATACATCCTTGCCTTGCTGCTAGCAACTGACAATGAAAGCCTCGAATTCTTCTAGCAAACACCCCAACCATACTTATCACACTAGTTCCTATGCTGGCTTGCGTCTGCTTCCAGTGCCTCACCTGGCCATATTGGCCTCTTCAACAATTCGGGGGATTCCTGCTGAGCTAGCCTTTCTATCATCTTTGCTGCATAGTTAAGAAGACACATAGGTTTGGGTGGGGTGAAGAGAACAACAGCTGCTTTTCGATGAAGATCTGCCCTCTTCTCGGCAATCTGTGCCTTCCTATTTTTCCTCTCCTGACGTGCAGCCATTAAGGAGGTTGTACGGCCATGAGCTGGCGTCGATGGAGCTGGCCTCCTTGTGCAAATTGAGGGAACATCACTGCAGAAGGAAAAAAATACCATGGTCATGAGCCTTGCAAAGGGAACATGTTGGCCGGGCCATGGCAAGCAAGACAGCGCATCAGAATTGAGAAATCTGCGCCGACTATCATGTTTTGAAGAAAGAAAACGAGAGGAACAGCAAACTTACTCACTCCAGTACATGGACATGCACAGGTTGGTCACCAGAATCCCGAAACCACTCATCAGGTGTCAAGTCCATTGGGGCCACGGGGTCAGGTGTAGCATGCATCTCACTTTGCAGGCCCTGCAGTTTCTCTCTCTACAAGCTCTCCATCGCCTTCCAAGGCCAGCAAGTGGCGACCACAAACCCGTGCAGCCACCATGGATGCGCCACAGTTTGCAGTGAAGTCCACAATCTTGCCCCCAATGTCGGTCAACATCTCCATAAAAGTCTGTAGGAACATTGGGTTTTTTTCTCTGGCACCTCTGAACCAGGTCCCATCAGCTCTTGTGTACAGCCCGTCTTTGGTAACACAATTGCGCACAATGTCGGTGTCAACCGGATTGAAATCAGAATCCAGTTTCTTGGCATCGCGGCCAAGGTCGCAGGCATATGTCGGGCTCTTCAACAGCATAAAAGCATAAAACACCCGAGTCTACACAGGAAACCCAATTGCCTCAGCACATGAACTGTAAGTCTGGGCCGACTTCATGAAAGCTGGACAAGGACATGGATGACATGCTGGAAAGTATTGGTAATAATTTCGTACTTTCCAGGCACCAGCCTTTGTCCGATATTGTTAAGCAGGAAAACAGGGGGCTAAGTTGGAAGTCTGTGCAGACTTCCCATACTGTTCTGGGAAGCCTGTGCCGACTTCCAAAACAAAACGTGGACTGCGGCGTTGTTCAAACTGCTCAGCATAACTCACTGTTAAATGAAAAAACCACTAGTGGACGTGGGAACATGTAGGAGGCACTTATGAATTCAATGGGAACAGGGCTGGGAATTTGGGAAGTCTGTGCAGACTTCCTACATTGACAGGGAATGGAACATGATGAACGATTCAAGGAGGTGGTGTTTTGGGCTACCTGTGGCTGCTGCTCGTCGCCTGTCAGGAGCGGGAGGGAATTCATGCAGGTCCACTTCCTCTTCACAAAATGAAACGGCGCATTGTTCGCTATCCGTCGAAGGTCCATCTCCGTCTTGCCGTCACCCTTGCAGAAAATGAGGAGTCGCCCCACATCATCCATGATTGCATTTGCCAACGATATGGCAGAGTTGATGTGAGAAAACTTCCGAACATTCCAATCTGGCACAACACCCTCTGCTCCACAATTATGCACCATCTGCCCATCTGGGATATCCACAATGACGAGGTCAACGCCTTCCTTCATGGAGGGTTCGGATACCCCCCCACGCACAGGCTCCCTCCTCTTCTTGTGGCGCTCAATGAAGGCATCTACCATTGCCCTCTTCGGTGGCCACCTCTTCATGGTGGATTCGATTGCCAGCCGCTGCTCAACAAGTGCGAAGCTGTCACAGTGGATGCATTTCACCTCACAAGTCGGCACAGACTTCTGCAGTGGACGCGCCTCAAACAAGGATTGCTTTATGGCTAAGGGCAATGTCGTTGACTTAGGTACTCTGGTAGTAGCCCCCGGAAAAATCAGACTTCGGCTGGGGCCACGGCGTGCGTTTGCTAGGTCCATTCCACCCAGATGCTCGGTGATCCCCATTCTGCCATGCTGTTGAACCTGTTCACCTTCCACCACCTGCACGTCCTCTGTCTCATCCGCCCCTTCCTGGCTTTTCTCCGTCTGGCCTCTGCCTTGTTTGGCAGGAGATGACTACTCGCCGACTCTCTGAGCCTTAATCTTTGGCTTCTGCTTCCTGGTGCGGCCCTTTTTTGATGCTGCCTCCGCCGCAAGGGCCTCCGTGGTGTGCTCAAGATGAGCGACAGCGGCATTGTGGGCTTCTGCCGCAGCGGTCTCGCTGGCAGGTTGTCCGGGTGGAGGTGGTATTTCTTCACCTAAAGCAAGCGTCTTACATGCTTCTGCCTCCTCCACAGGGATGAAGTTCGGTGGGCAGTCCAACCACCAATAACATTGCAAATGGGAGGACCGCACGTACTCTGTAATCTGCTTGCGATTGTACATGGTGCACTCAGACCGTGTACCTGCCCACTGAGAAACCATCGCCGGAATAGCCTGAATGTGTTTGTTGGGCAAAAGGTAGAAGTTGATGTACCTAAAAAAGTGAGGCATTTCAGATTCAGAAATCGGCACAGACTATTGCCATTGTCAGCATCCTGTCGGGAAATCTGTGCAGACTTCCCAACTACCACGTCTTGAAATACAACACAGGGTTTGCATTGTCATACCTGTACACAAGTCGATGTGCAAGTTGCATCCCCCCTGGCTTCTCTAGGACACCCCAGCTCCTGCGTGGGCCCTCCACCATCTCGCAGTGGAAAAGCTCGTTCCAGTACCCGACCATAAAATGCTCAATCCACCTAAGCAATCCCTTCATGTTCTCTGTCTGACGCACCGCCAAAATCTTTGCCTTGATTAGAGAGGCCAGTTCCCTCTCCACCGCTTGCATTTGCTGCAACAAACAAGGATTGTCAACATGGCCCTAAAATATCCACCAGACAATCAGATTACATGCAAAGCCACTGCAAGTCTGTGCCGACTTCCCAAACTGCATATACACGTGGAGATGAACAGAGTACCTGCCACCACCAAGTGGCCTTGTCCACCCAATCACTGAATTCCTTGTCCGTTGGTGACACCGGGAAGATTCTCCTGTTGGCCGGCGGCAAATTCCATAGTTTCAACCACCCAATCTTTGCCTCCGCAGAAACGAGGCTGGTGGCAACCATCTGAAGTTTCTCAAGAGTCATCTCCGCTCTATCCAGGGCGCGCAACTTGTTGTAGTATGTTGTTATCTCAAAAAAGAACCCGTTGCCAAGGGCTGGATCACAGATAGAATTGTACTTGGCAATCTTTGAGTGCCATTTAGTTTTACACACTGCCAGATTTGCATCAAGAGCTGATTCCACAATCTCTGCATTCTCCGGGGTGTTGGAAAGGTGGGAATACTCCGCTAGTGTATCATCTGTTATCTCCCAGAATGACTCCTGTGCCATGAACTCCACAAGGCCCTCCCGTGTCAATGTCATCCAATTTGTGTCTCGTTTGTTGAGGCACTTGAGGTACACCTCATCGGATAGTGAATTCTTGTACTGCTCGATTGGAGTTGTTGCACATAGTTGGAAATAGTAAAGCTTGTGTGCCAGGTCGGACTTGACATTGCCCTCTTCTGTCACCCTGCATAACAACACTGGAGTAAGCTACACAGAGAGAACAAGGTGAGGAATGGGTAGTCGTTGCAGACTTCCCATACTATGGCAGTCCACGAAAGTGAAAAAACAACATTACATGCAGAGCCATAGCAAGACCTGGGAAGTCGGTCCAGACTACTCACTGCCATTGCATAGCTCTGACTGGGTAGTTGGCACAGACTACTCACTCTCATGCCAGACCACATATTGGGTAGTCAGCATGGACTACCCGAGCAGAGAAGCTCACCATCAAACAGAATAAAATAGCATTGCATCAAACACAGCATGTTACAGAAAGCAACTGCAAAAGTCGGCACAGACTCCTCAGCACTGTCACTTCGCATGGGAAATCGGCACCGACTCCCCGCATCCTGCAGTCGGAGTAATCGCCAAGAAATGTTTGCGAATGTGAGCAGAACACTATAGGACTGACGATAGAAACAATGCTCATATGAGCAGACTATGAAGAAACGTGAGCAGTCTTACACGTTCATGCGATTCATGGCCCTTCTGACCAAAGCGATGTCCTGTTGTTTCACATCCAAAATCTTCGCATCGACTGCATAGTACCATTCGGGGTCGTCGGCATGCTGCTCTGTTATCACATCCATCCACGCCAAGTAGCGGTGGTTGCCGCCATAGATATACAACCATTGGTTGCTCAAGAATTCCCAGGTGGTGCCCTTGATGGCCTCCTCAAAGCAGCGGTCCTCCTCCTGCCAATGCATGTCCCAGGTCGCTCTATCCTCAGCCGTGATGGTGGAAGCCACTCCTGCGGTGTTGTTCATTGCAAGCAGAAAGGACACAAGGGCTCCCTAAAAAAAAAGCTTCAGCTTCTCTACCCCGGGTCTTTCAGCTCGCTGAACAGCGGGTAGCGTCCTCATCCTGCACAGGGGAACACGTGGAGGGTGGCCTTTTCGGAGAAGATGGGAAATGGAGATGTAGGTGTGGTTGAGGGCGCTATCTCTCAATGTCTTTAGAGCTATCTGCCATCTCTCTGCAGTGAGCACCACATCTACGCCAGGCCCTGGTGGACCCATGGCATGCTGACCCCTGTGCGAGCTCCCTGCTCTCGGCGACGAGCGGTTTGATACCGACATGGGCGAGCGATCTGATTTCTGCTGCCGAGAGGAGGATGGGGCGGAGGCGTCTGCAGATCCAGATTGCCCTTTTGTGGTGTTCCCCTGCGCCTTCCCTCGCCCGCGCGCCTGCTCGCTGCTCTGCGAACTGGAAACAATGGTGCGGGTCCTCAGCACCATCTGCGAGGGTCTCTCAAGCTGAAAGTCGGGGTCGTCCTCACCAATAGCCTCCATGGTTGCTGAAAAAACCGGGAGCGCCTCTCCAAAAGCGTTGCGACGTACTGCTGCAATCCACGGAGGGGCAGAAGGCGTGGGCAGACTGAGCGATGAAGCGAAGAGGCGGTTTGGCGGAAGACGAGAAAGTGGCGGCTTGGTGGAAGTCACTTCACCGCGACGCTTTTGGAAGACATTTCGAAGATGCGCCACTAACATCGCAGGCCCTAACGGGTGCCTAATCGACACGTGCGCTGCCTGAAAGGTCGTAGTCATCACCTGAAAACGCACAATTTCCGGCAAGTCTGCACAGACTTCCCGGCACTTCAATCCCCAACGCGTGACCACACGACACGTGCAGTGCCGCAAAACGTCACACGTAGCGTCTGAATGTGGAATTTTGTGGCAAGTCTGTGCAGACTTGCCAGTGATGTCTGCCTGATAATGATGTGTCCGGGAAGTCTGCCCAGACTTCCCGGATTATGTCCGCCTTTTGCAAACCATACTTGCGCAAACCCCTCTTCACTATCTGAACCACTCTCTCTGCCAAGCCATCGGCCTCAGGATGATCTCGAGAAGTGGTATGGTGGTCTATCAAGGCTTTATCACACAAAGCCTGAAACTCCCCCAAGAACTCTCTCCCTTGGTCCATGAGTACCTCAGCTGGAGCACCGAAACGGCTAAGCACACGATCCAGGAATGCATACGCAGCCCCCTCACTAGCCTTGTCAGGCAATAGAACCAACTCAATCCACTTGGAGAAGTGCTCCACCATCACCAACACATATCTGTGGTGGCGCATCGTCAGTGGCAACGGCCCTGTGAAGTCAAGACTCCACCTGTAGCCCAATCCCATGATGGGTAATGGATGCAATTGTGGTGTAAGGGCATTGAATGAAACACGTACCCTGTCACACACCATGCACCTAGCCACAAACTGTTGCACCTCTGTGTGCATACCATGCCACCAATACTGCCCCTGCAGTAAACTATGAGTGCGTCGCACTCCAAAATGCCCCTACTCCTCATGGGCATGCCACACTAACCGTGCACGCTGTGTTGGGTGAGGCACAATCCTCACCCGACCATCCTCCCATACTTGAAGTAGGTGTATCCCCTCCCACTTGAACCTCTTGGCTTGTTGCAGGATCCGATCCCTCTCCTTGGCAGTCACACTAGCTGTCGTGTCTCCAGTGCGGAGGTAGTCCAACACAACCGAATCCTCATGTATATCTCTGGCACCACTTGGCTCATCACTAGCCTCAGGGTCCTCAGACGCTTCGTCTACAGTCATCCGGCCTGTTGTAGGTCCAACCTGACCTCCCGATGCCAAGATACACAAAAAGGCAGATGCATGCCATCCCGGCACCATCTCCTCGTCCGTCTCACCATGCCACCGAGCCCCAGTGTCATCCTGCTGGCTCGTGCATGGATTGCGACTCAATCCATCCGCATCCCTATTGACCAAACCTGATCGATGCACAACCTGAAAGTCATACTCTTGGAGTATAAGTGCCTACCGTGCAAGCTTCCCCGTAAGCTTGTCTGACTCCATCAACCACTTGAGTGGCTGGTGATCCGTGACAAGGGTGAAGAGATTGCCGTATAGATAGCACCTGAAGTGTGCCACGGCCCACACTGCAGCTAAGCACTCCCCCTCATATGAGCTATACTTAGACTTTGCAGCGTTGTTCGAGCGGCTAGCATAAGCCACTACGAACTCTCTTCCCTCATCATCCACCTATGTGAGCACCGCTCCAAGCCCCAGCATGCTCCAATCTGTATGCAGCTGAAAGGGACGCCCCCTGATAGGTCGTCTCAAGATGGGCGCCGAGGTCAACCTCGCTTTGAGCTCCTGAAAAGTTCGCTCTTGCTCATCTTCCCACTGCCACTCCAGGTCTACCTTGGTCAGCTTGGTTAGAGCCTTTGCAATAGCACTAAATCCCTTGACAAACCGTCTATAGTAGTTTGCCAACCCCATGAAAGCTCGAACTTGGCTCACATCCGTAGGGCGTGGAATCTGTGCAATGGCCTCTACCTTAGTCTGCTGCACCCCCAATCCTCCAGGATATATCATGTGGCCCAGATACTCAATCTGATTGTGGAAGAACTTGCACTTCCCCGGATGTAATTTCAATCCGTGCGCTCTCAAGCGCTCAAACACCACCTGAAGGTGTCTCTCGTGCTCCTCCACCGTAGCACTAAAGATGATGATGTCATTTATGTAGCACCGAGCAAAGTCTACTCCTGCTAGAATCCTGTCCATGACTCTTTCACTACAAGAGATGAGCGTTTTTAGGACTACGGATTTGGCGGAGTCATAAAAACGTGTGAGCTCGCTGTTTTTGGGAGAGAGACGAGACGAGGAGACACTAGCCGTTCTTGGGAGAGTCAGCTTGGTCTTAGCAGGCCGTGTTTCAATCTATGCCTGCTCAGCTGCACCGTGGTGGTTCGATCTCACATACCAATCCAACATTACCTGACTACAGATACAAGCAGCACACACAAGGGGTCCTTTTGGGCTGATGGTCGGTCAAATCCTCTATGGGTCATGATACAAGGTAAAGGCCAATGTGGTGAGGATACCTTCTTCTTTGACCTATTTCAGCCTGTTTTGCTCTGTTTGGCAACATGAAAGTATCCAAAAACAGGTAATAGAGATGAGGAGGAGCTTTGGAATGAACACTTTTCCGACCCCAGTCAATGGCGAGACAATGGAGACAAAAAGGTGAATGCATGTTGGACTACACTAGAGAGAAGTAGATGCAATTTAGAATTAGAACTACTGTAATAATTAGGGTTGGGGTTTGTTGGAAGAACTTCACGCCGTCAGTGTCAGCTGCTAGCAGCAAGTATTCATGATTTGTACACAGACAGGGGTAGCTAAAGGACCAGGGATAGAGGTCCAGGTTATCCAAGAGGGCCGGATTTCAAACACAAGATTAGTTCTGATTCCCCGTGGATCAATAGCTACAAGAAATCTGCTAATGAGAAAATGGTCTGCTAATGAAAGCATGTTTTTCAACACATTTCACCCTGTTTTTCCCTCTTATCAGAATCGGCCCTAAATTTCCATGTTGAATTCTGCAAGTTAGTTGGTTTAGTGAACCTGGGATAGTTTGGAGTGACTTTGATATGATATTGCCAATGTGACAACAGGAAAGTATCCAAAAGAGGTAACAAAGATGAGGAGAAGCTTTGGAATGAATACTTTTCTGACCCCAGTCAATGGTGGGACAACCAAGGCAAAAATGTGAATACCTGTCAGATTACCAGATGTCATTTTGAACACTGCCCCTGCCTTGGTGGACATGTATGTCAAATGTGGGTGCATCGAGGATGCAAAGGGAGTGTTCAACACTATGGCTGAACGAGATGTGGTGTCATGGACTGCGATGTTTGCAGGGTATGCACAACATGGGCGTGGGATGGAGGCTTTGAAGACCTATGAGCAAATTATGAGGGAAGGGATACTGAAGCCCGACCACATAACTTGTGTATGTGTTTGCAATGCATGTGCAAGCCTGGCAGCCCTGGAAAAGGGCAGAAGGTCTATGGTTGCATCGTCAAAGCTGCAAATGTACCAGATGTCATTTTGAATACTCCCCTGGTGGACAATATGTATGCCAAATGTAGGTGTAGCAAGGATGCAAAGGGAGTGTTCAACAACATGGCTGAACAAGATGTGGTGTCTTGGAGTACCATGATGACCACCTTCCCCGGTGACTCTCTCTCTCTCCCTCTCTCTCCCTCTCTCCAACTACTTGTTTGGGATTATCAATTTTTTGGAAATACTATATATTTTTAATCCCAATTTTTAAGGTTTCATCCATACTGAATGAAATTTCTGTTATAACCATAACTGGATGATTTATAGGTGTTAGAGGACTGTAGGGGACTTAGACACTTATACGGGATCTGTAGGGTACCCTTAATTTTTGCACAGACTGAGACCAACAGGAGCCTTAGGGGTGACAGCAGCGCACTGTAGAGGGGGGTTACATAGCCCACACAGCCGACACAGCAGTCACAGTCCACACAGACGACACAGCAGTCACAGGCCACACAGCCAACACAGCCCGTCAGTGTCGTCACAGCCCACACAGCCCGTCACAGTCGTCACAGCCCACACAGCCCACACAGCCCACACAGCCCGTCACAGTCGTCACAGCAGACACAGCCGACACAGCAGTCACAGCCCACACAGCCGACACAGCAGTCACAGGCCACACAGCCAACACAGCCCGTCACAGTCGTCACAGCCCACACAGCCCACACAGCCCGTCACAGTCGTCACAGCAGACACAGCCCACACAGCCAGTCACAGCCCGGCACAGCCACACAGCCAGTCACAGCCCGACACAGCCAAACACAGCCAGTCACCGCTTGACACAGCTGTCACGATAATAGGGAACGAAGAGTATGACAGGGAACGACTGTGGGGAACAACACCTGTGAAGGGAACATGTTAGTTCACATACGACGGTTAGAGAGGGAAACGGTTAGAACCGCGGATAGGAGGATAAAGGGAGAAACGGGGAATGAAGGGGGATCATCATTATTCGGAGGGGGACTTCGGAGTCAGGCAGGAGCGGAGATCGGAGGCAAGAGATGGAGAGCACGATGAAGGAGGAGAGATGATTAGTAGATGCTTGTTATATGCAAAGCTGTAGTGATATTGGAGAGCAGATTAGAGACATAATGACTTCGGCCTGATACCTGATAAATCATAATCTGATACTTATACGATACAATCACACTGTGTAGAGAGATCTGAGAGAAGCTGTGGATTGAATGGATGAGTGAAGGAAACCGATAGATTGATGAAGCAAACTGATACTTAATTATCAATGCCAAAGGTAGCTAAGATGAATGCGAAAAGGGAAACGCATAGGAAACACCCCATGATACACTAGCTGTAGGTCATGACTGATTGTTCTGCGCGGGCTGAGTACTTAGAGATTTCCAACTCTTCTATCTTGGAGTTTCCGCCTCGGATAGCGAAGGGATGGGTGAGTAAAAGCCGCGCGACATTTGGCGACCATACTGGGGACCTGGGACATGAACAACCAGATGTGACAGGCATCTGGTGGGATCATGGTGGTTGGACCATTAAAGAATTTGAAGTGAATCAAATTCCCTGTGGAACGAAGGAAGAAAGATTGTCCAAACAATTCTTTCAAAGGTTCTTGGAATTGCCAGACGGATGTAAAGAAAATATTCTTAAACGAGTGCATGATGCTGATCCAGAATGGGGTCTGGAGAAAGGAGTGATAAAGATTTATCAGGTAGCCTGTAGAGGAAGAGCACGTTGGTTACCAACATTAGTTTATGTGATAGCGTTGCTATCCATTAAACGAGTAGAGTTTGAAGGCTGGGAAGAAAGAAAGGTGAATGTTTATACTCATATGCATGAAGAGCTTGTACTGGTAAAGAATTGGATTCCAAAGGATATTTTGTGGATCAAACTCACACCAAGAACAGCTTTTCAGACTTGTTTGCCATATGGTTATATGGTAACGGAGACTTCAAGTATAGCCAAGGGTGCATTGAAGCTTGAAAGAAACCCAGGCATATACGAGAGATATTACAGAAGAGAGTTTTGGTTATTGCCACATTAAAAGAAATGAAAGACATGGGACATGAGTGATGAAAGAGAAGCTAGACGACAAGATATTCATCAAAAAGAGAAAGCTATCTGAAAGCTAATTATCCATATCTTTGGGAGAGAGGAATAGACATAGGGGAATCATCTGGACCTCTCACACCATCAAGATCAAAAAGTGCATCACCTATACCGGAAGAACTAGAGTTGGATGCCACTCCTTCTGTTTCTTTGCAAGAAAGATTAAGGGAATTGGTACAGGAAGAAGATCAATCACGAGGTGAAAGATCTGAGGTACATCCTTGGATAAAAGACTTGACAGAAATCTTTGATAAGAGTTGGCATGGAACACCAAAAGCAGAACTCCAGTTTCTGAAGCAGAAGATGAAGAAGGAGAAGAGGATGTGGCAGAGCCAACGGAGAGTTCAGACTCTCCAACACCATTACAGTTGAGTTACATGAGTGAAGAAGAAACCCAAGGGCAGAACTTGGAGGATGAAAACAGAGAGAAGAAATTAGAAGAGGAAGAATATGAAGAAGTAGACCCAACAGCTGAGGTTGAGACTACAACCAGGACATCCCAACCCGTTGGACCTGGATCAAGTGGAGCACTTGGATCACAGGCCAACGAAGGTGTCGGCTCAGGGGATCAGGCGGGCTGCCTGGATCTGGCTCTGGGGGGACAGGGAGTGTGGGAAGTAGTGCAACTGAAGCTGGGAATACTGTGAATATCGTGGGACCAGAAGCAAGGAGTGCTCAAGGGCCACCACTTGGTGGAAGATCCACCACAAAAACAACAGGTCCAGAAGGACCAGCACCAGCAAGGGTGCCAGCACCTGCCAGTGGGCAGAAGGTAGGGCCACAGATGGCGTTACAACCAACACGGGCAAAACCACCCTTTCCAATATATTCAGGAAAAGGGGATCCCGATGTACACATTAGCCAATTTGAGCACATGTGTATAGTGAACAATGAGAATGGCGATGATGCCAAGATGAGACTGTTTCCTTGTTCACTTATCAAAAAAGCAAGTGAATGGTATGCAAGATTCCCTGATAATCATTTCCTAACCTGGAATGGCTTGAATACAGCATTTCGAAATAGGTTCAGGACAAGTAAAACTGAGGATGAAGTGTATGGAAGTTTACAACAGCTGAAGCAGAAGAAGCATGAAACTGTTGAAGAGTATATGGAGAAGATGGAATTGAATAATGAAAAAGCTGGCTGCAGTACCAGCGCCCGGTTTACAGAAGACTTGGTTTGTGAGTGGATTAAGACCAGAGTTGCAAAAGAAAGTGGATATGTTACCCCATAATACAGTGGAGGAGGCATTTGAAACTGCGAACAGAATTGAGCAATTGGGAATGCTCAGGAGAGAGAAAAAGAAGATGAGGACTCTGAGGATGAGTCAGATGAAGAAGAAGAGCAAGAACTAAAAAGAAAGAGTAAGAGAAAGGAGAAGTTGAAGAGGGATAACTATGAAAAAAAATTGGAAGAAATCTTGAAGAAGTATGCCACAGAGGCTGCAACACATTGGAGGAAGGGTGTATGGTGTGCAAAGTGCCAGAATGAAGGCCATACCACCACAGAATGCCACATGAAGGAGAAACACTGTACTATCTGTAAAATGGATAACCATTCTACTGAGAATTGTTACTACAACAGAAGGACAGCTGCAAGAGAACCTAGGCAAGTAAGGGTGCATCAGGTGCAGCCCCAGCCAAGAAGAAATAATGATCAGGACCACTATGGTAGGTCTGGTGGTTATAACAATGGCATGGAAGGAGAGGTAATTCAAGAGGGAATTACCAAGGAAATTCCAGAGGCAACTATCAGGGTAATCCAAGGGGGAATTACCAGCCCGGGAATCAGGATTATAGAAATAATCCAAGAACAGACCAAGGGCGAGGACCCAATGGTGAAGAGCTATGTTACTATTGTAATCAGCCAGGACATCGCAAGGCAGCCTGTTCATTCTGGATAAGACACCAGAATGAGATGAGAGCTCCTGTGAATGAGGGCCCAGTGGTGGCAGCTCACATGGTTAGGCCATGTGTTGTACCAGAAGTAAGTACAATGATAGTAACAAGAAGTAAAGCCAAACTAATACCTCCAGTAGAAGAGGAAGAAGATGAGAATGGAAGTGGCAATGATATGCCTGAAGATGAAGAGACTTGGAAAGATGAGAAGGAACTGCACAAGGAAGTGGCAGATACTATAAGGGAAATGCAAAAGAGTACTGATATTCCTGTGGCAGATTCCTCTGATTCGGATGGAGAAAAAGAAGGGAGTGAGGAAGAAAGGAAAAAAAAAGATGCAGACATGCAAAGTAATGAAGAGACTTTGGCTGCAGTAATATGTCAGACCAAAGCAGAAATTACCATTGGACAGCTATTAGCTGTGGCACCTTATTGTAGGCACAGGCTGTATCAGGCAATCAATCGAATTGCCCAAGAGACAGGAAACACAGACCTGAACAGCAAGGTGACCAGTTATAATGTGAAGCCGGAAGGGCGAGAACCAGTCATGGACTTTGATGATTCTATGCCAGTAATCCAATTGAGAATTGGAAGCACAGAACTAACTGATGTACTGATAGATGGTGGTTCTGGAGTAAATATCATGACAGACCAATTAAGGAAGAAGCTTGGTCTAAGTAACATGAAACCAGCCCCATTTACAGTAACAATGGCAGATCAAAGAAGTGTACAGCCATTGGGATTAATAAGAGGAGTTAAGATACAGATACAGAAAATGATCTTTATGATCACAGTAACTGTATTAAAAATGGATGAAGTCATGGAGGCTTACTCCTTATTATTGGGACGTCCGTGGCTGAAACAGGCCAGGGTATTCCATGACTGGAATTCTCAGTTACTAACTGTGCATAATGGGATGCACGAGATACAAATTACCACAAAGAAATCTAGTAGATTACCTGCTACAAGAAGACCTCGAGGAGTCAGAGAGTATGACTGGAGAGGAGGACTGGATGAGGAGCAGGAAGCTACCCTATTTGCTGCACACCCAGAATGGGAGCAGGTTGCGGAGATGCGGCTGGAAAGCCTAAGTTGTTTAAGAGGTATCTGCTGTGGTGTAGTGTCGCAACACCAATTGAAGAGGAAACCAGCTGTTACCCACCACATTTCTATGAAGAAAGGAGGGAGAGATAGAAATCCTAGAAGAACCAGCCACTGTGAGCTTAAAGGATGAAGTGGTGACTGGTTGGACAATCACAGCTGATGAGCAGGTGAGAGAAGTAAATGTGGGAACTCAGGAGGAACCGAGAATGGTGAAAGTAGGAGCTGATTTGGAGCCGGAATTCTTCGAAGAAGCTAAAAGCTTGTTCATCAAATACAGAGATGTATTTGCTTGGAGCTATGAGGATCTAAAAGGGATACCACCTGAAGTCTGTCAGCATAAGATTGAACTGGAACCAGGGTCAGTACCAATCAAGCAGGCGAGGTATAGAATGAATCCCAACTACGCACAGAAGGTTGGAGAAGAGATAAAGAAGTTGGCTGAGGCTAAGTTTATATACCCAATAGAGTATACAACTTGGTTGTCACCCATTGTTATAGTTCCAAAGAAGAATGGCAAACTAAGAGTATGTGTGAACTATAAGAAGCTGAATGCTTGTACGAAGAAAGATCCTTTCCCTTTGCCATTCACAGAAGCAGTATTAGACACTGTGGCAGGCCATGAGATGTACTCATTCATGGATGGCTTCAGTGGTTATAATCAAGTGCAAGTGGCAGAAGAAGACCAAGGGAAAACAGCTTTCATCACAGACTGGGGGGCTTATGCATACAAAGTCATGCCCTTTGGACTTTGTAATGCACCAGCGACCTTTCAGAGAGTGATAAGTGAATCTTTTCATGAGTATCTGGATGATTTCATGCAGGTGTTTTGGATGATTTCAGTGTGTACAGCTCTAAGAATGAGCACTTGCATAAATTGGAGTTATGCCTGGCCAGATGCAGGATGAGAGGTCTGGGCTTGAATCCAGAGAAGTGTACTTTCTGTGTGAACTCAGGGGTGCTTCTGGGACACATTGTGTGTAAGAAGGGACTTCTTGTGGATCCCAGGAAGACAGAGTCCATTAAAGTCTCTCCACCACCAGTGAATGTTAAGAGTTTAAGGAGATTCCTTGGGCAAACCAGTTATTACAGAAGATTTGTCAAAAGGTATGCACAAATAGCAGCACCATTGAGCAAGCTTCTGAAGAAAGATGCAGTGTTTGCCTGGACAGCTGAATGTCAACAGGCGTTTGAGGAACTTACACTGTCAGTAACAACTACACCTGTGCTGATTAACCCTCACTGGCATGTAGTATTTCATGTTCACTGCGATGCATCAGGAGAAGCGTTGGGTGCGGTGTTAGCCCAGAATGTTACAGGAATATAGATTCACCTGTGTACTATGCTAGCCGATTGATGAACAGTGCTGAGAGGAACTATAGTACAACGGAAAGAGAAGCATTGGCAATGATTTATGCAGTCAAGAAATTCAGGCATTACCTATTGGGAAGAAAGTTTATGTTTTATGTGGATCACCAGGCTCTGATATATCTGGTGAACAAACCTTTGATAAGTGGAAGGATAGCGAGGTGGTTAATAATCTTGCATGAGTTTGAGTTCGAGGTTATTTACAAGCCTGGCCGTTTGCATCTTGTGGCAGATCATTTGTCACGACTAACAACAGGAGAGGCCGCCACAGGAGTGGACGATCAGTTACCTGATGCGAGTTTATTTGTAATGGAGGTGCAAGGAAGTGCAGATGAATGGTTAGATTGGCAGTGGCCAATCAGATACTACCTTGCTCATGGTCAGTGCCCACCTAGTTATGGTAAGGAGCAGAGGAAGAGAATTGCTATCAGAGCTTTACCTTATACTATGGTAGGAAGCAGAATGTATAAGTTAGGACCTGATGGAGTACTAAAACGATGCTTGTACCACCATGAAGTAAATAAAGTCTTGGAGGAAGTTCATAAAGGAGTGGCTGGAGGTCATTTTGGAGAAGAGACTACCAGTAGAAAGATACTACTCGCAGGATACTGGTGGCCTACTTTGTTCAAAGATGTACATGAGTATTGTCAGAAGTGTGATGAATGTCAGAGGCTAGGACCTTTGCAGAGATCTGGAAGAATGGCCTTGCATCCTACAATGCCTACGGAACCATTTCAGAAATGGGGACTAGACTTTGTTGGACCAATTAATCCACCATCCAAGAATACACGAAACAGGTACATAATTACAGCCACTGATTATACTACAAAGTGGGTGGAAGCTAAAGCTTTGAGGGACAACACAGCCAAGTCCACAGCAAGGTTCCTGTACGAGAACATACTTACACGATTTGGATGTCCCTTAGAATTTATCAGTGATCAAGGAAGTCACTTCATGAATGAGACCATTGAGTTGTTGACTAAAGAGTTTATGATTGTGCATAGAAAGAGTACAACATATTACCCACAGGGTAATGGGCAGGCAGAGGCTACCAACAAAATACTATGTACTATCTTGGCTAAGATAGTCAATGCAAACAGAACGGATTGGGATACAAAGCTGCTGACAGCTTTGTGGTCATACAGGACTTCATATAAAGTCACCACTAAGTATACACCATTCCAATTAGTTTATGGTATGGAAGCCTTACTTCCAGTGGAATTCCTGTTACCTACCATGAGAACGGAGTGGGGAAAAAGAATGGAATTGCAAGACTCCATCAAGGTCAGGAAACATGAATTATACCATGTGGAAGAAGTACGTGCTGATGCAGCTGATAATATGACCAGAATTCAGATGAAGCGAAAGGAACAGTTTGATGAAGGCAAGTTAAAGACTTTTAAGACGGGGGATTTGGTTCTATGGTTGCAGAAGAAAGGAAAGATTCAAGCTTCTAAGCTCAAATCACCGTGGAAAGGACCTTATGTCATACAAAAGATGTATGATAACAACACCGCCATGTTACAAACCATTAACAAAGAAATGCTGGGAAGAGTGAATGCAAATAAGTTGAAGGGGTACAGTGGTATCCATGACAAACCCCTGCAGCATGATTTGCATGTTGAACCGCAAGAGCAGTCACGGGCTGCACCAGTGTTACGAACGGAGTATGGAACACTTGTTGCTAGGCCCAGCATATACGACCAGGGTGGGCAAAACAAACGTGACACAGCCTATCACAGCCCGCCAAGGCGCAACACAGCCTATCACAGCCCATCACGACGTGACACAGCCAACCACAGCCCATCACGACGTGACACAGCCTATCACAGCCCACACGACGCAACACAGCCTATACAACATACCACAGCGTGTCACAGCCTATCACAGCTTACCACAGTGCATCACAGCCTATCACAGGGTAACACAGTATGACACAGCCTGTCACAGCTCAACACAGCCTACTAAAGTTACACGAACCATAGAATCAGTGACAAGTGGACACATAAAAACTTCAGGAAAATGGATGACGGAAGAGGAAACGGAAATTACTTTAAAAATAGACACGTGGAGGTCAGGGTGCGACACACAGCAGAGAATGAAGTGCAAGGACAGGTGTCAAAAAGAAAGAGGAAAAGAACGGCCGTCAAATGGGATGAAAGGCGGGCCCATTAATGAATACGGAAAAAGGGAAACAGAACGAACGGCAAGTACAGAAAAGCTGAATTCATGTCGCATGTGTGATCCTAGTGGACTATCCAACAGGGAAAGTCCACTAAAGAAGATAAAAGTTAAAATCCAGTCACAGCATACAGCCAATAGAAAACCAGAGAAATGATCAAGAAAATGGAAGAAAATTGGCGCAAGAGGCGGCGTCGTTCTGAGTAACGGGCGTCTCGACAGGACAGGCCATAAATGCTATAACTTGGAAACTATGGAGGAACTAACAGACTATACGCTCGCAATATTACTTACGCAATGGCATAGACACGAAACGAAAGAGCAGAGCTTTTCTCTTGAACAATGCTTGCAAGCCCCGCAGGCTTACAAGAGATTACCCATAGCTTTCTGCGGCAACCATACGTTTCTGCTTTGTGCACTACAGGCATTCCTGCAGTTGTTACAGCCAAAGCAGTTCTGTGAGTCTAAGATGAAGAGAGTGAGAGGAATGGAGGAAATCAGGGTGAAGAGCACCACAATTCTGCAGAAACAAACGATGGCTACCCCACAGGCGATAAAGATACTGGAGGAGCTGAGATTGGAAGGATTGCAAAGCTAGATTGGACACTACACCATAGACAGTACATGTTACAATTTTTGCAGAACTTTGAGCCAAGGACAGGAACAACAACGGTGAAGGGAGTTGAATTAATGATTACTCCCCTATACCTCCAGCAATTGTTTCGATTGCCAGCAGGTCAGGTGCATGTGGGGGAACACAGGGCAAGACTGCAAATAGGGGACTTATTCCAAGAAGGGAGTTTCTTTAAAACTCAGGGTTATGCTTGTACCAAAGCTGTGTACCCAGGGTTAAAAGAGATAGGCCAGGTATTGAACGTTCTGTTTGCCCTGAAACAGAACCAACAATATTTGAGCAGATCCTTCACAGAGGAAATACTCAAAGGCCTGAAGGGACAAGAGGTACAATGGGCGGACATAATGTACAACGCACTAGTAGAGGAGATGAAAAGATTACAAGGTACTACCGCAAAGTCTCCTATCATAGTGTCTGGCCCAATCATTGCTCAAATAATCCTTAATTCTGGCATACTTAATGCACAAGAAAGGAAGGAAATGGGAGTGTTTGAGCCAGAAACAACTGCAATGGAAGAGCAAGGCTCTTCACACAGTGAGGGTGGACTAGCAGCACAACCCGAGACTAAGAGGCAGAGAAGGGGAAAGACTGTAGTGGCGGATCCACTGGCTTCACGGATTCCGCATGATAATGTTTCCCAAGCTCATGACCAGGAAGGGGCACAGCAGCACAAAAGAATGTTATTACTGGAAGCAGGACCTTCAGAGAGGGAGGAGGAAGTTACTTCTGCATCACAGCCAACACAGCCACTTGAACGACTTGTCACAAGGTCACAAGTTATCCATGCAGCTCAACCCGAAATAATTGATTTGGAAAGTGAAGGGATAGAGATTCCAACTACAGAACAGATAGTGGCAGAAATAGAGAAAGGGGACCTTCTCTATGAATATTCTGGTCTGGTCAAGGAGACAGAAATCCCAGAGGTGCAACAGTTGCCCAAGAGAAATCCTGAGGTGCATATAATGCACACACCTGTGTTGGAGGTACCACAGGCGGAAGGTCATGACACTGTAACACCAGTCATAGATGAAGTAGTTCAGGAAGAAAATCCGGTGGGACAATGGCCTGAATGGTTAGTGAGACATCATACTGTTGAAGATCGGGAGGAACAGCAGCAACCTCACCATGATGACCCTCAACAGGCAATGCTGATGAGTTCCATAGGCAGGACACTTAATTTGTTGGGGACTTATGTCAAATCCCATGTTCCAATTACCCAATTGACAGCCTTGAAAGAGGAACTCAGGAAGGAGTTTGAGGCTCGACTTGCCACTGAGTGTGCAAACAAGGTCGATGAAGAGGTCACTCTCAAGATGAAGCAGGACTTGGGCAATACAGAAATGGCTTTGCAGTTGGCCAAGCAACAATTGATTGAGGCAAACCTCGCGCAAGACCAGTTGCACGAAGCACATAAGCAACAGCTATACCAAATGCAGGTGCAGCATGAAAGCAAGTTGCAAGAACTGAATGCACTACATACGGAGTTGCAGACAGTGCATAACAGGATGGCGATACAATGTGCTACATTTACAACTATGCTTGACCAATCAACAAAAGAAATAAACAGTCAAGCGGAAAAATGTACGAAGGCAGAAGAAGAGAATGTTGAGCAAATGAAGCTCATTGTCGATATGAAGAATACAATCTGTCGCCATGAAGATACTTTCAAGCAATACAGGCAGAGGGAAGCTGATCAAGAGAAACACATCGTGGAGTTGCAACAAACCATCGTGGCCAATAGAAATGAAATCGCGGTCAGTAACAAGGCTTCGAAGGAAGCCAATAATCTACTTGCTGCCTATGCGCAATTGGTTGAGCCACAGGCGAAGCGCATGGAGGCTTTACAACAGCAGTTGGAATTGTACAAGCTAAGAGAAGAGCAAACTCTCAGGGGAACCACAAGCAGCTTGGTGGATAACAGCCTTATGCAGGTCTGGTTAGCACAAGGGCCAGTAGAGGGCAAAAGCCCACGGAAGCTCACCCAAAGCGAGATGAATGAGCTCAGACTGCAGGTGCAGAACATTGCCACAACTACTATAGACAATGTCTATAGTAGGATAGCAGAGTTACAAGAGGATGTAGACGGACTCCAGACTCAAGTGGAAGACCTCACTTCAAACATCGACCAAAGAGTCTATATCCCTCAAGAACAGCTAATGGCTTCTTATTTGCAAGCCAGAACTCTGGCTTTTCAGTCTTCACAGGAGGTGCAGGAGATGCCAATGATACAGGAGCCAGTACCACCACCACCACAACAGGTCACTGTACCAGTAGCTGAACCTGTGGTTACTACAACCACACCACAGCCACCACAGCCGGAGGTATGGGGCAATGCCGCTTTTAACCCACCTAAAACTCCAGCTGCAAGGGAGTACAGCAGGGCTATGCTTATGCCCTTCAACCAAATTCCCATCATGTTGGATTTGGCTTGGAAAGAATTTAGTCCTCCGCAGTCATTCGCACATTACTACCAAATCATGCGTATTTGGCTGCCAGTGGCAACTAGGACTAAAGTTCTTCCAAACAATCGACATATTGAAGATCATCACTTTGCACAATACTGGCACGAGGCAGGTACCATGTTGAGGGAATTGGTTGCTTTCCAGGTTGTACATGGACTCATTTATACCAAGACCAAGGAGATAGCAAGTATTGTCATGGGGTGCGGGCTATACTACGCTGCTTGTTTTCTGGTACGTTACCACATTGAGCAACAAAAGATGCAAACACGCTTTCAAAGTTACTCCAGTGGAGATCATTGGGTATTACCTTCGGTGCCACCTCATATGTACCTATATGACCCAAAAGTTATGATGCAGAAGGATTCTCAAATTCGTTCATGGTTTCAAGCAGCCTGCAACCAATTGTCAACACAGAAATTCGGACTTGATGACATTTTCTATAAGGGACATGTGGCATGGAAGTACTTGCACGCTGCACCAGTAATTGGTACCCCACTCATCTGGACAGACAAGGAGCTCAGTGCCTACACCAATTTTGCTGTTCACGGTTAACACCAAGTTGTAAAATACAAACTTCCAGACATGGTAGGACAGCATTGTATGCCCCAGATGATTCCACAAAAAGTTCGAAAATTAAAACACCTGAGAGGCGATGAGGATTCTGATACAACTGTTTCTTCACACAATTCTTTTGACATGGGAGAAGACTATGCAATTCAGATGGAAGAGAAGAAACAAAGGGGATCTCCTATGCCGGAAAGATTACCTCGATATCAGCCTCCAGAAGGCCTCACTTATCCAGGTAGTGATCAACCATCTCCATCAACCAGAGACAGACCTCGGGCTCGTACACACAGCCCACCACGAAACTCTCAACGTCAACAAGGTGCTCACTCACAAAGGTTTGCTACTCGGAAACAGTAAACCGTGAGGACACGGCTTTTTGAGGGGGGAAGGGGTAATGTTAGAGGACTGTAGGGGACTTAGACACTTATACGGGATCTGTAGGGTACCCTTAATTTTTGCACAGACTGAGACCAACAGGAGCCTTAGGGGTGACAGCAGCGCACTGTAGAGGGGGGTTACATAGCCCACACAGCCAACACAGCAGTCATAGCCCACACAGCCGACACAGCAGTCACAGGCCACACAGCCAACACAGCCCGTCACAGTCGTCACAGCCCACACAGCCCGTCACAGTCGTCACAGCCCACACAGCCGACACAGCCCACACAGCCCGTCACAGTCGTCACAGTAGACACAGCCCACACAGCCGACACAGCAGTCACAGCCCACACAGCCGACACAGCAGTCACAGGCCACACAGCCAACACAGCCCGTCACAGTCGTCACAGCCCACACAGCCCGTCACGGTCACAGCCCACACAGCCGACACAGCACACAGCCCGTCACAGTCGTCACAGCAGACACAGCCCACACAGCCAGTCACAGCCCGGCACAGCCACACAGCCAGTCACAGCCCGACACAGCCAAACACAGCCAGTCACCGCTTGACACAGCTGTCACGATAATAGGGAACGAAGAGTATGACAGGGAACGACTGTGGGGAACAACACCTGTGAAGGGAACATGTTAGTTCACATACGACGGTTAGAGAGGGAAACGGTTAGAACCGCGGATAGGAGGATAAAGGGAGAAACGGGGAATGAAGGGGGATCATCATTATTCGGAGGGGGACTTCGGAGTCAGGCAGGAGCGGAGATCGGAGGCAAGAGATGGAGAGCACGATGAAGGAGGAGAGAGGATTAGTAGATGCTTGTTATATGCAAAGCTGTAGTGATATTGGAGAGCAGATTAGAGACATAATGACTTCGGCCTGATACCTGATAAATCATAATCTGATACTTATACGATACAATCACACTGTGTAGAGAGATCTGAGAGAAGCTGTGGATTGAATGGATGAGTGAAGGAAACCGATAGATTGATGAAGCAAACTGATACTTAATTATCAATGCCAAAGGTAGCTAAGATGAATGCGAAAAGGGAAACGCATAGGAAACACCCCCATGATACACTAGCTGTAGGTCATGACTGATTGTTCTGCGCGGGCTGAGTACTTAGAGATTTCCAACTCTTCTATCTTGGAGTTTCCGCCTCGGATAGCGAAGGGATGGGTGAGTAAAAGCCGCGCGACAATAGGCAGATATGCATTTCAATGCATTTTAGGTTTATGCTCCTTTGATTTAAACCTATTGAATGCCCATTTTTCATCCTGGTCTGATACCATCCATACCGGATGGTGGATGAAATCGCGGGTGGTTTTCCTTTAAGTGTCTCTCTGCCCTAGACACAGCACGATATCGTGCGTGTTTTTTTTCTCTGGAAGAGGGCGATGGCGGACGAATGCTCGATGGCGGCTGAATGCCCGAGCAGCAAGATCCGAACGGGTGTGTTCTTGTTTTTTGAACGCGCGATGACGGCAGACACTTTCATCTCCCGCGATGGCAAATGACATACTGTTATGTTTGCCTACGTTTTTTCCTCATTGATGAAGCAGCGGCGGTTATGGAGGTGGGGAAGCGGCTTGTATTACAAGATACAACCTGTCCTCAACTCTCTTCCCGTTGCATTCTGTTGTGCTCGTTCAAATTCAGATGATGACAGTGCAGCGTCCTACTCCACAAAAGATTGAGGTTCTTTGTGGTGTCACATCTATGCTTTCTTCTGCTGGTTCTGTGATCTTTGCATGCTTTATGGCTCATACCTGACATGGATAGCAACTGTGAAATCCTGTAATTCACCTCGCGCATCCTCACTAACGCACAAAACATTTTTTGTGTTTGTTTTTGGACGGGTGCAGGTGAGGGATTTCACTTGGCATAAACTCTTTGGCTTGCAGATGATCTGGTTACTGCAGGAGGGATAAGATATGCTGCAAGCTGCCGTTGTTGCAATTTTCTGCTTCAAAGCTGCTTCAAGGGGGATATGCTTTAAACCTTTACTTTGATTTCTGGTTCTTGGTAACCAAATCTGTTAAGTCAGGGAAGTAAATGGGCTGGGCCTCCTAGAAATCAGACCTTATTGTGAAGGTTCGGGCTGGTTGTGATGACAAGGGTTGGTGATGCAAGTGTGACATTGGATGCATTTTTCCAGACCTGTTTTCTGGCCTTTTGGAGAGTCAGACAGTGCTGTTTATGCCTCACCAGTTTAGAATGTATTAAGTAAGGCATTGGGTAAGCCTTTTTAAGAACACATACATTCTTTCAGGCTCCCCCATGGAGATTATAACCTGATTACAGACTGGTATTTTTGAGGATCTCTCTAAAACTTGGCAGAGTGACTGGATAAGGCCCTGGGATACATACCATAGCCCTGCATCTACTTATGGAAGTCCAATCAGTTCAGCTTGTGCTTTTAGGAACATACAAGTCCTTTAAAGCTGTAATAGGGAATTGTTTTCATCAAAGCTCTCACTCTTAGGCCTGCTGGAATGGTTTTCTCAAAGACCTGTTGAGCTTACAACATACTTGTTTAAGCTATTTGAACCCAAGAATTACCAAGCCAGTATTTTTAAAGGGCTTTTTTGATTACAAACTGTATTCTTAAGCTCCCCCCAGAGATTGGGAATGTGACATGGTAATGACTCTCTCTCTCTCTCTCTCCTCCTCTGATACATGATACATATATACATGATACATATATACATGATTTGTGCAGAGGCATGGATAGCTGAAGGAGCAGGGATAGAGTGCATGGGTCCAGATTCATCCAAGAGGGCCGATTTCAATCTCCAGATTACATATGATTCCCTGTGGAAGGATAGCTACAAGAAACCTGCATGAATAGATGATCAATTGGTTGGTCTTGAGCTGAAGAGCACGATCCCTGCAGGGATGTCTCTCCATCTGTAGATCTTTTAGGAAGTGGAAGGCTAGGCCTAGGGCCCAGCTTTCTTATGACATTGTTAGCTGATATTCAGTTCTTCTCCTTAGCTCGGTGCTTTTCTGTTTCCAAGTTATGGCAGTAGTTTCTGGCTGCAGTCTCTTCCTGCTAGACTCTTTAGCTCTATGCAGACCCCCTTCTTTGCTTGCCTTCCTTCTTACTACTCTTTCTTATCTTGGTACGCGAAGCTGTGTCTTCCTCTTTCAGCCTCTATGGCACTCTATCCAGAGGTTATTTTTCCTCTTTGTATCCAAGGACATTTTATGTCCATTACCTATAAAGTTCTAGAGGCCACTGTCCCTCACTGTCCCTCTTTGTCAACAAAAATAAAAAAAATAAAAAAAGACAACAATGGCTTCCATTCTATTTTCCTAGAAACCTAATGAGAATTTAAATCAATTAATAATCTAAATATTATAATTGTATGATTTAATTTATTAAAATAAAATATTATTAAAAAACCTCTTTAGTCATGAAGTTATATACTCATGACTACATCATGGCAACGTGGCATTATATGATACGATATTCTTTCCCACGTGTGGGTCATATATGTTGTCCATGTGGACACGTGTTACATTCGGAGTGCTACATATGTCTCTCTGATGCCTCTCCAATGGAGTTATACTTTGTAGACATGTAGTCATATAGTTAGTCATATATAAATCATATAGTTGTAACTACATCCTCTCTACAGCATGACTCCACGTGCCACGCACGCAGTCACGGCTATGACTTGCAAAACGCAGTCCTAAGGACTAGTCGCTATGACAGGGCTTTTTTCACTGCAGAGTGATATAGTCATGAACGCATATAGGACTGAAAAAATAGTCATATGTGCAGTCATAAAAACGCTCATATGTTGTAGTGTTTGGAACTCTGCAGGAGCGTTCTTAAGCCCGAATGGTAAGAACCGCCACTGATATAGACAATCCTTCCCGTGCTCATTGATCCCCCAGAATGTCGTCTTCTGCTTGTCCGCCTCCTTGATCGGCAACTGGTGATATCCGGACCGCAAATCCAAAGTACTAAAGACCTTGGCATGCCCAATGGCATCAAAGATCTCCTCAGGTGTGGGCATGGTATACTTATCGGACTTGGTCTAACGATTTACAGGCCGGTAGTCACCGCACATACGTCTCTCTGTCCAATTGCCATAAACATCCTTCTTGGCTGGCATCACCGTGGCTGAAGCATACTCTCCACCAGAGAGCTCCACCAAACCAGCCTCCCAGAGATCTTGAGTCATCATCTGAATCAAAGACCTCTCCATGTCACTGTATCTATAGGGTCTCCAAAAGATTGGCGTGTCCGTGGCCAACTCAATACGAATCTCTTGACCCTTCAGTGTTCCTGAATCCTTCAAATTGAAGGCAAAGCAATTCCTGTAAGCCCTTAGGAACCGCCGTATACATCGTCTCTCTCCTCCAGTGACAATGGGTCCAATGTCAGGCTCCCAATTGTCATCCGTAACTGCAACCTTAAGTCCAGCAGACTGAGAAGTAGAGGACGTGTCCAGTGGTTGCTATGTTGCAACCTCTTGAGCAGTACTCCCTGCCTGCTCAGTCAATGACAAGGCCTCATCCTGCCCTATCATCTCATCCTTGAGGATCTCCTCAACCCAAGAAGAATCCCCTACATCATCCATCACAGCCGCCTTGGCTGCCAACTCCCTCTGAACCTCGAGCACCTCCCCTGTATGCTATGGTAGACACTGTACATAAACAAACCCCGCCCTCCCACCCTGTTTTATCATGAATGATTGGGTGAAATCAATTGGGAAGTCATGACAAGAATGGAAGTGTTAAAAGGTGCCCTGTTTATGGGCTGTTTATGTCTTTAATTGACAATGACCCTAGTGGGTCTTGTCCATGTCTTGACATGACATGAGTATCTTCCTTCCCTCCCTCCGGTTTTATCAGTGTTTTTTTCCTGTTTTTCCATCTATACCGGATGGACTCTAAACAGTGCTTTCATCCGCCCTATAACGATTTTTTATCCATACCGGATGAATTACCTAGGTGAACACTAAATTACCTCTAAACTGGGTCTATGATTTTTTCATTCCTCTTTTATTGACTTTCATCCATACCAGATGAGTCACCAGAGAATGAGGAATTACCTCTGTAGGGGTTGACACTGGCATCCTATATATAAATTTTTCCATCCATACCGGATGAAAAATACCAGGATATTAATTCGTTTATTCCTCTTTTATGGTTTTTTTCCGTACTGGATGCGGCATTTTTTTTTGGGGATGTTGAATTACCTGTTAGGATGTGAAACTGTTGCCTTGGATGTTATGTACTGTTTTTCCATCCTACTGACGAACTTATTGACTTTTTCATCTGAACCGGATGAAATATACAGCCTATGATGGCCCTGGACAGATGATTAATTACCCTTAATTATGGCTAATTAAGGAGTGAAACCCTAACCCCTACCCTATAACCTACTGTATAAACCTAGCTAACGGATGACATCCGTCGGTTTTTGAAAAAAGTGGTGTTGATTACTCATCCTGCATGGATGATAAATCGGGCATGGCCCTAGGGTGTCTCTCCCGCCGTTAGCAGCACTCCTCGTGCTTCTGATGAGAGGGCTCGGCTTTGGAGACCTATGAGCAAATGATGGGGGGAGGGGTGAAGCCTAACCACATCGCAAGGCATTTCAACAGATTCAGATATGTATGTCTGTCTCTTGCTTAAGTGCATCAAGATGGAAGGTCTGGAAGCTGGAACGCAGGTGCATACTCACGTTATCCAAAGTGGATTCACGTCAAATGTTTTTCTACTCAACACCCTTGTCAACATGTATGTTAAGTGCGGGAGCATCATCGGTGCTCACCAAATGTTCAACAGAACGCCTCAACGATCTTTGATCACGTGGAATATAATGTTGGCAGGATGCAATGCTTGTGCAAGCCTGGGAGCTCTGGAAACGGGGAAAGAGGTCCATGGTGACATTGTCAAAGCTAGAATTGTACCAGATGTCATTCTGAACACTGCCCTGGTGGATATGTATGCCAAATGTGGGTGCATTCAGGATGCGAAGGGAGTTTCCAACACTATGGCTGAACGAGATGTGGTGTCATGAAACGCGATGCTTGCAGGGTATGCACAGCAGGGACGTGGTATGGAGGCTTTGGATCTAATGATGGGGGAAGGGGTGAAGCCCGACTACATCACGTTTGTGTGCATTTGCAATGCGTGTGCAAGCTTGGCAACTCTGGAAAAGGGCAAAGAGGTCCATAGCGACATTGTCAGAGTTGCAATTGTATCAAATGTCATTCTGAACAATACCCTAGTGGACATGTATGAAGGTCGAGCGTGTATGGCTGAACGAGATGTGCTGTCGTGGAGTGCAGGATATGCACAACAAAGGCGCGGGATGGAGGCTTTGGAGACCTATGAGCAAATGGTGTGCGAAGGGGGTGTGCGAAGGGATGAAGCCCGCGCTTTGCATTGCATGATGTTGAGGAAGAGCTTAAAGAATCATCTCTTCGCCACCACAATGAGAAGCTGGCCATTATTTTTGGGCTTATCAATGCACCTTCTGGGATGCCTTTGGGGATCATCAAGAACCTTCGGGTGTGTGGTGACTGCCACACAACCACCAAATTCATCTCAAAGATAGCTAAGCAAGATATTGTTGTACGGGATGCCAACCGCTTTCACCACTTCCAAAATGGTGTTTGTTCTTGTGGGGAATACTGGTGAAATGAAATGCTTGTTACCTAACTGAATGCATTCTTTGCCAGCTGCAAGTCAGGTTGGACTCCAACAGTGGCAACAAAGGTACATGAAATCTTTTCAAAGAGGAATTCTCAACAGTAGGTTTTGAACATAATTGGACCTTGCAACGGTTGAACTGTAAAACAAGTTCAGAAACTGTCCTAGTTGATGAACAGAGGTGTGGTGACTAAGGTCTTCATGGTCCTCAAGAGGGTCACTCTCTACTGTGTATCAAAAAATGGAAACTTTCTTCAGGCCTCTTGCACATTGGGCATTGACAATGTCCCTTTCCTCTCTGCATCTGTTTCTTCCAGAGTGAGATATTTGATATCAGCTTGACGATTCCACACCAAGTCTTTGATAATTTTATTGAGGGCAAACATTTTTTTAATTAATTCATTAGTATTCTGTTCTTAAATGAATAAAGTTGAAATAATATAAAAACATACATATACATATTTGAGGGTATTTTTAATGATTGAAAAGGGAAATATACATATAGAAGGGGTACTTTTTAAAGATCACAAATTTCTATATATTTACAGGAGGGGATTTTATAATCTTCAAAATATATGTACAGAGGGGGTATAAATGATCCAAGGACCCGTATACAAGGGTTTTTTTTTATTAGGCGGCGCACGCACGTGATACAGACATTTTATAAGGAGTGCACCCCCTAGGTTTTTTGGCCTGACGTTCCTCAACGCGGGCCCGCTTAGCCTCAGCTTGAGTGTTTTCTTTTGCTGCACGTTTGGTTTTGGCTGCAAGGGCCTCATCTTTCTTCCGCTCACAAGCTTTAATGGCCTCCTCTTTTAGTCTAGCTTTTTGTTCCAGAGATGCTAAGTATACATCTGATGTCATGATTATTGACTTGCTATAGTCTATGATGGGATCGTTGGCATTCAATCCGACCCTCCTGTTTATATGTGCAGGTGCCTTTGGTAGCGTAAGGAAGCGAGAGATTGAGCTTGGCTTTGGCAGGGATGGCTGGCCCACCACCAGCGAGGAGTCATCGTCGACCTCCATGGGCTCCTGACTCGCCCCCACTGCCTCTTCTTCATCGTCGTCGACGTCATTGGGCTGAACTTGGTCGTCCCTATCGTCAACCACCACAAAGTAGTGGTGTTGGTCTTCAGTTGTATCCGACACACAAGTGCCCAATATCTCTTCCACGTGAAGCTATGAAACCAGGTCTTCTTCCTATGGTTCTGGAGTGGCAGGATGCATGGGGTCTGTGCAGGTCTGCTCTTCTGTTTGGTTTGAGAAACACTCAGATGGGTCCATCTTTCCCACCATAGCTTCAGAATTGAGTGGCCAAATGCCTGTAGTCTTGAACCCCTTTGCAATTGTGGTGGGTTAGCTCCTTCTTCAAGGCGAGTGAGACCCATTGGGCCAAATCTTCTGTGAGAGCTCCTCTCCCCTTGTGAGCCATGGTCCATACATCTCTGTACTTCCGGAAAGCTGTCTTGAATGGTTTGAACACAGCCACATCAAAAGGCTGGAGTGCATGGGAAGTGTGGGAAGGAAGTGTAATCACGTCCTGTCCTACTAATCTAGCTTGTTTGACAACGTCTATAGTGACATGCAAGTTATGACCATCCAAGATCAGCAAGTGCCTATTTGTGACCGAGATCTCATTGCCCATTGCCTTTGCTCCAAGAAATGTGAGATCCATTTGTGAAATAGTATTGATGTCATCCATGCCTTCCTTTGCATTGCCATTGTAGCACCGGATTTGCATTTGTGAATGTAATTACAACGAAATATTTTACCTTTGAAAATGTAGAAATTCGGAATATAATTTCTTGCAACGTTCATGCAGGTGAGGACACTCAACCAATCGCATTGATCTGGCGTTATCGAATGGACAGCTCTTGAACCAAGCACAACAACACCTCCATTTCGCCCAGCTTGGGCCCCTGACTCATCGCAATTCCAGATCCTGTCAGCCCCATAGTTATGCTTGTTGTACATTTCTGTCAAGTTAGCATAGAATGTTTGAACATTTTCAGGACATAGTCCCTTGGCCCTTCCACTCTCAAGTCCTTGAGCTACTCTGAGACTTAGGTGTGGATGTCTAGACCTGAACCATCTCACCCACCCCCAGCCAGGGATCCCTTGTGTGAAAGGTGTGAGCCGTTCTTGAGTAAGTTCTACTACCTTGAGACGGAGTTGGGTTAGTGTCAATGGGTGACCAATATCTTGCATTTTTTCAATGTACTTCACTAGTTCATCCTCCTCCTTGGCATCTAGCTTTCCCTTGCTACCTCTCTTCCTTGTCGTAGTAACTCCATACCAATGGTTTCGTAGACTAGTTGCAGGTACCCCAAACATCCGTGCTGCAAATCTGATGCCGTCCCCACGATCAATAGCTGCCATGGCTCCTTGGAGCTGCACAGCAGTCCAGTTCCCGTTTTTATGTGGATGCGGTCGTCTTCTTGGTCGCCCTCCCGTCCTAGCAGGAACGTCTTCATTACTCTCCACATTGAAATTAGCTGGATCTTATGGTCCTTTTGTTGCATGTGCAGTTGTATCGATCATCACTTCAGGTGGAAACTCTTCTGTAGATCCATGACCAACTTGAAATTCAACATTGGAATCCTGCCCTTGGCCCCATTGATAATATTGATCACTCTCGTCTTCACTTTGATTGCCCTCATTTGCTGCATGTTCACAACGCTCATTGAATGCACGATCAGAGTCACTAGTCTGGCTGCCAATCTCTACTGTGTTGTCACCCTCATCAACTACCTTAGTGTTTGGTAGCAATCGGAAAGCTTGGGAAGGCCTAAAATCTTGGTCCATGGCTACTGCAGCAAACACACGTCTTTCCTCTTAACTGAATCCTAGCAACTAAACTAGCAACTATCTTAAGTCTGCACTAAGCCTAAACTGATCCAGGAATCATCTCTAAGCTACGCAGCCCCCTCATGGATTATGCACTGTAGTTAGCGAGATATGTGTATCGTAGGCATTCATAGTTTTCAGCGCGAGTTTCAAATGGCCCCCTATGAATTTCAAATGGGCAGCCTATGAATTTGAATGTGAGCAGCCGCCCAACACTGAATGAAAATTACATCTCCACAAATCTGACCCACTTGGGCCTTCATACAACGTTAATTAAGTTAAGAACGTGTGTACACCAAAACCTCATCTTTATTAAGATGCAGCCTTAATCAAGTTACACATCGTATAATATTATGTACGCGTATGGTCACGTAACAAATCTACATGTAGAGGAGGATGCCCATAAGTGCATCCAATCTAGCCCATTGAATGCAGTCTCTCCATTTAAGGGATGTATGAACCCACTTTATGGCCCAAAAATAGGGGTCCATTTCAAGACTGGCTCATATTTGGGTGTAACTAACCTAATTTGAGCAAGAAGCATAGCAAAAATAGATACTGCACATGTTGACACCTATTAGAAGCGGGAAAGAAATGGTGGCGTGGCAGTCGTATAAGGAGTGCCACGTTTCTGCAACCGTAGTAACTTACAGTAACCAACAAATGAAATGCTCACTGGCTTATTGAATAAATTCGTCAACTTACCTGTAACATCAGTGTGAACGGACGTGCTAATGTTCGCTACCATCTGTGATGTTACGTAGCAGTGTGATATGCTTAAACACCACATGATGTCGTTTGATGGTGGTGGTAATATCTAGCACTAGATCTCAAAGTGATCAGTTGTGCAGGGTCGTTGAGTAAGATTGGCAACAACCTCCGGACTCCTGCATCATAACAAACACATTGAAAGGAGTACTAGTGCCACACTACCCACATCCTAAGATAATCTCCGCATGCATTAATTTTGAACACTAATTTTGGGTGCGCTTTCCATATCGTCGGTCCCGCTGCTGGTATGCCAACAAAGCATCCTTGAACTGTGCCTCCCCAAAGTCTGGCCACAGTATGTCGGCGAAGAAGAATTCTGTGTAAGCCGATTGCCAGAGAAAGAAGTTACTTAGACGTTGCTCGCCACTCGTCCGAATCAACAGGTCTGGGTCACTGGCCTTGCCCGCCCAGCTTGTTTTCAGCTCTTCATCAATTGCTGATTCTGTCACGTGGGATACACTCAGCTCTCCCTCCCGAACTCGGACAGCCAATCGTTGGCAGGCACCTACAATGTCCTGGCGTCCACTGTAGTTCAATGCAATACTGAATTTAAGGCCAGTGTTGTGCCGTGTACCCCCTTCTAGCCTGGCTATCACCTTCCTTAAAGACTCGGGCAGCAAGGAAAGGTCACCTATGCAATGCACCTGGACGTTACCCCTGCATCATCCAGAACACAAGAATACACTTCAGGTTTTCGTAAACCCTCTGCGCGCCAAATGGTTCTTTTGAGCTCCCCAGCAGCTGCTGCTGCCCTGATTCATATTTGATGTCTGTAACTACAAAAAGGGACAAAATACAGATATATCTACAACATATAAAGGCAAGACAGCTACAAGGCCCCTTGCCGCCACTCTCTGACTTCCAACACCATCAGCATGGGCTTATGACATTTCTTTCATGAAGGTTATGACGTTATGACAAGCCTTTTAAGTTTTCACCAAAACTTCCTGTCCACGCTGTGCACCCACCTACTCTAGATCCATGCAATCTGACTGGTGCCAGCTAAACAGCAGTATACATTCACTCGGCATTGTGGCAGGCTTTTGGCTCCCATGTTATAAGTTGGAACTGTGAAAATCTAAGTGTTGCTCGAAGGGATAACATGCCAAGAGCAGCAGGTCATGGTCATGGCCAAAAGGAGCTCCTGAAGGGCAAACCTAAATAGCCCGTGTCCTCAACCTCCATGCAGGTTGCTCTTGCTGACTTAGCCCCCCTTACAAAGTTGCATTACTCACAAATAGCACATGAGGTTCATGCCTCACGTGCCTCCCATACATTAAGTCTACAACACATCTGTCACAAACATTTCAACTGCTGCAGGAGAAAGTGCAGTGCACTTACGCAACAAAGTTGTCGAGCTCGTTTTCAAATAAGTGCATCAAAGAGTCAACCTCCCTCTGCAACCTCGCCAACAAAACCACCAACTAATGTGCTTGATTTAGACACTTGTACATAACCTTAGAAACCCACCCCTTACAATTCATCCTCCACCAGTCATCTCCCTTTTGAGTCTAACAGATTTTTTCTATAATTATCTGAATGGTCCTAGACCTGAATCATCTTACACCTAACCCCACATTGTCTTCTCTCCTTCAGGTAATCCCCTCTCAATATCCATATTCACCGAGTATGCACCATCTGATGAAGGGGAAGTTACGTGCGTTCTCAAGGACAAAGGGTACAGTAAACTATTCGGAGCACAAGACTTCTGCCAGCAACTTCCAAACATCCCTCCCCTAAATGCAAGCTCCTTGGCTGCTCTGTCTGTGTGTTTTTTCAATTTACAGCCTAACTGGAATTCTCCTCCTTGTAATACAGAACAAAGTAATGCCCGGCAAGCCATCTCTTGCTCTGTCCAATGCTACAAATTTTCGTATTCACCTACCTTAGATCGAAGCCAATTCTCAGTGGAAAAGGCAAACACAGTGAGCACTTGAATGCCCCATTCCCGCGACAACTTCAAAACTTCCAGAAGTGCCTGCACACCCGCCTTATACCCTACAGTGGATGGCCAGCCTCTCCTCTCCGCCCACCGACAATTGCCATCCATTATGATGGCCACATGCCTTGGCATCAACAATGGATCAGGGTCTTCAGGCCGTTCTTGGGTAGGATCTGTATGACTGGGTAACTGCACCGACCACCATAATATAAGTTAAGCTTTGCGAATAACCAATTCTAGATCCATGCAAAGTCTCTTCATTAAATTACCACTCCAGATTCACAAATGATGGAAGTCATAGTTCTCAGTCCAGCTCTATCCACCACCATGTCTGTTCAGCAAGAAAGTGCACATGAGGGACAAAGACAAACAGAGCTCCAGGAGTATTTGCAACCACCTACTATCATCTTATACAAGGGAGTATACTGTGCACAACTGCTTCATATGGGAGCATAATTCTCCGCTGATTAGATGCTGCGGGAGACTCTGAAGTAGTCATATCACTTGTCAAAACCGAGTAAAACACCCACCAATCGACTGTGTATTCAAAACGAATCCTAACTGACCTACATGTTTGACCCCTTCAAATTGATGCAGCTAAATAGCACTCAAATGTGTTCCAGAACCATGCCTAATCAGCACATTCCTGCAGTGAAGCACAGTAGTAGGCAGACCGCCAGCCTCAGACCTCACAAAGGTACATTAATAAGAACATGTGATAATCATCGATCAGTTGCAAGTAGAAACTTCAGGGAGTGAGCAGGTGGCAATATTTGTCCCAAAGTCTCATCTCCCAGCTAGACCGTTGCCACAGTTGATGTCCTTCCACATCTTTCAAAACCATTTTCAACTTTGATTTAATCTCCTGACGAAAGCCATAATTTACACTCAGTGCCTGCTCTTATCTTCAAGGCTTAAACAAACCAGAACCTCATTACTGCAGTCTTTTCATATCAGAGCAACAGTGTGACCGGGAATTCGACCTGGACCAAGAGATGCGGGACCTCTCCCTTTTGATCTCCAGTATGCGAAGTCGAATGATCCAACCTCAGCGCTGCAAATGGTGGGGGCGGTCCAATTGAAGCTGGAAAAGGAATAAAATCCTTCGACGTAGCAACTGAAACAGGGACAAAGTGCTTGATGAAAGGCGCAGCCTGACTGCTGCTAAGGTTGTTCACAGACACAGGAGAGACACGGAGGAAGGCGTTCGCGCATGTAGCTTTGCCGATTGAGAAGCTTACTTTGGCCATGACCACGACCTGCTGCTCGTGGCGTCTTGTCCCTTCAAGTGACATTCAGTTTATCATTGCTGCAACTTATATAACCTGGGAGCCAGAAGCCTCTTCAGCGCCTCCCAATTATGTGTGGCCTCGTCCTACATAATGGGGCTGGGCAGGTGGGAGCCCACCAGTCAGAGGGCCTGCACAGTGCACAACTGGACAGGAGTGCTAAGTTAGAGGCTCAGCATGTCATAAACCCATGTCCGTGGCCGAGACTCACGGAGGCAAGGTGCTTGCAGTGTCGTCCTGTCTTGCTTTTATCGCTTGTAACTTGTAACCACCAGTGTTGGACCATCGGCTGTATATTTATATTTTTGTGTTTTCATTTTGTGATCATTATTTTTAGTTGTCTAATTTGAAAAATTACACATCCAAGATGCCTAATTTAACTCAAAAGTGCCTAACTGCCAAATGGCCCCAAAAATAATTATTAGGCAGGCAAGTGCCTAACCAGCTATTCCACTACGGTGTCATAGAGGTCCAAATCCAAAACATAACATTTTGAGAGAAAAACAAAAAAAAGGTAAAAAATAACAAAAGTAAGAGTTGGATTTAGGGTTTAGTACATACAACCTTCACAGCATCGTTACTTGGCAAGATCGACAATCCTATGTCGAATATTTATTTTATTTTGAGAATTTCATTTCAACATATGGAATATTCCCAACGATGCTTTATTATCATTCACAAAGTTATTTAATTTCATAAAATCAATTTCCAAAGTTTTCAACAATCTTTGAAATATTAAAATTTGTGTCGAAATTGCCAAGGTATGGTTTAGTATTTCTTCAATCCAGCAGAATACAATATTTATTCATTAGAGGGTTGAAAATACACATGGATTAATGATAAGAGTGGATGAATGTTAAGAGTGATGAATGGTGAGAGTGGATGAATGTTGTCTCAAACCAAAGATCTAACAATGTTTTCCGCATAAGATCTAACAACTATGGAGGTGTGCTAACAAAGAGGAGAGCCATATTTTCATAACACATATCAAATAATGCTCTCATGCCATTTTCAAGTGTAAATTTTTAAATAGCAGAGATTTCATAACATTAAGGGTGACATACAAAAAAGCAGGTAACATTTATCCCTATACTAGGGTTGCCGTACCTACTTTATTAGGCAATAATTAATTCAAAATAAAGTGCCTAATTAAATTTAGTACATTTTTGGAAAATGTGTCTAAAACTTGGAAAAATTTCCTGAGAAGTGCCTACGTGCTCTAAGATTTGTGAAAAAATACCAAAATATCCAAATATGTGGAAAAAATGCCTACAATTTAAAATTTCATTTCCATACAACTTCCAAAGGCCCTGCATTGATGCAACTACATTGGTTGTTAAGATCCAACAAGGCAAAGGGTGACGTCAGTATAATGTTATTTCCTCCTTTGCTTGCTCTCATAGCGCCTTCCCACATTGGTGGCGCCTACGTGGCGCCCTACTACAGGTTGTAGGAACGCACTTCTTTTAACACTTCTGCAGGTTCTCCTGCGTTAGAAACCTATGCCGCGCGGACGCCCTGCCGGGCTTTTAGCACTTCTATCTGCATAACGCAGGTTCTCCTGCGTTAGAAACCTATGCCGCGCGGACGCCCTGCCGGGCTTTTAGCACTTCTATCTGCATAACGCAGGTTCTCCTGCGTTAGAAACCTATGCCGCGCGGACGCCCTGCCGGGCTTTTAGCACTTCTATCTGCATAACGCAGGTTCTCCTGCGTTAGAAAACTACGTAGCGGGGACGCCCAGCAGGGCTTTTAGGAACAGCCTGGCACTGCTGCGCGCCAAGGTCCTGCGTTGTGGGAACTGAGTTGAGGCTTTGCATCCGTCATGTGTGGCCTGACTATGATAGACTTGTGAGTTCATGGCCTTCATCCAACAAAACAACAATTACTTAAATGGGGTAAAAATCCAGTAAATGCCACCAAGGGTGGTCATTATTGGGATTTTTTTAACACTTTGCAAACAATGTCCCAATTTCACAGTTTTAGTGTATGATTGATGATGTATGATGCAGGATGTGTATAATGTGTACATCAATTATCATCCACTGATAGTGCTGATAATAATATAATAATATAGTGCTGATGTTATTGCTGCAGCTCATGATTCACATGTAAAACAATCATGAAACAAATATCTCGAAATCATTAAATACATGCAGGTCGCCAAGGTCCCGCAGGCTTAATGACAATATTAATTATTTTATTCAAGCTTCATCCAATTTTTCAAGAATTCAGAGCAACCAAGGGGGAGAACCGGCAGCTAGTTATATGCTAGGAGACCGATTCCGAGGATTTCCGAGTGAAAATTGAAACCTTCGAAAATTTACCGAGTATGTTCACATAGGAAATTGACTATTGCAGTTACCATTAAGGGGAAACAACCGGCTCCCCAACCCACTTAGCTTGTTGGTTCTCAGAATGAGGGGCCATTGGCTGGTTCAACTGAAATTATTTCGAGGACGCTGATTCAGAGGGTACTGTTTTCATTAAATTAGGTGGGCCATGTCAAGATTCATTTACACTTGACATTCTATGTGGCAAGTCATAATTATTGTTAGCCATAACTTTATGACAAGCCATAGTCATGGCTAGTGGTAAATATTTTTAATAAGTCTCAAACTTTGTTTTTATTATTATTTTATTTTCCAAACTTGAAGTTTAGGAGTTGCCATATTGCTACCTTTTGTTCTCAAAGTTCATATTTTTAAGTGCAGATTTAATGTTATAATCTGGGAGACTACGATGGGGGGAAGGAACGATGGCGGAGCTCCGCTGAAATTTTAAAATATTCGTTCTTTCTTAAAGTAAAGACGAAATAGAGCGACCTCTACAGTAATGCCCCTTTATGCAACTCTTGTCATAGCTCCAGCTTGTTAGGGCAATATGTTACCCCTTCTATCCATCTCATAGCTCCAGCTCCAATCCAAGTCCTTCAAATGCAAGCTGCGAAACAAGTACACCTGCCCAGCAACCTGCCCAGCATTAGCCACACACAAAGCAATAGAAAAAAAAAAAAAAAAAAAAACTTGCCAAACAATTCCTAGAAATGAAAGAAATTAACAAAGCTCTACTCTAGTCTGATCTTTTCCAAGCTAAAATCAACATGAACATGCAAACCAATGTGTTCCAGCAAAAACAAGGACCAACTAAGACCAACTTACACAATTCGATGTGCCGGGTGATCTCACCCCCTCATCATGCACAGGCCCGAGATCAGGGTATTACCAACATGGTAAACAGCGGATGGGGGGAGATATCCGGTTACTAATCTCATGGCGGATATCGGCCATTACATCAGGGTATAGAATGTTTTTCTCACATTTTCATATCCGTCCGGACACCTTCATATCTGGGTTCAATGATACGTCAGCTTTTGGTCGCATGAAAGAGGCTGTTGGTGGCAGCGTCCAGGAAATAATTTCAATTGAACCAGCCAATGGCCCCTCATTCTGAGAACCAACCGGCTAAGTGGGTTGGGGAGTGGGTTGCTTCCCCTTAATGGTAACTGCAATAGTCAATTTCCTATGTGAACATACTCGATAAATTTCCGAAGGTTTCAATTTTCACTCGGAAATCCTCCGAATCAGTCGCATGTAACTAGCTGCCGGTTCTCCCCGTTGGTTGGTTGGTGGACCAGGTTGGTGCTCGGAATCTGCAATCGTAAACAAGTTGACCACAAACCACAATCGACTTGTAGTGTCTGAACAGTCCGCCCGTTCCTACGAGGATATGATTGAGTCCGCTTGTACCTGCCTTTCTCGTGACTAATGAGGCTATGATGCGCATGGTGGACGACATGCCACGGACGAGTCGAGGAGCTTCTTAAAGACCTAACCTAATTTTTCTGTCTGTACCGTGCCATTAAAAACCGTACGCCGGCCAGAATCTCCGTTGACAAAGATAGTACAGAATCTCAGTTGAGATGGTCGGCGGCCATTACGCGCGGCGTGCAGCGTATGGTCGTGACTCGTAAGGTCCCGCCCAGATTTCTTTTCCATTTTGTTTGCCCTTTCTTGGATGTCGCGACGTGGCAGCTCAATACTTGCCTAGGGAAAAGACTTAGGTTTGGTCTGTCCGCGGAAAGGGGGCATTCTCTTCTCTTCTTGCATCATCGTGCGTAAGGTGCTCGAGGAACAAGTGTGGAGAAAGGCGCGTGCGTGAGAAGTCAGAACGCGCTTCGCTGCAGCCTGCACGTGAAGAATGAACGTGTGATGAGTTTAGGGCCCAATATTCTATGACATATTCTATTTCGATGTCATATAAATTCGGTGTAGAGGCGTATAGCGTCACAATGGAATACAGCCAAGTGCGTTGGAGATGTAATTTCGAGCAGAAAATTTAGCCTTCAATACGGAGAGCATGACATAATATTAATACAAGTCGGCATAAAACCTGGTCCGTTCGTCGGCAGTCTTTAGAACGCATGTAATAAGCAAGGGGACTAAATCCTTCCATCTCCTTGTCTGCAGTCTGCACGTAGACCTGGCCCCACTCCTCCCGCACCTTGAAATCACCCACCCTACTCGAACCCTCGATCCTCCTGCACCCTCTGGTCCTTGCCTGAGCTCCCACTTTGGGCTATACCTTGCGAAAATCACCTCCGCTCTAGAACCTTCCCTAGCATTCCTTGGCATGGATTCCATGTGGCCCCGCATGCTATAGCCACTTTCAAGGGGCATGCAATAGCTATGTGGGCCCAATGCAAATAGCCACGCTAGTTGAGGTGAATCAGCTTGCTAGATGTTGCATGCAATAGCCATGTGCGCCCCATATGCAATAGCCACTTTGAAGGGGCATGCAATGGCCATGTGGGCCCAATGCCCGCTGCCACTTTTATTCGGACAGCCGCTTAAGCGTCGGCTCGCCTCTAGCTGATTTGACCTTTCGGGCGTTTGGGGTACATATTAGGGCCCAATACTTCCTGTGAGGATTTAATGCAGACCCGTGGAAGGCCTACTCATCATAACTGCTGCTGCCTCGCTTCCCATGCCGGGGCAGGCGCTGAATGGCCGGGTGCTTGTCGGAATGCAGACCCGTGGAAGGCCTAGTCATCATAACTGCTGCTGCCTTGCTTCCCATGCCGGCGCTGAGTTTTATGTGGCCTGGTTGGGTAGTGGGGCCCCACATAGGCGTTCGCTGGTTCGCCCTTGGTTAAGGGCCTTACCACACGAGCGGCAGTGGAAGTCCCGGCAACCTGCTTAAGGCCCGTTGATTGGTTGATGGATCGTCAAACTGACACCCTCACTTACCACACGGGAGGAACGCCATCGAGAAGGCAATGTGACGTGGTGCTTATGTGGAGCCTTTCCGTGAAAATAAGATTTCCAGGACTATTGCCTTAAATCCGACATGTTAGGGAGCTTCTTCTGTGCGATATGCTCCTTCTCCTTGTGGAGCTCATATAGGAACTTCCATGTCACTCAAGCTCACTGCCGCTCGTGTGCTAAGGCCTAAGTGCAGAGTGTCCCCTTGGATCCTACGTAGCTACAGGTATATAAAATATTCAACGTGGTGATTTTTTTAAGAATATTTTTGCAATATGGCGATTTCTTGAAAATGTCAAGGATATTTTCCAGGCCACACAGTCATTTTATTTTATTTTTTTAAGGGAAATACCTGGGAACGACAGCTCATAAATCGGGCGAAAAAATCCCCATTCCACTATAGTGGGACGAAAAAATAACCTTTTTCAGAGTAACCCCGCTGTGAAGGCTTTTGCATGGGACACCGCCGAAGGGAAGGGGGAGAAGAACATTCCACAGCCAATTTATCTTGCCGCAATGGGGGCGGCAGCCCTTGCATATAAGTTAGGGCGCACTACTCCCCACTTGGGGTCCTGGTGCTTTCTGGCACCAGCTGCCCAGGAAACCGCCACTGGGTGGCGAAGTTTTTTATTTTTTGCATACGGGTGTCGCGGGTCAATTTTTTTCACGTAAAAAGGTAGGGGTGACCGTACTGGCATGCGTCAAACACTTGGATTTTGGAATTTTTGGCTTAGGAATTTAAAACTACCTTCATGCAGGTTGTTATAGGACGTCCTGCATGAAGGTAATTATAAAAACATAAAGAACTACTTAACATGTAAATAGTGACAAACTACCTCCATCGAGATAAGTCATGATCAGCACTAACCAACACTAACTAGCATTTAACCCGTAACCTTCCGGATATCACACCTATTTCCTACGCCAAGCATTAGATGGGGTAGTTGAATGCGAGGGGCCCGGTTCCGCCAGCGTGGACCCCCCCCCACCCATGCCCACCCCCCGCTCCAACGCCTGCACACCGCGGGGCTGGTGCCGCGCGGCGCTCCCTCCCGCGCCTCATGTTCCCGCTTCCAGGACATGAGCCATCCCTCCTCCCATCCTGCCCTCATGCATGGCATCGCCCTCCATCCCCCCTGCATGCCTTCATCTTCCCCATGCTACATGGCATCCCGAGCATACATCATGCCCTCTTTCAAAAATCATTCTGACATCTATTCAAATTTCAAATGGCAAATCTGAAGAAAGAATGGACGTTGGGATATATGCCATATCGTCACATACACTCCAACGTTAATTCAAGGTTCTGCTACCCTCATCGTGCATTTCCTTGTACAATAGTTCTCTCCATGCCTTCCAAACGCGTCCCCACCTTGGCACTTTGCGTTCACCTTCCATATTGAATTGTGTTTGTATAATGTTGCCCACATGAACATGTTGCGTTGCATTGCATTGTAAGTTGCAATCGTGTGGATGTCTGGCCCACATGAAGAAGTTTGTGCTTGCATAGGGTCCGATGCATGAATTTCCATTGCAGCTATACATGCCCACAATCTGCCAGCACCATGTGGTTGAATCTATGGCTGCCCAGGGGCCCACTCGTGGTTTTCACAGAGAAGTCCAAGATCACCAGACTTCAGACATAAGTGCGCAAAGGAGGCACGTTGGATAGCAGGTTGGTTGAACCCTCCTTGGGTGAAAGCAGAACTAGCTGCCATGATACAAGGTCTAGCACAGTGTGGTGATGCAAGGACACTATGTATGGCAGGGCGCATGAAAGACGCGGTGCACATTTTGAACCGGCCAAGATATTTTGGCAGACTCCGACACTTACGTCCGTCTCTTGCAGGAGTGCATCAACATGCAAGGCCTAGAAGAAGGAAAGCAGGTGCATGCCCACATTATCCGAACTGGGTTCAAGCCACAAGTCTTCTTACTTAACACCCTTATGAACATGTACGCCAAGTGCAGGAGTGTGCTGGATGCACGGCAAGTGTTTGCCAACATGCCTAAACGAGTGATATTTACCTGGAATATAATGATAGCAGGATATGCCAATTATGGGTGCGGGAGGTAGGCAATTGAGATGTATGAGCAAATGATGCAGGAAGGGACAACACCCAATAAGGTGACATTCATATGCATTGGCAAAGCATGTGCCTGTCTAGCATCCCTGGAGAAGGGCAAAGGGGTCCATGCCGACATTATCAGAGCTGGGATTGCACCAGATGTGATTTTGGAGACTACCCTTGTTGACATGTATGCTGAATGTGGGAGCATGTAGTATGCGCGTCAAGTGTTCGATAATTATACTCATCATAGGTATTGTATGGAGATTTTGAGATGTATGAGCAAATGATACAGGAAGAGGTGACTCCGGACAAAATAGCTTTCATTTGCGTTCTCAGGGCGTGTGGCAGCCTGGCAGCCCTGGAGAAGGGCAAAGAGGTTCATGCTAACATTATCAAATGTGGAATTCCACCGGATATCATCTTGGAGACTGCCCTCACAAACATGTACGCCAAATGTGGGAACATGAAGGATGCGCTTGAAGTGTTTGACAACATCGCTGAGTGTGATGCTGTGTCATGGAGCGTTATGATTGCAGGATATGCTTAGAATCACTGTGGTAGGGAGGATTTTGGCATCTATGACCACATGATCAAGGAAGGCGTGGCACCAAACAAGTCACATATATCTTCTCAATGCTTGTGCCAGCCTTGCAAGCCTAGAAAAGGGCAAAGAACTGCATGATGAGATAATCAAAGTTGGAATCCCAGCAGATGTCATTCTGGACACTGCCCTTGATAAAATTATGCAAAATGTGGAGCATGGAGGAGGGAGGCCCTTCAACTATTTGAACAAATGCAAGAGAAAGGGTTGAAGCCAAATAGTGTCACCTTTATTTATGTTCTCTCTACATGTAGCCATGTAAGCCGAGTGGATGAGGGTTGTCACTACTTTGATTACATGAATCAAGTTCATGGCCTTGCTCCTACAGTGGAGCATTCTGGCTGCATGGTGGACCTTTTTGCGCGTGCGGGAATATTGGTTGATGTGGAGGAGTTTGTCAACAGAATGCCTATCAAATCAGGTGTTTCAGTGTGGGGGGCCTTGCTTGGTGCCTGCAGAATTCATAGCAATGTGGAGGTAGCCAAACGTGTGGCAAAATGCCTCCTGCAGTTGAATCCGCAGGAGGCTGTGACTTATGTGCTGCTATCAAACATCTATGCTGCAGCTAGCAGGTGGGACGATTCAGCAAAAATGAGAAAACTGATGCAGGATAGAGGTTGTGAGAAAAGAACCAGGGCACAGCTACATTAAGGTGGACAACCGGGTGCACACATTCGTTGAAGAAGTGAATTCGCATTCACAAATTGAGGAAATCCATGCTGAGCTGAAGAGATTGTCTATGTGCATGAAAGAGGCTGGGTATGTACCTGACACACAGTTTGTATTGCATGATGTGGAGGTGGAGCAAAAAGAAGTTTCTCTTTGTCACCACAATGAGAAGCTGACGATTGCTTTTGGGCTCATGAGCATCCCCCCCGGGATGCCCATCCGTGTCATCAAAAACCTACGGATGTGTGGTGACTGCCACACCGCTACCAAATTCATATCAAAGATTATTGGTCGTACAATTGTTGGGCGGGATACCAACCGCTTTCACCACTTCCAAGATGGGGATTGCTCTTGTGTGGATTACTGGTGAAAAAAACAGCAAACGTGTTGCCTCAAGCAGGTAATAAACAAGTGTTTCATTGAAAACATCTCAACTGTCCCTGTGAGCTACCCGTATGATCTCTTTGCCACCAAATACTTTAAAGTGATTCATTCATGGTGAATATTGCCATCCATGTGCAACACTGAAGTGCCATATTTATGGCAGGCCTTATTGCAGAGCACTGTTGATTCATCCATGCCAACGATCACAATCATAGACATTATCGAACAGTTGGAGTACCAAACTGACAGGAAGCTTCATTGCAGGGGAGAATGAATCACCAAACAGTTGAAGTATTGGATTGCAGGGTGTGTTAGTCCATCATGGTGATAGTCACCATCTGTGTACATCTTCAAACAGCTGGAGCACCAAATTCGCGGAAAGTCTTATTGGGGAAAATATTGATTTATTCATGGTGATGATCACCATCCGCGTACATTAGTCAACAGCTGGAGTACTGAATTCGTGGAAGCCAGGTGTTACCAGCTTCCACAGGAAACATGTTATGGAGTTGACAGTTTTACCAAAAAAGGTTGAACAATGGGATCACAAAATCATTGAGGATGCAAACGCACACATTCCTAATTGTTGAATGTAAAACGTCCTTTCCTTTTTGTTGCCTGCATCTGAAAAAATACCCAGAATTGATAACAGAACCGACATTCTAGTAATATAGTCATGTACCATGTTCCAATTTGCGTTTGGAAGTTCCATATACCCTCTTCCGCCGGCTGCCCGAACCGTTCCTATTCAAGTGCCACCCAATCAAGTGACAAGGACACGTGTGCAGCCCCATCCCTTCCTACACAACACGTGTACACTTTGGGATGATCATGCTATGAATGAAAACACATACAGAAAGTATGAGTGCATATGTGCATATAGACTAAGTGCCTGTACAAGGGAATGATTCCATTAGTCATGAATGGTATCATGAAACCATAAGAGTGTAATACCATTCCCATCCCGAATGGGAGGAATGCATGCATGCAAGGTTTGAGATGGAAGTTGGACCCACTTTGAAGAAAATATGGATATGCACTCTGTTGCATTCATGAAATTTCTAGGGCGTCCTAGGGGTCGTGCTGATGAGCCCAATACCAATGGCCAGCTTCTCACTCTGGTGATAGAGAGAAAATTCCTTTTGCTCCTCCACCACATCATGCAGTACAAAGTGAGTGTCAGGCACATACCTCGCCTCCTTCACCTGCCCAGACAATCTTCTCAGCTAAGCATGGATTTCCTTAATTTTGGGATGCAGTTTGTCATCTACAACAAAGGTGTGCACCCTGTTGCCAACCTCAATGCAGCAATGACTTGGCTCCTTCCTAACCCCTCTGACCTTCATCATTTTTCTCACCTTTGCACTATCATCCCCGCCTCCTTCATCTGCCTAAACAATCTCTCAGCTAAGCATGGATTTCCTTAATTCTGGGATGCAGTTTGCCATCTACAACAAAGATGTGCGCCCTGTTGCCAACCTCAATGCAGCAGCGACCTGGCTCCTTCCTAACCCCTCTAACCTTCATCATTTTTCTCACCTTTGCACTATCATCCCACCTGCTAGCTGCTGCATAGATGTTTGATAGCAACACATAAGTCGCGGCATCTTATTCATCCCACTTGAGAATAGATGTTGCAGCACGTTCAGCCATCTCCACATTGCCATGGATTCTGCAGGCACCAAGCAAGGCCCTCCAAACCATAGCATTTGGTTTCATTGGCATTTTGTTAATGAGCTCCTCTGCCTCATCCAATTCCCTATATGTCCAAGAAGGTCCACCATGCAGCCAAAGTGCTTTACTGTCGGAGAGATACCATGATCTTGACTCAGGGAATCAAAGTAGCGTCTTCCTTCATCCAGTAGGCCAGTGTGGCTGCATGTAGAGAGAACACATATAAAGGTGATACTGTCCAGCTTCAAGCCTTCCGTTTGCATTCCTTCAAATAGTTGCAGGGCTTCCCTATGACAACCATGCTGGGCATATCCTGCAATCATAGCATTCCAGGACGCCACATCTCGTTTGACCATATTGTTGAACACTCACTTTGCATCCTCCATGCTCCCACATTTGGCATACATGTCCATGAGGGCATTGTTCAGAGTGACATTTGGTACAATACCAGCTCTGACGATGTCACCATGGACCTCTTTGTCCTTTTCCAAGGCTGGCAGGCTTGCACATGCATTGCAAAACGTGATGTGGTTGGGCTTCACCTCTTCTTGCATCATTTGCTTATATGTCTGCAAAGCCTCAGTCCGTGCGCCCCTGCTGTGCATATCCTGCAATCATTGCATTCCACGACACCACCTCACGTTCAGATATAGTGTCGAACACTCCATTTGAATCTTCAATGCTCCCACATTTGGCATACATGTCGAGAGCTGCCAAGCTTGCACATGCTTGCAAACACAAACAAACATGATGCGGTCAGACTTCACCCCTTCCCACATCATCTGCTCAAAGGCCTCCAAAGCCTCCATCCCGCGTCCTTGCATATCCTGCAATCATCGTGTTCCATGACACCACATTTTGTTCAGCCATATTGTCGAACAACCCCTGTGCATCTTCAATGCTCCCACATTTGGCATACATGTCCACCAGGGCAGTGTTCAGAATGATGTCTGGTACTATTCCAGCTTTGACGATATCACCATGGACCTCTTTGCCCTTTTCCAAGGCTTCCAGGCTCGCACACGCATTGCAAACGCAAACAAACGTGATATGGTTGGGCTTCACCCCTCCGTGCATCATTTGCTCATAGGTCTCCAAAGCCTCCATCCCACACCCGTGCTGTGCAAATCCTGCGATCATCGCGTTCCATGACACCACATTTCGTTTAGCCATGCTGTCAAACACTCCCTCTGCATCTTCAATACTCCCACATTTGGCATACATATCCAGCAAGGCAGTGTTCAGAATGACATCTGGTACCATTCCAGATCTGACAATGTCACCATGGACCTCTTTGCCCTTTTCCAAGGCTGCCAGGCTCGCACACGCATTGCAAACGCAAGCAAACATGATGTGGTTGGGCTTCACCTCTTCCTCCATCATTTGGTCATATGTCTCCAAAGCCTCGATACCACGCCCCTGCTCTGCATATCCATATCCTACGATCAGTCTGATGAGAGGGCAAATCAGGCTGAAATAGATTGAACAAGAAGGTTCTCTCACCACATTGTCCGTGACTTTGTGTCATGACTGATAGAGGATTCAACCGACCATCAACCCAAAAGGACCTCTTGTATATGCTGCTTGTGTCCATGGTGGGGTAGTGTCCGATTGGTCTGTAAGAACCACCACGGTGCAGCTGAGCAGCCATAGATTGAAACACGAGCCAAACTTCTTCACCTGATACATTAAGAGAAAGCCACACCTTGCGATTAAGGTTGTCCCACCATCGTGAAGGATTTCTAAAGAACTCAGCTCCGTGCTCCACGGTAGACTTTTGTGCCCGAAAATCCGGCAACATCAACATTTTGCCAAGTTCTTTTACGGAGGGGTGTTAGTGAGCTTTCAACAACATTCATGTTGGTTGCTTTGGGCTCTATTGGATTCTCCACAACGAGGACATACGAACATGTCCAAATGTACACAGATGTTAAACCAGCTTATGTCTGAAGTGTGGAGATTTTGGAGTGGTCTCTAAAAACGAGCAGGAGTAGCTGAGCAACGCCAGTCTTTGGGGACACGATTATTGAAAGATGGCACGATGTATACTTGGGATGCCATGTAACATGGGGAGGATGAAGGCATGCAGGGGGGATGGAGGGCGATGCCATGCATGAGGGCATGATGGGAGGAGGGATGGGGATGCGGGAAAGGGCACGTCTCATGTCCTGGCAGCGGGAACATGAGGCGCGGGAGGGCGTGCCGCACGGCTGCTGCCGCGCGGTGTGCAGGCATTGGAGCGGGGGGTGGGCGTGGGGTGGGGGGTTCCACGCTGGCGGAATCGGGCCCCTCGCATTCAACTCCAAGGCCCATCTAATGCTTGGCATTTCCTACCACCAAGATACATCCTCAAAACTTGACAGACATCATTTTGACTATATAACAAAACCAAACAATGGGGAGGGTAGATTTAGTGAGGACGGCTGACAAGGATAGACAAAAATCAGAGGCCATGCGCGCCTACCAGCGGTGTTTTGTTTGGTCGGTGGCCTACCTGTTTTGTGATAGGTTAATTTTTCTCTTACTTTCATTGTGACGGACAACTTTGAGAAAATGCCTTTCACATGACATGCTGACAAATTTTTGACCTTTCATATCCATATCATATCATATAGAATTAAAAATCAAAATCTACTATGTACCCCCAATTCATTGGCTAGTTTGGGAAGGTCAGGCAACCCAAAACTCTGGAAAGAGCCAATGAGTGCGGCCGCGGGAGGCTTGGAGAGGGGCTACTTTTACAAAGGAATCATGGGAGTAAAAGTCAAAAAATTCGCCAGCAAGCGCCAATGGTTAAATATCAGGAGCCAAATTTTTCCTACGTAGACCTGTTAAAACGTGACACCTGTTAAACAGACTCTTTTCTAACTATGCCACCTTGTTATTCTCCCCAGTGGCCACATGGGCGCTAGGTAGAATCCAGCGTTGGAATCCAACAGTAAGTAGCTCAGTTGGGAAAGTGCATTGAGTGCCATCCGGATGACCTTGGGGTCAAATCCTACTACTTGACGATGCCGTCTCCCTTCTGCTTGTGCTTTCATGATGAGTTTCAATGTTCTCTGCAGCTCCACTCTAGAAGAATCTGTCATGATCGACACCGATCATCACCGATTCGTGATAAAAATGATTGTTTTATGCCTGAGTTCTGAATAGCCGATGTACACACTTCCATTATAGATTGTGTTTACCACACTAACCTGCTATCTTTGGCAGACGAGGATGTTCGAGGCGATCTGCTTGCGGAGGATTTGCACCTCAAAGACACCATCCTCCATCCGCAGCTTTGAGATTTCTGACCAAGGTTGTTTCGTCAACCCCCCCTATAAGCCGCATGTCGATGACATTTTGTACAACTTCATGCAGTCCAGTCAGACTCTGAAGAGACCAGATGGCACTCCCTAGAGAGGTGCAAAGGAAAAATCCCCAGCGCTCATGCAAATACTGATGGAGTCATGCAGCCACCACTCTGCACGGGTGGTCGATCTTTCTGTGTCCACAGGTTCGTTCTCTCCCTTCCGAATTGATTTTCTTTCACCAATTCCATCTGCTTAAATCCCCCCCCACCAAACTGTTCATGTCCTCATGTCTGGTTTAGGAGCAACTTACCATGCATGCAAGGCAGGCGGAAGAAGCCTTTTTGGCATGGAGGGTGATTCTGACCTCTACAAAACAGTGCTCCTCCCCCTTTTGTCTGGCTCCACTTCAGGCACACAGACTGATCGGATTCAAATTCGAAATGATGACGATCCCGAAGATAAGCAGGTAGACAACGACTTTTCATGTGAGTAAGTGCTAAACCCACTTTGGGAGCCATACTCAATTTCTCAATAACATCAAAGTTACAGTAATAACTTTTTCAGGTTGTCTTTCAGGAAAGGCAGCGGTGGATCTTCAGAAGATACAATCATTTGTGGCGAGTCTGTTTTCGACAGCCCCCTTTCCAATTTTCTGCTTCCTGATTATGTCGAAGCAATGGCACTTCACGCGGCCGAGTCCCTATCCCCTGACTTTTTACTGCCCGGCCGTAGGTGTAGCAAGCGTAGATCCGGAGTTCTTAAATACTTCGACTTGGATGCAGAGGAAGCGGGGATACATTGTACTGACTCTGAGTCAGACTGAACTATGTTCTTTTAATATTATGTTTCATCCTCTTTGGAAAACGTTGAATCCCCTTCCTCCACCGTAGTTGTTCTTTTGGAAAGAAAAATAATCAAAGAATCAACTACCATTTAAATTGCAATATGTATGAATCCATCTCATAAACCTCCCTAACTCTTGTCATATCCATTGTGCTTTCATCTACAGTGCATTCATGCGTGCTCCATTCATGAATGTTTTCCTTTGTTCAACATCCATTGTACATTCATCCTCTGTACTCTTTAATCCACCCCACAAACCTACCACACTCATGTCATATACGTTGTGCATTCGTCTAAAGTTTTAGTCATGCATCTTCCTGTCATGAATGTTTTCCATTGTTCAACATCCATTATACATTCATCCATTTGACTCTTATCCATCCCTCATTCATCCATCTACATTCATTTTTCACACTCATCCATCTGTTTATCATCCAACTATACATTCATCCATCCTTCATTCATCTGTTGCTTTCAGGTGGGAATGACCAGACTTCAGGTATGATGCCAATGCCCGACGACTATCTTTGTCACATGACTGAAAAAGCAGAAGTGTCCCTGCATCAGAGAGGAAATTATTACAGAACCCGAACACCCAACTCCAGTAGTTGTCCTCGAATTTGTTCCAGCCTGGCGTCTTGTCCTTTGGAAGAACTTCTGGCACAGCCTAGCCATCCGGGATGTCGAGAATGACAATGTCAGCCACATATGTTTTCTGCACACCGCACACGAAGGTGGGACCAGTGCTCACCTGCAACAGTCATGTTTATTTTAAGAACGATGGCAATAATGTTTTCAAAGAACCAGACTGAAATACTGCCAATGAAACTTTCAGAGAAAAAGGAAAGAAACTGGAATCCTCACCAGATTGAGGAATGAGATTATGTTGTCCCAGGTAGGTGAAGGCAACCCAGTGTATCATCTCTTTCGACTTTGCATCATCGCCAGCCAACCCTCATTGACAATTTTACTCTCTCCCGAATCAGAACGGGAAGGGTGTGGCTTGGCATCGAACACGCACTGAACTGTGCGGGTATATCTTCCAGCAGTGAAGTCCTGCCCACTCTCATTTTCTTTCTCCATCTCATTTTCTTTCTCCTTCCCCTTGTCCTTTTCTTTTTCCTTCTCTGTGGACTTGTTTTTGTCCTTTGGCTTTGTGGTGAGATGGCTATGACATCAGGAGCCTTGTCTTTTGGTTTGCGGCCCGCCTTCTTTCCCTTCTGCGGCGTTCCATGAGCATCAGGCTCCTTGGCAGCCAATGTTGTTATGTCTCTTTGGTACTGCTCATCAGTCAGAGGCGCCAGCATCTCAACATTATTGTTCAAATATTTCATGTGCTGTTCTTGAAAGGTCATGTGCTCCGGCGGGCAGTCAAGGTACCAGCCACAGTCTCTGAAGTGAGAAGGACTCCAGTCCTTCAATATCCCAATAGTATACATGGTTGGATCGTTTGCTGGGTCCGACCACATGTCAAGATAGTCTGGAATACCGCTCAGGTGATTTCCTTCCATAAGCACATATTTCGTGTACCTGTTAAACAGGAGATAAATCCCAACCCACCAAAGCGCGAAGTGAGTAAGATGCAAGTAGCACAGAATGAAAAAAAACAAGGAATGAAATGGCTCTGAGAACTGCTCCAAAGAGCTCTCAGGACCACGCGACAGCTCTGGATGTGAATGTCGTCAACGCCATTCAAAAAATTCCATTCAATGATACTGCAAATACACCCTAATCCACGTGAATGCAAACTCTCGCTTTGGAATGACACAGACATAGAAGAGAATGTCGTCAACTTCACTCACTTTGGATTTGTGAGTACACTGCTAATCAAGCCTAATGATTTCTCAAAAGAGGCAAAATCATTGAATGGAAACTGAATGTCGGCAACGACATTCAGAAACTCGAGTAAGGAACCATCCCTAAAAACTCAATGGACATTCAAAACGTACATAACACTGAGGACCTCATAATAACACTGGATGTGAATGGCGTCAACGCCATTCACAAAATTCCGAACAAGGAACCAATAAATACACCCTAAGCTCCTAATCCATATAAATTCAAATTGTGACACAGACATAGAAGTGAATGTCGTCAACGACATTCACTTTGGATCTCTGATAACACAGCTAATCAAGCCTAAGATTTCGTGCAAGAGGCAAAAGCATGGCAGAACAACTGAAGGTCTGGCATTGAAATTCAGCAAACTGGAGTGAGGAACCCTCACGGTAAAACTCTAGGGACATTACAAAAACTTACATATCTATTGAGGATCAATCTTAAAAACTATGGATGTGAAGTCGTCAACGCCATTCAGGGGACATTATCAATTCTAATCAGGGACACTATAAATACACCCTAAGCTCCTATCCAGGTGAATTCAAACTCTGCTTAAGAAGACTCAGCCAAAGAACGTGAGGAATGTCTCGTCAACGACATTCCAATTGGGATCTATGAGTACAATCCTTATGACGCCTAATTATTTCCCAAAAGTGCCAATTAGAGTTCCAGTATTGATATGCACCTGTAAAAACTCGAATCATGGCCCACTCTCATCCAACCTGACTGTCAAAGTCGTTGGACCTAAAATGTTACCATCTTTGGAGAAACTCCCGGAAAAAAACAGTATCTCCAGGTGAGACCTCTCCACTTCCTTAAGTATGCCCAATGACATTTGGGGAGCGGGGAAACAATCGAAATGTTCAAGTCTTAAAAGTCTGATCCAGCACAATGACCGACGCGTTTTTCGAGCTACAAATTGTATATTTGTCAGTATTGCAAATAAGATATCATCAACATAATTGCAGAAAAAGAAAAGAAAACGACGTATTTGAATATACACATGACTCCAAAATGTAGCCTTGTGGAGCAAGTTATCAAACACCAAATCACTTATTTTTTCCACCTTTGTGCCAGGCTGTATGGTGCTCTTTGGGAACTGATTCAAGTCCTTTACTGTTTGATCTGAGTTCCATATCTCCAGCCACCTTATTTTTGTTGTGGGTCGACCATGGATATGGCCAGCCGGTGCAAATTTCTCCTGCTGCATCTCCGGATGCACATGCTTGGTCATAGTGAGATTTGATCTGCTGAAGGAACTCAGAACCACGTCCAGGATCTACTATTCTAAGCTGCATTCCGAAGGCGGACATCAATTTGGTTCTTCGCATTTCAAACTCCTTCTTTATTGCTGTTTCCACACCCTTTAATGTCCCTTAGTTCTTCTGGTGTAGTGCGGTAATATCCGGATTTTCCCTTCTCAGCTGCATCTGCCAGTTCTTGCTGCATTGATTCAAGTAGTGATTAGCACCGAAGGAACTACAAACATGTATTCGAAAAGTAAACTGAGTGCAGACTCGGGCTTACCGCATATATGTACTCCAGAAACGCCTCTCGAGTCAAAGAATACAAAGTGCCTGCAGCTCTTCCTGTTTCGCACTTCTTGATTATATTGGGGTGGAGTACTGTCCGAAAATCATCCAGCTTCATCAGACCAATCCTCTGAATTCGGAATAGTGTGTGGACCAAGCTTGTTGTCACATGCGATTTCTCTGTCGATCTGCAAAAACATTGGAAACATTGCATTCCTTAACTCTGTTTTTTTGGGATTAACAAGACACTACAGAGGGAATGAAGTCCCTAGGATGACTTACATGTTCACGTCGTGTATAGCTGTAAGAAGCCTAGCGATGTCGTTTCTAGGATCCAAAACCATTGCCTCCACAACAACATGCTTGTCTTTGTCTTTCGCATGATGTTTCTGAATGTATCCCATCCATGCCAGCAATCGGTGGTTGCCGTCCCAGACGTAGAACATGTGGTTGTAGAATTGCCGGGTGTTCTTTCCCATCATGAGGCCCAGCTCGAACTCCTCAGTAGTATCTTTCCAGCACTCATCCTAGGTATCACTAATCTGTGGAGACACTAATGTGTTTTTCCCATTTGTATCCGTCAGTGACACATAAAAAACTTGTGCATCAAGTCTGTATCCATGCACAAAATCACTCTCCAATTTTGTTATGTCATGGGAAAGAAGTGGATGCACAACAGACATAGATATCATCCGGCATAGAGGGATGTCCAGACGCCCTCCAGATATGAGCATGTCCCTTATAACCTCCTGAGAGTTTACCTTCTGGAATGACATGAGTTCTTTCACCTTGTCAAGGTAGTGCACTTCAGATTCATCTGCTTCATCGCTATTCTCTGAGCTTTTTCCAGATTCGTCCCCATCTCCAGATCCTTTCCCCTCTGATCCTCTAGGCTTGGACCTCACAGTTTTCTACACGATGCCATTCAAATCTGACTGAGTAATGTGCAAATAGTGAACGGCGGTAACGACCATCACTCTGTCTCGTCTCAACTCACAATGAATGGTGTGAAACAAATTCAGAACCATCTACATAAGCAAAGCCGATCCTGCCGAATTCAAAACAAAACACTATGATTCTAGGGACACAGGAACATAATGGTTTTGAGCAAGAGCGAACGGCGTTAACGACAATCACAAAAGAGTGGACCTGCCGGATGGGTGTTGTGCAATGACATATATGTGTAAGTGATTGGCGGCAACGACACTCAGTATAGTTTAGGGCGGACAGTAAGTGCAGATTATTCAGATTGACTCCATTGTGATGAACGTCGCAAGCATGCACTGTTTCTTGTCTATGTCGAGAGTACTTTCCAATCGATACTCTACCTGAATCTACAATATGGTCTTCAAATCTTTGATTGGCGGTACCGACTTTCTACTTCTCTATCTGTTCAACCTCAAACAAAAAAAATGCATTGCAAAACAATATGACTGAATATGCCGACCCTCACTCTCTCTTCAAACACATAGGTACATAAATCTCATGAGGAGAATCGAATGGCGTTAACGATGCTCGCAATTCAGTAGACTTCAATCACATGTTCCTGCTAAAGAAGGGAAGATGAATGACTGCTTGAAAGGCAATCAGACAGACTGTATGATCTGAACAACAGTGAATGACGGTACCGTCAGTCACCCACTCATTGTGTGGAAAACCCTTAATAGAGGAGTAGAAAGCAAATCACCGTTGTTTCATGGTGATGGTCGGTAGTGACAATCCCTTTCTGGGACATTCCACTCAATCTCTACGCAGATCTTCAACAATGAAATGGAAGTTAGAGAAAACTTACTGGCGCCTTCTTAGGTTTTGAAATTGGATCCCCTTTTGCAGCTTTCATTTTCCCTCTCATATCTTCTGGAATTTCTGTCTGCTCTAGGGTTTTTGGACCTTCTCCCGGTTCAACGTTCCCCGTACTTCCACCTCCTTCAGTTTCACTGCGAGTCATCTCTGCATCCACAGGCTGGTTTCCAACGCGCACTGTTATCGCCGACTGTGTCACAGCCGCTGCCTCAGTCTCGGTATGCTCTTGTGAATCAGTCTCTGCGTTCACCTGCTGCCTTGGCCCTGTGTTCTCCAACAAACGACGCCTCGTCATTTGCTCTCTTGCTCTGCGTCTCTCTCTCTAAGGGAAGTAAAATAAATAGACTTTCTTCTCTTTCGTATTGTAGAAGGAACCCTCTCCAGCTTGACTACCACTCTCCCTCTAAGCGCGAAAAGTGGAAAAACAAAGTGACTCCCGATTTCTTGCGGGATTGCGTGCGTTGTGGCTTGTCTCTAGAAGCATCGGATTCCCTCTAGTGTGACCGTTACACATAGTCATTCCCTTATTAGTGCACATGCCAGCAATTAGTGTACAGCTGTTCGTATTCAATATAGTTATCGATGTCTGACGTGTGTCGCCCAAAATAAACGGCGTGTTCTTTATTAGAACGGTTTCAATATTTAAAAATAACAGCGAATCCCAGAAATCTTGGCGCACAGTCTTAGACAAATATATGTAAATGAATGAGAGTTTGATGAAATTTTTTGGGATATCATACACGTTTATCCTTGTTAGCTAACGCCACGTTCGTTTCACATTTTGATTTTTCCAGGTGCGCATGATTATTGGTAGTAGTATAATGATGCATTTACTTAATCTGCAATCCCACCCTCAGATCCTGTGACATGCTTCCAAGAAGTCGGCTTGTTATTGTGTTTATTGATGAGGTTCTGATTAACGGTTTAACAGCTACCGACATTGCTCCTAGGGATACTCTGACCACAGGGCCCACAAAAAGAGTAATTAAAATGGACGGCTGCATATCTGGAAGGAATAACAGAATATGCACAGTCGTCGTCTGAGCTTCCTCCGCCATATTCTCTGCTCATTCTTCAACTGTGTTCTAGAGACATCAGTAAACCGATTTACACTAAAGGTCTGCGATAGCAAGGTATCAACGTACGCAAGGAAGGAAGATGACTTTCTATGAAGCGGAGTTCTTATCTGACGACAAACCAGTGCCGTTCTCCCAGGAAGTCCTTGACAATGGATTTGCAATTGTTCTGGAACATGTCTTGGCTACCCGTTTTCAGCTTCAGAATGGCTCCTTTTTTTTGGAGAAAGAGGTGTACGATTTGAAAGGGAAGTTGTTGAAATACTCTTTCCAAAACCGTGATGAGACGGCTCATGTCAGCCAGTGGAGAGTGTGCCCTGGTCGATACAGAGTACTTGGAGAGCCTCGGCGAAAGTCCCTTGGATCATATGTGACGTCCGGGACTGCTGCTTCGGTCGTTGAAGACAAGATGGAGGTGGTGGTGAAAAAAGAACAGACGTCCTCCACTCCAATCGTTGAGCTTTCGGATTCGTCCGATGATGACATAAGTGAAATTCCAAATCCAGTCCTTCCTACTGTGGTTGGAGAAGCTGATGAAGAAGAGATTTGTAGTGTCATTCCAAAACTACGGGCGATGGGAGGAATGGCTGGATTCAAAAGTGAATTGCGAGGAATTGATTGGGAATCTTTGAAGCAGGTGCCTGTGAAGTTCTTGCCAGAGACTTTTGATGGCGATATCCTATTCAAGCTGCCTCCTCCTCCGCGAGTTGGAGGTGTAACAATCATGATGCATGGAATGGACAAGAAACACGACGGGCACCCGTGGTGCAGAACAAAAACATCCAATATTCAGAATGATGACAAGCTTGTTTTCAGGGAACAGTTTGCAATGGATACCTTAGGTGTGATAATTTGAATTGCAGACACTTTCTTCAGTCTGGGGTTCATAATCAAAGCGAATGGGAGGGTCTGGCGGAAAAACCATTTCAGCCTGGGACTGCCCCACCACCGGCAAACACTTTCGTCTGCAAATTCTGCAAACTTGTGCCATCCTGCTTGGCGCTCTGCGGAGCAAGAATGTACTATGTTGTCCACCGTTTGAAAACAATGACAAGAGCTTGTGTGCATTTCGGATTCCATAACCATCCTGTCTCGAAGGGGGATTACAGGGAGAGTGTTGAGACAGTATCAAGGTTGATTAAACAGGAGTTCGGGAGAAACCCATCCGCAACAACATCTGCAATTGCTCTTGGCGCAAGCAAGTCCTTTTTGGAAAGCCATATTTTGAGTGAAGGGGATTCTGTGGGGACTAAACTTGACGGTGCAACCTTGGACCTAGTCATGGATCATTTCTCGACTTTGAGTTCACCTAACATTCGGCATCAGATCAATGCATTAAAGAATGGGCTCTGGTATCAGAGGCTACAAGACAACATTTTGGAGTTGAAACGAGTGAGCAAGTACGATTACATCCAGGACAATGTATTCCCAGGTCAAGGTGCCATCAAAGTTTTTCTTTTCAAAATGTCGACTGTTGGGGAGGAATGGGGTTAGCCTCGTGAAGCGGATGTAGAAGACTGGGGACTTGCAGAACTGTTTTCTTATGTTTGATCATGTGAAACGAGTGAAGGATTAGACGACAATGGCTTGTCATGTCTACCATCCAGTGTACCAACGAGTTATGACAATTGCAGTTTGTGACATGCAATCCGAGGATACGGAATCCCAGAAGCTCATGTGGAATTCCCTGATACGCGTCATGGGTTGCCATGGGTGCCATCTCCAAATTTCGCAGGTTTCATGGCGGATAGTGCTCAAGCAAATTTCAATGCTGTTCGTATTGTCTTCGGATCGGGCGACCCAAAAGTGCCAATGCGAGGAAAAGAGCGTACATGTCTATTCCATTGGACACAATCTCTGGAAAAACATACAAAGTCGGACATCAAACCAGAGATGCAGACTCAGCACCGTAAATTGTGCAAAGAGTACAAAGATGCTAGAACAATGAAGGAGGCAGACTCTTTGTTCCAGACAATTCGTGCCTGGTGGTTCTCTTCTGGAGCTGCATCACTTGAGAGTATGAGAGCATTGGAAGATTGGCTGGCGTTTTGGCATTTCCGGTATAGACAGTGGGGAGCAACGACGCAATGGCGTGAGCGCGCGAGCGTACGCTCACACAGGAGTGACGTGGCGTGAGCGTACGCTCACGCCAGCTGACGTGGCGTGAGCCTGCACACATGCTGACGTGGCGTGAGCGTCATGTCAGCATGCTGATGTGGCGGTAAATGATGACGTGGCACTGTCCGTCAACTGCCACGTCAGCATTAACATGCGCCGCCTATAACCGTGGATGGTCCTATGACCGTGGAATTAATGCAGGGAATCTTGCCTAAATAGAATCAAGACGAGCGTTGAGGCCTACAATTGCAGCATCCAACATTGTGCAATTACAAATGTTTGTTTCACTTTTACAATTACGAAGACGACAAAATATCCTCACAAAGTGTGCGCCATAAAGGCTGCCACGAGAAGACTTCCTCCCTCCTCAAATAACAATGAGAGTTATGATCATCTTCAAAAGATGATTGTAGTGCATAGCGACAGCAAGACATGTAGACTTCGAACGGTGCAATGACAAATGTGCACTACCTAAAAGTTGTCACTCAGACCTCACTCCGTATAGTTGGAGGCCATATCATTGCACAGCCGACGAATTGATGTGAATTACACATTTCAAATCATGGTCATCCACATACCACATTACATAGTTCATGCTACCCATGTGTTGTATCCCGCTGCAAAAGAGTATCGACCTCGTTGAAACTCATAGTGGCCTGGTGAATGAAGTTGTCACGTTTGGGATCGCAAACCATCCTCCTCAAAAATATGAAATACAAATGTTTGCAGGGTATGAATTTACCTCTCTTGCCCAAACTGGTTGATAGCATATTCACAAAATCAGGACATGTGCAATTGGGGAAATTGGAAACCGTGATGTCGTAGGTCCTGTCATGAACAGCAGATGTGGAAGTGATGATTGTGAATACCCGACCATATCCTGGATCGGGTACTTCCGTGGTGCTTCCGACACGAGCTTGGAGCATTCTTGCGGACTCCACTTTGCCAAAGTGTTCAGCGGTTGGAGGGAAACGCCGAACGAGCTTTCCATCTCGTTTGGTTGGCCACAAGTCAGGATTTGCCGGGGGGACCCGGGAGGACGCAGGAGTAGTAGCACATGCATGGAGTTGGGGTTGTCTCGCAAGGGAAAAACCTGCCTCCTCCAGCATTTCAATCTCCTGAAAGCTGAGATGTGTTCCCACCTTCACGGGCCAAACGGTTGGAGGAGATGGCTTCATCACTACGGAAGGACGCACAGTTCCATGCACACATCTGGCACAATCATCTGCGCAGAACCAGAACTTGTGGTTCTTGGCTTCTGGTTGACCGTATGGACGCATCAAGCCCGTGAAAGTCGGAGCAGGAGTTCGGGCACCACCTCTGGATATAGATGAAGTGCACTTCTCGAAATTAGTTGCCCTGATCGCTGTACATTTCACACGAGACCCGACACTTGTGCGTTCTATGTGCCAAACGTGGTCGGGGCATGCGGACTCAAGCACATCAAGGGGGTTGTTTCTCTCCTGCACCATTTCAGTGGCACGGTTTGATGCTGGAGCTTGCCGTCGTGTTGGAGGTTCCTCCACAATGGAGGTTCCGGACACGGAGCTGTCATGCAGGGGAACACGAGGCTTCGAGAAGTTATCACGGTCTGCCCTGTGGGAATCTGAATCCGAACCAGGTGGAGTGTTCAATTTCCTCTTACAGGAGCCGAATCTCTCCTCCCCTTCAAGATGTGGAACTCTAGAAACAAGTGGCGTTCCCTGGGCATACATGCTCACCGCCCGTGCTATCTTGATTGGATCCCCAGATCTGTTTGCAGCACGCAACATCAACTCCGATTTGTCCGGACCCTTGCCACCAACCCCACCTCGTAAGAAATCACGGTATCGGGTTTGTTGTTGCAAGGCACGTATCAAATCATCTGTTGTTGCCACATACAAATCCCGACCTCGTTTCCCAGACTGCTGCAACCATGCATTGTGCACAGTTTCTGCCAAATTGCAAGATGGCATGTCTGCCATTTCCTCAATGGACATGTTCTGCAAAGAGGATAACCACACTTCAGAATAGTGCACAGGAAACAACATAAAGAAAGCAATGAGTCAAAAATATGGAAAGCAAATGTATGAATAAAGCATGAAATAGAAGCCTCGTACCATTGTCATGGCTGCTCCCCACTGTCTATACCGGAAGTGCCAAAACGCCAGCCAATCTTCCAATGCTCTCATACTCTCAAGTGATGCAGCTCCAGAAGAGAACCACCAGGCACGAATTGTCTGGAACAAAGTGTCCGCCTCCTTCATTGTTCTAGCATCTTTGTACTCTTTGCACAATTTACGGTGCTGAGTCTGCATCTCTGGTTTGATGTCCGACTTTGTATGTTTTTCCAGAGATTGTGTCCAATGGAATAGACATGTACGCTCTCTTCCTGGCATAGGCACTTTTGGGTCGCCCGATCCGAAGACAATACGAATAGCATTGAAATTTGCTTGAGCACTATCCGCCATGAAACCTGCGAAATTTGGAGATGGCAGCCCATGGCAGCCCATGACACGTATCAGGGAATTCCACATGAGCTTCTGGGATTCCGTATCCTCGGATTGCATGTCACAAACTGCAATTGTCATAACTCGTTGGTACACTGGATCGTAGACATGACAAGCCATTGTCGTCCAATCCTTCACTCGTTTCACATGATCAAACATAAGAAAACAGTTCTGCAAGTCCCCAGTCTTCTGCATCCGCTTCACGAGGCTAACCCCACTGCCCTCCCCAACAGTCGACATTTTGAAAAGAAAAACTTTGATGGCACCTTGACCTGGGAATACATTGTCCTGGATGTAATCGTACTTGCTCAGTCGTTTCAATTCCAAAATATTGTCTATGTAGCCTCTGATCCCAGAGCCCATTCTCAATGCATTGATCTGATGCCGAATGTTAGGTGAACTTAAAGTGGAGAAATGATCCATGACCAGGTCCAATGCTGCACCGTCAAGTTTAGTCCCCACAGAATCTCCTTCACTCAAAATATGGCTTTCCAAGAAGGACTTGCTTGCGCCAAGAGCAATTGCAGATGTTGTTGCGGATGGGTTTCTCCCGAACTCCTGTTTGATCAACCTCGATACTGTCTCAACACTCTCCCTGTAATCCCCCTTCGAGACAGGATGGTTATGGAATCCAAAATGCACACAAGCTCTCGTCATTGTATTCAAACGGTGGACAACATAGTACATTCTTGCTCCGCAGAGCGCCAAGCAGGATGGCACAAGTTTGCAGAATTTGCAGACGAAAGTGTTTGCCGGTGGAGGGGCAGTCCCAGGCTGAAATGGATTCTCCGCCAGACCCTCCCATTCGCTTTGATTATGAACTCCAGACTGAAGAAAGTGTCTGCAATTCAAATTATCACACCTAAGGTGTCCATTGCAAACTGTCCTCCTGAAAACAAGCTTGTCATCATTCTGAATATTGGATGTTTTTGTTCTGCACCACGGGTGCCCGTCGTGTTTCTTGTCCATTCCATGCATCATGATTGTTACACCTCCAACTCGCGGAGGAGGAGGCAGCTCGAATAGGATATCGCCATCAAAAGTCTCCGGCAAGAACTTCACAGGCACCTGCTTCAAAGATTCCCAATCAATTCCCCGCAACTCACTTTTGAATCCAGCCATTCCTCCCATCGCCCGCAATTTTGGAATGACACTACAAATCTCTTCTTCATCAGCTTCTGCAACCACAGTAGGAAGGACTGGATTTGGAATTTCACTTATGTCATCATCGGAAGAATCCGAAAGCTCAACGATTGGAGTGGAGGAAGTCTGTTCTTTTTTCACCACCACCTCCCTCTTGTCTTCAACGACCGAAGCAGCAGTCCCGGGCGTCACATATGACCCAAGGGACTTTCGCCGAGGCTCTCCAAGTACTCTGTATCGACCAGGACGCACTCTCCACTGGCTGATATGAGCCGTCTCATCACGGTTTTGGAAAGAATATTTCACCAACTTCCCTTTCAGATCGTAAACCTCTTTCTCCAAAAAGATGGAGCCATTCTGCAGCTGAAAACGGGTAGCCAAGACATGTTCCAGAACAATTGCAAATCCATTGTCAAGGACTTCCTGGGAGAACGGCACTGGTTTGTCGTCTGAGAAGAACTCCGCTTCAGAGGAAGCCATCTTCCTTCCTCGAGTATGTTTGTACCTTGCTATCGCAGATCTAGTGTAAATCGGTTTACTGCTGTCTCCAGAACACAGTTGAAGAATGAGCAGAGCATATGGCGGAGGAAGCTCAGATAACGACTGTGCATATTCTGTTATTCATTCCAGATATGCAGCCGTCCATTTTAATTACTTTTCTTGTGGGCCCAGTGGTCAGAGAATCCATAGGGGCAGTGTCGGCAACTGTTAAACCGTTAATCAGAACCTCATCAATAAACCCAATAACAAAGCCGACTTCCTGGAAGCATGCCACAGGATCCGAGAATGGGATTGCAGATTAAGTAAATGTATCTATATACTACTACCAATGATCATGCGCACCTGGAAAGTTCCAAATGTGCAACGAATGTGGGGTTTGGATAACAAGGATGACCGTGTATGATATTCCAAAATTTGTCATCAAACTCTCGTTCATTTATATTTATTTGTTTAAGACTGCGCATCAATTTCTGGGATTCGCTGTTCTTTTTAAATATTGAACCAGTTATAATTTAGAACACGCCGTTTTGTTTTGGGCGGCACACGTCAGACATCCATAACTGAATACGAACAGCTGTACACCAATTGCTGGCATGTGCACTAATATCGAAACGACTATGTGTAACGGTCACGCGGGAGGGAATCCGATGCTTCTAGAGACACGCAAGAACACAGGCAATCCCGCAAGAAATCGGGAGTCACTGCGTTTTTCTACTTTTCGCGCTTAGAGGGAGAGTGGTAGTCAAGCTGGAGAGGGTTCCTTCTAGAATACGAAAGAGAAGAAAGTCTCTTTATTTTACTTCCCTTAGAGAGAGACGCAGAGCAAGAGAGAAAATGACGAGGCGTCGTTTGTTGGAGAACACAGGGCCAAGGCAGCAGGTGAACGCGGAGACTGATTCACAAGAGCAGACGGAGACTGAGGCAGCGGCTGCGACACAGCCGGCGATAAGAGTGCGCCAGCCTGTGGAGGCAGAGATGAATCGCAGGGACACTGAAGAAGGTGGAAGCACGCGGAACGCCGAACCTGAAGAAGGTCAAGAAACCCTTGCGCAGACAGAAACTCCAGCAGATGTGAGAGGGAAGAGGAAAGCTGCAGAAGGGGATCAAAGTTCAAAACCTAAGAAGGTGCCAGTAAGTTTTATCATATAGTCTATGTGATTGCCTTTCAAGGAGTCCTTCCTCTTCCATTCTTTAGCAGGAACTACTGAATCGCGAGCGTCGTTAACGCCATTCGATTCTGCTCATGAGATTTATGTACCTATGTGTTTGAAGAGAGAGTCTGCACTTACTATCTCCCTAAACTACACTGAATGTCGTTGCCGCCAATCAGTTGCACATGTATGTCATTACACAACACCGATCCGGCAGGTCGTTATCTTTTGTGATTGTCGTTAACGCCGTTCGCTATCGCTCTCGCTTTTGTTTTGAATACGGCAGTCTCGGCTTTGCATGTGTAGATTGTGCTGAATTCTTTCACACCATTCATGGTGAGTTTCCTTGATACAGAGTGATTGTCGTTACCGCCATTCACTATTTGCAAATGACTTAGTCAGAACTGAATGGCATCGTGCAGAAAACTGTGAGGTCGAAGCCTACAGGATCAGAGGGGAAAGGATCTGGAGATGGGGACGAGTCCGCAAAAAGCTCAGAGAATACAGATGAAGCAGATGAATCCGAAGTGCACTACCTTGACAAGGTGAAAGAACTCATGTCATTCCAGAAGGTAAACTCTCAGGAGGTTATAAGGGACATGCTCGTATCTGGAGGGCGTCTGGACATACCTCTGTGCCGGATGATATCAATGCCTGTTGTGCGTCCACCTCTTTCCCATGACATAACAAAATTGGAGAGTGATTTTGTGCATGGATATAGACTTGGTGCACAAGTTTTTTATGTGTCACTGACGGATATAAATGGGAAAAGCACATTAGTTTCTCCAGAGATCAGTGATAACTGGGATGAGTGCTGGAAAGATGCCAATGAGGAGTTCGAGCTGGGCCTCATGATGGGAAAGAACACCCAGCAATTTTGCAACCACATGTTCTACGTCTGGGACGGCAACCACCGATTGCTGGCATGGATGGGATACATTCAGAAACACCATTCGAAAGACAAAGACAAGCATGTTGCTGTGGAGGCAATGGTTTTGGATCCAGGAAACGACATCGCTAGGCTTCTTACAGCTATGCACGACGTGAACAAGTAAGTCATCCAGGAGATTTGATTCCCTCTGTAGTGTCTTGTTGATCCTCAAAAAACAGTGTTAAGGAATGCAATGTTTTCAATGTTTTTGCAGATCGACAGAGAAATCGCATGTGACAACAAGCTTGGTTCACACACTATTCCGAATTCAGAGGATTGGTCTGATGAAGCTGGATGATTTTCGGACAGTACTACCACCCAATATCATCAAGAAGTGCGAAACAGGAAGAGCTGCAGGCACTTGGTATTCTTTGACACGAGAGGCGTTTCTGGAGTACATGTATGCGGTAAGCCCGAGTCTGTAATCTGTTTACTTTTCGAATACATGTTTAGAGTCCCTTCGGAGCTAATCACTACTTGAATGAATGCAGCAAGAACTGGCAGAGGCAGCTGAGAAGGGAAAATCCGAATATTACCGCACTACACCAGAGGAACTAAGGACATCAAAGGGTGTGGAAGCTGCAATAAAGAAGGAGTTTGAGATGCGAAGAACCAAATTGATGTCAGCCTTCGGAAAGCAGCTTAGAATAGTAGATCCTGGACTTGGTCCTGAGTTCCTTCAGCAGATCAAAACACACTATGACAAGCATGTGCATCCGGAGATGCAGCAGGAGAAATTGCACCGGCTGGCCATATCGATGGTCGACCCACAAACAAAAATAAGGTGGCTGGAGATATGGAACTCAGATCAAACAGTAAAGGACTTGAATCAGTTCCCAAAGAGCACCATACAGCCTGGCACAAAGGTGGAAGGAATCAGTGATTTGGTGTTTGATAACTGGCTCCACAAGGCTACATTTTGGAGTCAGGTGTGTATTCGAACATGCTGTTTCTTATCTTCAAGTATGTGATGTGTTTCTTTTTTGCAATTCTGACAAATATTCTATTTGCAGCTCGAAAAGCGCGCCGTCATTGTGCTGGATCAGACTTTGAAGGACCTGAACATTGCGATTGTTTCCCCTCCCCAAATGTCATTGGAGGCATACATAAGGAAGTGGAGAGGTCTCACCTGGAGATACTGTTTTTTCCGGGAGTTCTCCAAAGATGGTAACATTTTACGGTCCAACGACTTTGACAGTCAGGTTGGAGGAGAGTGGGCCATGATGCGAGTTGTGTACAGGTGAAATGTCATACTTGAAACTCTACTGTTTTTTTGGGAAAAATTGTGGCTTCATATGGATTGCAATCTTAGATCCAGATTGAATGTCGTTGACGACATTCACTTCTTTGTCTGAGTCATTCTTAAGCGAGTATATGAATTCACCTGGTTAGGATCTAAGGGTGCAATTATATTGTCCCTGATTAGAATTGATAATGTCCTTGAATGGCGTTGACGACATTCACATACGGAGTTGTTGTGTGGTCCTCAAGGTTATTTAAATTTTTGTAATGTCCATAGAGGATACAATGAGGGTTGATCACTTCATTTTGCTGAATGTCAATGCAGACATTCAGTTGTTCTGCATTGTTTTTTCCTCTTGCGATGAATATGGAGGCTTCATAAGCTCTGTTTTAAGAAATCCAAAGTGAATGTCGTTGACGACATTCACAGCTGTGTCTGTATTATTAAAAAACGACAAATTCAATTTTCATGGATTGGGGAGCTAAGTAATTGGTTTCTTTTTTGTATTTTTGTGAATGGCGTTGACGCCATTCACATACAGTGATGTTGTGAGGTCCTCAGTGATAGGTTCGTTATGAATGTGCATTGAGTTTTCCTGGATGGTTCCTTACTCAATTTTTTTATTTCCATCCTGTGATTTTGCTTCATTTCAGTAATAATTTGGCTTCATTCTTGAATGTCGTTGACGACATTCACTTCTATGTCTGTGTCATTTCTAATCGCTTATTTGCTTTCACCTGGATTAGGATGTATTTACAGTGTCATGGAATGGAATGTTCTGAATGGCGTTGACGACATTCATATCTGGAGCAGTAGTGTGGTCCTGAAAGGTCCTTGGAGCAGTTGTCAGAGCCATTTGTATCCATGTTTTATTCTTTCTGTTCTACTTGCATCTTACTCACTGAGCGCTTTTGTGGGTTGGGATTCATCTCCTTTTTTCAGGTACACGAAATATGTGCTTATGGAAGGAAATCACCTGAGCGGAATTCCCGACTATCTTGACATGTGGTCGGACCCTGCAAACGATCCAACCATGTATACTGCAGGGATATTGAAGGACTGGAGTCCTTCTCACTTCAGAGACTGTGGGTGGTACCTTGACTGCCCACCTGAGCACACGACCTTTCAAGAACAGCATATGAAATACTTGAACAATAACGCTGAGATGATGGCGCCTTTGACTGACGAAGAGTATCAACGAAACATAGCAACCTTGGCTGCCAAGGAGCCTGATGCTCAGGGAACGCCGCAGAAGGGAAAGAAGGCGGGCCGCAAACCAAAAGACAAGGCTGTTGATGTCATAGCCATCTCACCAGCAAAGCCAAAGGACAAAGACAAGTCCAAAGAGAAGGAAAAGGACAAGGGGAAGGAGAATGAAAAGGAGATGGAGAGTGGGCAGGACTTTAGTGCTGGAAGATATACCCGCACTCTTCAGTGCGTGTTCGATGCCAAGCCACACCCTTCCCGTTCTGATTCAGCAGGAGAGATGAAAATTGTCAATGAGGGTTGGCTTTCGATGATGCAGAGTCGAAAGAGAGGATACACTGGGGTGCCATCCCCTACCTGGGACAATATAATCTCATTCCTCAATCTGGTGAGAATTCCAGTTTCTTTCCTTTTTCTCTGAATGTTTCGTTGGCAGTATTTCAGTCTCGTTCTTTGAAAACATTCTTGCCATCGTTCTTATAAAAAACATGTCTGTTGCAGGTGAGCACAGGTCCCACCTTCGTGTGCGGTGTGCAGAAAACTTATGCGGCCGACATTGTCATTCTCGACATCCCGGATGGCCAGGCTGTGCCAGAAGTTCTTCCAAAGGGCAAGACGCCAGGGTGGAACAAATTCGAGGACAACTACTGGAGTTGGGTATTCGGGTTCTGTAACAATTTCCTCTCTGATGCAGGGACACTTCTGCTTTTTCAGTCATGTGACAATGATAGTCGTCGGGCATTGGCATCATACCTCAAGTCTTCAGGGTTTGAAGTTTTGCGCACATGGAATTGTGTGAACAGCCTCTACCTTGTGAAAGGGGGTTTCCCTGGTCAGCTGGTATGCCGTCTGCCTTCTGTTTATGCTTTGATCATGAGTTTCAATTTTCTCTGCAGCTCCACTCTAGTAGAATGTTTTATGATCGACACCGATCATCAACGATTCATGGTTTTTTGGTGTCAGAGTTCTGAATAGCCGATGTACACACTTCCACTTTAGATTGTGTTTACCACACTAACCTGCTATCTTTGGCAGACGAGGATGTTCGAGGCGATCTGCCTGCGGAGGATTCGCACATCAAAGACACCATCCTCCATCCGCAGCTTTGAGATTTCTGACCAGGGTTGTTTCGTCAACCCCCCCTATGAGCCCCATGTCGATGACATTTTGTACAACTTCATGCAGTCCAGTCAGACTCTGAAGAGACCAGATGGCACTCCCTGAAGAGGTGCAAAGGAAAAGTCACCAGCATTCATGCAAATACTGCTGGAGTCATGCAGCCACCGCTCTGCACGGGTTGTCGATCTTTCTGTGTCCACAGGTTCATTTTCTCCCTTCCGAATTGGTTTACTTTCAACAGTTTCATCTGCTTAAATCCCCTCCTCCAAACTGTTTATGTTCTCCTGTCTGGTGCAGGAGCAACTTACCACGCATGCAAGGCAGGCGGAAGAAGCCTTTTTGGTATGGAGGGTGATTCTGACCTCTACAACATAGTGCTCCTCCCTCTTTTGTCTGGCTCCACTTCAGGCACACAGACTGATCGGATTCATATTCGAAATGATGACGATCCCGAAGATAAGCAGGTCGACAACGACTTTTCATGTGAGTAAGTGCTAAACCCTCTTTGGGAGTCATACTCAATTTCTCGATAACATCAAAGTTACAGTAATAACTTTTTCAGGCTGTCTTTCAGGAAAGCCAGCGGTGGATCTTCAGGAGATACAGTCATTTTTGGCGAGTCTGTTTTCGACAGCCCCCTTTCCAATTTTCTGCTCCCTGTTTATGCCGAAGCAATGGCACTTCACGCGTCCGAGTCCCTATCCCCTGACTTTTTAGTGGCCAGCCGTAGGTGTATCCAGCGTGGATCCGGTGTTCTAAAATACTTAGACTTAGATGCAGAGGAAGAGGGGATACATTGTACTGACTCTGAGTCAGACTGAACGGTATTCTTTTAATATTCATTTTCATATTATCTGGAAACGTTGAATCCCCTTACTCTACCGTAGTTGTTCCTTTAGAACAAATAATAATCACAGAATCAACTTTCGTTTAAATTGCTATATGTATGAATCCATCTCACAAACCTTCCTGACTCTTCTCATATCCATTGTGCATTCATCTACACTGTATTCATGCGTGCTCCATTCATGAAAGCTTCCTTTGTACAACATCCATTGTACATTCATCCTCTGTACTCTTTAGTCCACCCCACAAACCTTCCACACTCATTTCATATACTTTGTGCATTCGTCAAAAGATTTGGTCATGCATCTTCCTGTCATGAATTTTTGTCATTGCTCAACATCCATTATACATTCATCCATTTTACTCTTATCCATCCGTCATTCATCCATCTACATAGATTTTTCAAACTCATCCATCTGTTTATCATCCAACTGTACATTCATCCATCATTTATTCAATGCCTTTTATTATGTCGTCCAGCTTGTTTCCGCGGTAAAGGGTGCCAATCCGCGGGAATACACTCCACTTCTTTCTGGGTGCGTGGTGACTCGGCCTCCACGTGTGATGACGTGGACTGAGACCCGTGACGTGGCATTTGCGCAAGGTGACGTGGCGTGAGCGCAGTCGCGCAGTCGCGCTCACGCGCTCACGCGCTCACGTGACCAGGCTCACGCCGAGGCATCCCTGCAGTGGGGAGCAACCATGGCAGTGGTACGAGGCTTATATTTCTTGCTTTATTCATACATTTACTTTCCATTTTATTGTCTCCTCGCTTTCTTTATGTTGTTTCCTGTTCACTGTTTTGAAGTGTGGTTCTCCACTTTGCAGAACATGTCCATTGAGGAAATGGCGGACATGCCATCTTGCAATTTGGCAGAAACTGTGCACAACGCATGGTTGCAGCAGTCTGGGAAACGAGGTCGGGATTTGTATGTGACAACAACAAATGATTTGATACGTGCCTTGCAACAACAAACCCGATACCGTGATTTCTTGCGAGGTGGGGTTGGTGGCAAGGGTCCGGACAAATGGGAGTTGATGTTGCGTGCTGCAAACAGATCTGGGGATCCAATCAAGATAGCACGGGCGGTGAGCATGTATGCCCAGGGAACGCCATTTGTTTCTAGAGTTCCACATTTTGAAGGGGAGGAGAGATTCGGCTCCTGTAAGAGGAAATTGAACACTCCACCTGGTTCGGATTCCGATTCGCACAGGGCAGACCGTGATAACTTCTCGAAGCCTCGTGTTCCCCTGCATGACAGCTCCATGTTCGGAACCTCCATTCTAGAGGAACCTCCAATACGACGGCAAGCTCCAGCATCAAACAGTGCCACTGAAATGGTGCAGGAGAGAAACAACCCCCTTGATGTGCTTGAGTCCGTATGTTCCGACCACGTTTGGCACATAGAACGCACAAGTGCAGGGTCTCGTGTGAAATGTACAGCGATCAGGGCAACTAATTTCGAGAAGTGCACTTCATCTATATCCAGAGGTGGTGCCCGAACTCCTGCTCCGACTTTCACGGGTTTGATGCGTCCATATGGTCAACCAAAAGCCAAGAACCACAAGTTCTGGTTCTGCGCAGATGATTGTGCTAGATGTGTGCATGGAACTGTGCGTCCTTCCGTAGTGATGAAGCCATCTCCTCCAACCGTTTGGCCCGTGAAGGTGGGAACACATCTCAGATTTCAGGAGATTGAAATGCTGGAGGAGGCAGACTTTTCCCTTGCGAGACAACCCCAACTCCATGCATGTGCTACTACTTCTGCGTCCTCCCGGGTCCCCCCGGCAAATCGTGTCTTGTGGCCAACCAAACGAGATGGAAAGCTCGTTCGGCATTTCCCTCCAACCGCTGAACACTTTGGCAAAGTGGAGTCCGCAAGAATGCTCCAAGCTCGTGTTGGAAGCACCACGTTAGTGCCCGATCTAGGATATGGTCGGGTATTCACAATCATCACTTCCACATCTGCTATTCATGATAGGACCTACGACATCACGGTTTCCAATTTCCCCAATTGCACATGTCCTGATTTTGTGAATATGCTATCAACCAGTTTGGGCAAGAGAGGTAAATTCATACCCTGCAAATATTTGTATTTCATATTTTTGAAGAGGATGGTTTGCGATCCCAAACGTGACAACTTCATTCACCAGGCCACTATGAGTTTCAACGAGGTCGATACTCTATTTGCAACAACACATGGGTAGCATCAACTATGCAATGTGGTATGTGGACGACCATGATTTGAAATGTGTAATTCACATCAATTTGTCGGCGGTGCAATGATATGGCCGCCAACTATACTGAGTGAGCTCTGAGTGACAACTTTTAAAAGCACATTTGTCATTGCACCGTTCGAAGTTTACATGTCTTGCTGTCGCTATGCACTACAATCATCTTTTGAAGATGATCATAACTCTCATTGTTATTTGAGGAGGGAGGAAGGTTTTCCCGTGGCAGTCTCTATGGCGCACACTTTGTGAGGATATTTTCTCGTCCTCGTAATTGTAAAAATGAAACAAGCATTTGTAATTGCACAATGTTGGATGCTACAATTGTAGGCCTCATGGTAGTCTTGATTCTATTTAGGCAAGATTCCCTGCATTAATTCCACGGTCATAGGACCATCCTTGGTTATAGGCGGCGCATGTTAATGCTGACGTGGCAGATGACGGACAACGCCACGTCATCATTTGCCGCCACATCAGCATGCTGACATGACACTCACGCCACGTCAGCGTGGATGTAGGCTCACGCCACGTCAGCTGGCGTGAGCGTACGCTCACGCGCAACGCTCACGCCATTGCGTCGTTGCCAGGTGTTTCCCTTTAATTTTTTTAAAGAAAAAACTATACTGATAAGAAATTGGTATCAATACTAGTATGTATACGAGTATGAAGTACCAGACCAGTCTGGTATCACCTCAGGCCACTACCTAGCATATACTCGTATTGGCCAGGTATCTGCTTCTTAATACTGTGGACGAAACCCTAACAATACCATGTTCATGTTTGTGAGGAAAACCTAGGTATCAATACTTTGAGGAACTTGAGGAATACTTTGAAGAATAAAATCAATAAGAAGCATGCTTGTACATGTTTATATGAGGAGTGGGCCTTTCAATATTTAACATATCATGAGTTCTTTTGATACCAGACCAGTATTGATAATACCGTGGTATCGAATTCTAAAAACTCTTGTTATTGATACCCGTTAAACACCACACCAATCAGGTATTATTGATTACACCATGGTATCCAAATCTTAGATTTTTGCCAATATCAGTACCTCCCTGTTATCACAATTGGCCGGAGGCCTATATACCAGTACCAGCATGGTGTGTTCAAAATACGATACCAGTCCAACACTAGTAGAATCTACATGTGTCCTTTGTGGCGATTTTGGAAAAGTGAGAAAAAAACAGTGGGCCGCACATAGTCGGCAGATGTGCGGCGTACAGCCGGAGGATGATGACAACAGAGGGACTCATGAATTTTGGATACCTAGCCACGTAAGGATGATGGTGGCTCCCTGCTCCCCAACAGCCGCCCTTCCCAAGCCCCTTCCATGTCTTTGTCTAGCTCGTCGAATTGTGGCTTGGGTGCCAACAGTGTTGGCCGGGTATAGCACTCTACCCCGGTTAGTGAGTCGGTTACCACCCCAATTAGTAGGTATATATAACCGCATACAAGGTATTTTTACAAAACAAAGCAAATAGATAACCGATGGTTGGGAGGTGAGTATATATATGTATATGTACCCTATATTAAGGTTAGCACTACACTGTATACCCGGATTAGTAAGGCGTTTAGACCACCCCTAGAGCGGTTACAGTATAGGACACGCCTCCTCACACAAGGCAGCTACATTGATTGCCATGATTGCCTGCATGCCTCTTTACTGGCAACTTTTGCAAGAGGTGCGCTGCCTATGTAACTTATTGCTATGTTAAATGTTAGCCAACTTCTCTCTTTGACTTTTTTTTTCTTTTCTTACTTTAGTCATTTTATTTGTCATTGTGAATAAATCTCTCATGTACTTGGAGCATTATAGCATTATCTATTTATTACTCATCTTTATTAAAGGTTCTCATCTTCATTTGGATGTCATGTGGGAATTGATTATTTTTAACGAAAATCATTGAGAAATACAAGTCCATATATGTAACCGCCAATTGCATATATATATGCCAATTTTAGGACACCTCTAACCGTCCTATTCATAACCGTCTAAATTTGAAGAATTTTGTAGAATAGATAACCGGTGGATATACTAAAATAAAAAATTTATCCTTATACATAACCATGGAATGTGTCCATCCCAAAAATATTGAAGTAACCTTAACCGGCGGATATGTAAAATTCTTATAACCGGCCAATATGGGTGCCAACCTTGTCCTCCCGCTGGCCCTGAAAACCCCCCCCCCCCCCACCAGTTTACAAAAAATGACGGCACATACAGTAATATGTAGCATCTGCGGATCCACCCGAACGGATATTGTAAGGCCCTCGGACCGGACCTTCTTGAAATAAGGGGCGGTAGCCCAATGCGGCCCGAGTTGGGGGAAGCCCCCCCCCTCCCAGGGCCTTACCTGGCGTAAATAAATAGGTTCAAATTTCCTTACAAACAGACAGTTTGGATTAATTTTCATATACGGCCGAGATGATGAGGAGGAACCTTACGGAGGAGGAGGAACCTTACGGGGCGTAAGTGCCTCGAGAGGAACTTGAAGCGTAAGGTCGAGTAAGATACCCTCCACATACACTAAGAATTTTGAGCTAGTTCTTTACGCCACCCTTGAATGTGGGCCAAGTTTGGAGATCGTTGAAAAATTGGACGAGTTCCCAAATTTTCATTGGTTGTCCCAATGCCTTGGCATACCATAGTTGCCTATGCAGTGGACATAATTATTTTTTCTTGAAAAAGAGGTCCCGCAGTCTTTTTTGGAATTTCTGTTGTTCCGATAGTTGTTACTATGTACATTATAAAAGTCATTTTTATGTAGATGTGGATGAGTAGTTGAGTGGTAGCTCGCTAGAGTTGGTAGGAGCAAGTCATTGGTTTGAATATCTTGGTTTTCTGGCAGAGAAAGGACAAATTTTTTTTTTTTTTACTGCCCTTTTTTCTAATTTATTTAACGTCGGACAGCATGGGCAGGTACTGTATGTTAAACAGTGTCGTTCCCTCTTTGCAGGTGTCCCTCCACCAGGAACCCACCTCCCCCAATGGAACCCCTTTTTTTCCTCTTCCTCAGTCTTTCCACCCCCCTCCCCTCCTACCCAATCCACACATGACGGATGTGTTGCCTCAACATAGTTCCCATTACGCCGACCTTGGCGCGCAGCGGTGTGAGGCAGTTCCTAAACGCTAGGCGTGGCGTCCGCTCGATGTAGTATTCTAACGTGCGATGTCGCAAACTGTAGTAGGGCGCCACCAACGTGGGAAAGACACCATGAGAGCAGGAAATAACGTTATCCTGACATCACCCTTTGTCTTGTTGGATCTTAGCAACCGATCCCTATTGTTGAAACGGGGATTGGTATGGCATGAGCACAACGTAAGCACAAAAAAATCGCCGCATGAGCAGGATCCACGGTTATAGGGTTGATATGTACATCAGCGGAATACATATAGTAGACGGACATAGGGTCTTTCTGCATTAATAGGGTCTCCATAGTGTCTAAATACAATCTTAAACATATAGAAAGAGCTTGAGAGGGAGAAACCTTAAATAAAAAACAAAAACAAAAACCAAACCCCAATTCCACCGACGAAACTAAGTTTTGTTGGCGAAATAAAAATTTCTATAGCAAAAACCATTTGCGTTTCGCTGGCGAAATCCGTTTTTGGGGTGGTTCTTGGGGATGTTCTACATACAATGTTATCAAATGTCGCATTGTTTACGTGCTCTGATCTTTGAGTTCTGGCATATATATTTGTGGGTCTTTGTGCTCATGCAAGTTAAGCTTTGGGCGATTAATTTCAATGATTTTTTTTTGCGTGAGCACGGTTTTCAAATAGTTTCGTATTCCTTACTTCGAGAGCACATTTTGGTTTCGCGACCATCTAAGTATTCTCCAAAATCTTTTGGAATGTTCGGAATATGCCTTTGGGCTCACGCCTGCGGCTGTGAGCATGCTGGCGTGCTATCCAACCTCCTCTCCACTATCACTTGGTCATGCCATCTTCCTACTGCCTAAATTATCTTCAATTGAAACTTGGGCTGCATATAACCTGGTAGAAGAGTTATTAAAAAATAACAAAAAACGAAACCCAAGACACTGAGGCTCTGTGGGCGCTTTAAGGGTTAAACATGTAGCAAAGTAGCTCTATCGATTGACAATGGCAATATACAGCACCGATTTTCCAATAGCAGATTGCTCCCATAATCAATTTCTGGCCATTTTGAAAATGAAAAGCACTTGTCAAGCAATTGTTGGCTGTGGGTCTGCTAGAGATTAGGTGCTTGTTCCACATACAGAATATGCAGGTGTGTAACTTATTCCACATGTAGTCTCCCACTAGGGTATTCTGCATTGTAATCCACTGCGCTACAATGAAGGAATAGTCAAGCCACTGACCTGAACCAAGGCAGATTCCATCACAGTGGTCTCATCGACAAGATTACCTAGTGTAGCAAATCTACTTTATCACTGAATCTATTACACTGACTCGGGTTGACGTGACAGATTTTTCCTGGTGCGTTGCCGTGCTTTGTAGGAGCGGATGGTGGGTGCCACATTCTCTTTGTACTTTATACACACAAAGAATTGGAGACGGTACAACACAATCATCCCGAACAGGATATACAGGTCTTGCCACTTAAAAAAACGATCACGTAGCCCTGAGGAAGGATATTTCTTACCCGTACGGCATACATGTGGAAAGCCATGTAAGAGAGAGGGATGCGCCACACAGGCTTTGGCAAATCCTCAATTAGGCGGAAGAAGCCAGCCACCACAAGGAATAGACCCTGCTCATGCCAGCACGTGAATTCAGCTTAAGCACTTGAAACAACACCTCGGTCACGTAATATTCAGGGCTTAGAAGAATCTACTCATAAGACACTGTTTGGCGTACAGCCTACTCATGGGTTGCAAGACTAAACCATATATATATACATATATGCTCGTTATCTAGTATAGAGAGAGGGCAGTACAGAAAGTGGAGCACGAATATACCTGAATCCCCGAGCCAACAATGATGCCAACAAGAAACTTGGGACCCACACTGGCCACAGCCATCATCAGACTCTCCACACATGCAAGCTGGGCAAAGAGGGAGAGGATGAGAGGCTGCAACAAATGAGGTGAGGAAAAGAAACGGTAATGATGAGATTTGCCTATCACAAACGCAACCACTCCATAATGTCCATTGAGTCTCTCTCGGGTGAACACCTGCACATGGCAATGAACATCGTTATGAAATATCTATAATGCAACTAGAACACACCTAACCATGCAAACGAACAAAAGCCGAAGCTACTTAGGCATGTGAACTGCGAGTAATGGCAATAGTACACCGAATTTAGTACAATCCCCAACCCTCAATCTCAAGTGGAGAGGTGCCGAGGATAAAGGAGGAACCAAGAAAGTGGGAAGAGTTAGGTCAATGTGCACCTTCATGTCGTCCACAAAAGAAGGGAAGCTCCCAATGGCCATAGTTCTCATATATCCAGCAATATAGGTTAAGCACCCTGCTCTTGCCTGCGAGTGCCTCCAAGTACCTAGATGAGCTTCCACCTCTCTGAGAATTAGGGAAGAGGGACCACATTGCTCTGTCCGATTATATTCCAGGCTAAACCTTCATGAATGTGCTACAACTTTGGCAAGATGAACAAAGATTGTAGGGCCCATTAACTAATCATTCATTGTGGGAATCTGTACTATGAAAGAACAGAGAGATCTCAATGAGATTTCACAAGCAAAAACAATCTTACCATGATGGAGCTAAACTGAAAGCCAACTTTCCAGAATATGGTACCCACGCAAATGGCTAGCAGGAAGAATATGAAAAGGCGTAGCAGTAGTATCCCAAGTCCCTGCTCATGTTCACATGCTCAGTGAAGAGTGTGGAGCGCCATGTCAGTGTGAAAGACTGCTTCAAAAAGCTTGCCTGGCTTCCACTGGACTCGACCACAGTCCCTTGCTGCACAACAGCACAAAGAAAGCAAAGAGGGTGAGAATGGAAGCTCTTGACAAAGAGATTTTAATGTGTTGGCACCTGTGTGAGAGATAACGTCATGTCAATACATTTAGCTTGAGAGGAAAGAGAGATGCAGGCTACATGCAATCTTGCTAAGCAGCACGTATATAACTCATTTTTGCTTCTACAACCACATTAAAATGAGGGGTTCATCAACCCTCGTGGAACTATTATTTTCGGCGCACTAACCACCAGGCCAATTAGTGATACTAACGGTTATGCAGGAAAGCAAAACTCATTAGTCAAATCTCCACCACTGAAAGGACAGCAGAGAGAAATGGCACGTACAATCTGTGAAATCTCATGAGCCTTAGATATAGTTGCTGTCGCATACCTAGTCACTTCTCTGGTACGCATGAACAACAAGGATCCTCACCACCTGCTGGGCGCTCAATTTGTCCAGCGGGTCTACAGTCTGCACATCCTGCTCATAGCATGCCAGAAACAGGACACTTCCTTCAGCTCTAGATAAGTTCAATATATGTTTAGGAAACATTGGAGAAGTTTGCAACCATCAGAATCCTTTCATAACTATGGTTGTAAAGATGGTGCAGATGTCCATATTTCCAAAACATTCCTCCAAGCCAAATTTGGAGAAACCGGCTCATATGTACACGCACAAGCACAGGTTTGGACTGTACGCCAACTGGGTCAGTGCAATTGCATATTGTCTACACTCTTCATCCCTGCCCATAGTTTTTCATGCTATCAATTAACCGTTGTCCCTTAAGTGGCAAAGAATATAACCACCCTGATCATGCATTTACATATGGCAAATGGTGAGCATCCTTTTCTGGACAACCAGTTCAATCAAGGCTACTCACACTGATCTTGACAGAGGCTGGTCCGAGCCTGGTGATCTTCACTTGATCAAAGTCAGTATTAATGGCCCGTAGATAGTGATCTGATGGATTGCGTAATGGTGGGCATGGGAAGCCCGTTGCTGCAAATGCTGCACAGCCATTAGCCAATCCCATGTCAACACACACTTGTAACCCTGTCATATGCAATCGTCACTGTGTAGACCCACAAGGCAAACGAAACATGAACCTTGAATACTCCCAAAAACAAGCCATCCCTGCCCAGGCTACTCAAGAACAGTCATTTCAAACATTAAACAGGCCAAGGTAGATCGTTGATGAACTAACATGCAGTATTATTCTCTTTGAGTTCGCCATTGTTTACCTCACGAGCACTTGCGGCCTCCCCAAAGTAAATGGTTTGTCCACCCGATAGTAAGAAAAGATTGTCAAACAACTCAAATACTTCACTGCTCGGCTGATGTATGGAGGCAATGACTGTGCGCCCGTCTGGCTAGGTTTCTCAATGTTGTCACCACAAAGAAAGCTGCAGCACTGCACCCACGGATTTGAAACGATCAAACCTTAGTAGAAGGAAATCAGCAGATAAAGACAACTTTGCAAACTGGACGCCTGCACAGATTCATGTTTACAACGCAGCCTGGAGTAACTTCGTCAATCCAGAGTATATTATAATGTGGTCGAGATCAACTGAACAGATGGCAATACTGTGGTGGCATCAAAAAGTCATTTCAAGAGATGCTTTCGTGCATAGGCTGCACTCATACATTCTTGCTCCTTATGGCCAATAACCGAAGCTGTCTCAGGCCAATAGATGTTCAAAAACCAACCTGTCCGACCCATTCGTTGGCTCATCCAGAAAAGCAGGCGAGGACGAATCAAAATCTCCAGGCCAATGCTGAGCCTGCGCCCCTCACCCCCACTCAATCCCCGCAGATGCCAGTTGCCAACTGGGGTATCGATGTGGCTTCTGTATCACGCCACAGAAGTCGAAGGCTTGGACAAAAAACTGTTCAAATTTCCATACAAAACATGGGCTCAAGTGCTAGATGATGTCCAGTCTGAGCTGCTTCCGCTAGTCCAAGAGAACCAGCCACATGTGATCATATATATATACATTTACATCTCACACCACGACCAACTTGGAGGACCCACTAATCTACCTCGTGCAGCAATTTTACCTGCGAGAGCATCAAGCAGTGTGGATTTTCCCGAACCTGAAGGCCCCATGATGGCCAGGATTGAGCCTTGATTGTTCGGCATATCCTGTAAGTCCCACCACGCACTAAGTTACATGGTTACAACTGTTGACATCAGTCACCAATTCCGTGTGGCGCTGCAGGCTACCGAGCTACAGTCCATGCAAATCTAAGAATACATGCGAAAGCGAGCGCTGTGTACCTGTTAAGCCGTGCAGTTTCAGACCTTTTTCCAGCAATAGTGACCGAGAGGTCCATCCAAACCAGACTGGCAGAGACATAACGGTCACCGCTGGCTAATTTGTCTCTCCACAGTGACTCGCTCAATGGCCGGCTCATGCCAACCTGTGCAGAACCTGGTGGTCTTGCATTGTAGCCATCTTCTAACTCGATGTCCTGGGATTTCACCGCCATAGTTTTCACACCTTTGCCTTAAAAAAAGAGAAGACGAAAATAGGAACCTCATCTGGAGAAAAGGGTAGGAGAAGCAGATCAGGGGTGGAAGCTCAGTGTAACAACACAGTAATATACGAAACTACTGCTCGCTCAGCGGATAATTTGGTTGTGAATTTACTTCTTTAAAGCAGCCCATGCACTCGTCTCTGGACCGACTCCAGTGACGCTACTGTAGCTATGTACACAGACCTCTTATTCTGGCATCCAACAACTGCCAGTCAATGCACCTTCAATTTTCTTCATTACCATACATACGGGTACTTGTAGGACCAGAGATTAACCCGAAGCCAGCCTCCGGACCTGATCAGTGATATATGATCAGTGCGACCTACCTCTGTATCCACTCACGCACGAGTCTCGCATGAGTATGGTACAATCCCTGCTATCCTCAAGGAAACAACGTCCTTCCTACTCGCGCTACAGGAGTCTAGAGTGGGCATATACTCACATGTGGAGCTGCAGTAAGCAGCTGCTCGCTCCACACCACAGCAGCACCTTTGGCAGCCGTCAATGAGAATCCCTCAATAGACCATTGAAGATCAGTTGAAGAACGACAACATCCCCGAGACCAAGAAGTGTAAGAAGGCGGACACGATGGGAGGCAGGGACTATGTAACATTATCAAAACTCCTAACATCTTCAACGTCCACCACGCTTTTTATGATCGGGTCCTCGTGTCCCGCACTATTGACCCACACTAGGGGGGGGGCGGCAGCTGCGCTTGACCCCCCACCCCTAAGCCCCGGGGAGGTTTAACACTGGTTACAATAGCATTTACGAGTCCATAACTAATTTTCATTTGATTGTGATGAGTTGGGCACATCCAAAGCTATTCTACCATGGTTCGGAGATTCCACCAGAAACACAACTTTGCAAACAAGTGCCTTAGCTCGTCAGTTCTTTCGCCTTGGAAACTCTCAGGTCAGTTTATGCGTACAGTTTTTCCACTCAAATGTGGAGCCGGTATGCTGACATGCCCACCACCCGCTCTTTCTTTGCTTGTGGAGCTATTGGGAACAATGTTTTAGTTGCCGGGGGTCACGACAATGACAAAAAACGCTCTGTCCACTACAGAGATTCACAAGAGTTCAGAATTTTCCAGCGAGAGCGTAACCTGTCAAAAGGGTGCATGCGTTAGTTCATGCTCTTGGAGTTTCTAGCATGAAGGTCAACCATGGAGCATGGAACGGTGCTGGCAAGAGTCCGTTATAGATCTTTCACCGCTGGGACGACTGCAATGGCAAGGTGGGGCTTTTTGGGTGGTGGAGTTGTTTTTCTTTCAATCACTATCAGAGGTTATGGTTTCTAAGCAGGCCATGGAAATGTATTGCCCAAGGTTTTTCTGGTGTTTAGAAGGTAATTGGAAGCCTGGATGCTTTGTTGAAAATTATGGCTGCTCAACTGCACCCCTGTGGTTTTGCACAGACCAATCCAAGACTACTCGAGGACAGACACCAGCAGTGTGGCTAAATTGTCCTACGGATTGAGGGTTGGTAGAATCCTCCTTGAATGAAGGAAATGCTAGCTGCTTCCATGACACAAGGTCAAGCAGAACATGGTGAGGCCATCTTCTTCTTCAAAACATTTAGGCTTGTTTTTTTCCTCTTGTCAGATTCATTCTACTTTCCAGATGTCTAATTCTGGAAGTTAGCTCGTCCAGTGAATCCATGTTGGTTTGAGTGTTTTTGCATGTTACTTCCAATGGGGTTGGAGGCATATATCTCCAAATTGGAAACAGACGAGAAGCCTTGGAAGGAGTACGTTTCAAACCCCAAGACAAAACGAGGGCAAAAAGGTGCATGCCTATTATTTTACAGCAAATGTAGACAAGAAGATGAATTAATTTTTTTTGCAATGGCCCTCATCCCTCTCACCCAACATATTTTTGAAGTCTTGTCAGCAATTGAGCATAGGAACTAGTGTGTGTACCAAGGTAGGGGTGTGATAGATTCTAGGTTGTCAGTGTCAGGTGCTGAGGATCTACACAGGTATTGTTGTTGGTGAATCAGCATAGGAGTGTGGCTCCAGATCCTTCGAGAGTGCTACATTTCAAGCACAAGAGTACCAATGAGGCATTGTGGATTAATAGCTACAAGAAACCTGCACAGGCAAATGATCAAGTTGGAAGCAGCAGCAGCAGTATAGTCAAATAAAATCAAACACCTCCACCATGCCACTCATTTCAAAAGAGGACCAAGAACGGAAGTCCACAAGATCTTTTCTAAGAATTGTGGACTGGTGAGGGCACTATGTGAAGCAAGACAACTGAAAGAGGCTCTGCTCATTTTGAAGGAAGGAGGCATTCTAGCAGATTCAGATACTTACGTCTGTCTCTTGATCAATAAATGCATCAAGACAAAGCATGGCAGAGGAACTTAGCAGGTTCCCACATTATCCAAACCCCATTTTTGACAAAATCCCTGAATGAGGTTTGATCGTGTAGAATATATTGATTGCAGGATATACCAAACATGGTTGTGGTAGGAATGCCTTGGGAGACTATAAGCAAATGATGCAGGAAGGGATGATGCCCAACCAGGTCACATTCATTTGTGTTATCAAGGCGTGTGCCTCCCTGGCAGCCCTGGAACAGGGCAAACATGTCCATGCTGACATTGCGAAAGCTGGGATTGTACCAAATATGATGCTAACTACTACGCTCGTAGACATGTATGCCAAATGTGGGAGCACAGAGGATGCGAATTCGGGAGTGTTTGCCAAAATGCCCAAGCGAGATGTCATGTGATGCAGTGCAACTGTGCAAGCCTGGCAACCCTAGAGAATGGCAAAAAAAATCATGAGCACTGACATCCAAAAAGCTGGAATTGTACCAAATATTATTCTGAGTACCACCCTTGTGGACATGTACACCAAATGTGGGAGCATCAAGGATGCAAAGGAAATGTGTAACAGCATAGATAACTGCAATGCGGTGTCATGGGGTGCAATGGTCACAACATATGCAGAGCATGGACCTGTGGAATGGAGGCTTCGAAACCAATGATAAGCAAATGGTGCATTAAGGGGTAAAGCCGGACCAGGTTACGTTTGTTTCTGTTTGCAATCTTTGTGCCAGCCTGACAACACTGGAACATAGCAAAGAGGTCCATGCTGACATCCAAAAGCTGGCATTGTACCAGATATCTCTGAACAATACCTTGGTGGACATGTATTCCAAATGTGGGAGCATCAAGGATGCAAAGGGGGTGTCTGACAATACGGTTGAACGAAATGTGGTGTCCTGGAGTGTGATGATCTCAGGATACGCTCAGCATAGGGCGGGATGGAAGCTTGTTAGACAGTAACTAGACATTTGTTGTCTAATTTCTCTAAGTCCTTTCCAAGACCTTGCTGTAGCCTGATATTGGATTTGCCAGGAAGAAGTGAAGCCACCGGCAACCAAGAAGATTACGCGAGTGTTTGTGGCTAGTTTTCCACCCATGTCACTGTTGATGTGTTTTGGTACAGCAGGCTGGCTGCAAGGAGCTGAGGCAGATATAGTTAACACCAAGTACATGGTTTGCCACAGTGCTCTCTCAAATCTGTTTCCTTGGCATCTCTTTCATTTGCTTGAAGAGTAAGATTTAAGTCGAGTGACGATGTAATTATACAGTATAGTGGTGATTTTTCTTTATCACCTGAAAGTGGTTGTATAGTTGCAAATGCTTGTAGCATTTCTTGATTTGTCTACCAGTGGATCTGGCAGTCTTCATCTTCACAACTAATTGGTTGTTGTGTGGCGTGAGTGCAGCTATTTCGAAAAAATCTGGGACCTTGACCGATGCTTACATGCCCAAGGTAAAGTGCTAACCTAAGATAGTGGCATGTTCTTGTTTTGACCGTTTGCATTGAAACATGTTTCTGTTGTACTTAGCAATCTAAGCTATCTAATGGGCTTCTTGGTCTCCAGTTTTGCAGGATCTAGGATCAAAGGCAAGTGGTGGAATTGGGTTTGTAACTGAGGTACTAAATTCTGATTGGAATTTTGTATATATACCGTTGGTACTTTTCCCAATCTGAGGGCTGAAAGTAGGAAGATGAAGCTGAATGGGCAAGAAAGCTTTTGAGAGTTCAAATTCATCTCTTATATATCATCAACCTCAGCTACAGTTTGATGTTTCATAGGGCATTGTAGGGCTATTCTTTGCCATTTCCTCCCACCCCCTACATTGCCATAATCACTAGAATATTTTTTATCAAAGGTTGCCTCATTTTCCCACCTTGTGTAGGAGGCATTCTTGCGAGGGCGAAAGATAGAATCCATAATTGTATACGGACATAAGGGTGGCTAGCCTTGGGATTGCTGGATTTGCGAGGAACATTCATCAAGAGACTTGCCTGACGGATCCCAGTCATGTCTGCTCCCAAGATCCCAATTGATAGCAGAAATTATGTTTCTCCCTCCCCTTCCTTCGCCACCTCCTGGGCAACCTCAAATCACGCAATGGATACCTGTGGGCCCACTCGGGCTTTTCTTGGTCTGTCCCAGAGCTTGGAATCTGACCTCTAAACTATACAAATTTCATCTAATATAAAAAATGCACGTAAGCTGAATATGGCAGTTTTTGGCCAATTTTACTTTTGGAGGATGGATGATTTTGAGGTATGCATATCTCACCATGTAAATCTGTCCAGTTGGATTTGAAAGTAGGGAACTATTCGAATAGGAGAAGGTGGCATTTGAGGGGTCGCTTTCTTGAGTTTTGATCTTCTGTAATGACCACCGGCCTGTTGGCCTTAGTTTGTCAACTTCGTGGTTGTCATTTACAACTTACCCAGCCTGGCTTTGCTGTGGACTGAGATTACTTCCCAGCATCATCCTCTCTCGGGGGGGGGGTTCTTCTTCTTCCAAGGGACTCTTGCCTTGGTAATCTCGCCACTGGCATGCAATTCACCAGCCGAAGAAAGCTATCCATTGTTTTCCTGGGAACTTCAGTAGCTGTTTTGACCATGCCACTGCGTCCTGACTTCAGTCTCCAGATCAGATCTTTAGAAACCAAAGAGCCAGGAGTTCATGTCACCATATCCCTTACAATCTTAGCTCCAGGGCGCAAGTAGCCAACTTCCAACAGCTTTGGAGCAATTTGCAACAAAATTGGGGTCCTGTAGTTGCATGGCATTGAATACAATTTGCGCAAACTGTGAAAAAGCAACTGATATCGCAATGTTCCTCAAACGCCTGAAGAGCTTGACAAGCTCTGTGGCAAGGTTCAACATCATCTCCTCCTCCCTCTCTATTCCCCCCATGATGTCCTGCTGACTCTCTGTTGCCAAGGTGGCTAGTTGAACCATGGGTTCTGAAGCCTTCATTGCCAGGTAGCAAATTGCAAATGAATCGAATGACATCAGCATCAGCAGCAGCTTTCCCCAGCTGGGTGGAGTGGTCTGAAACACCTCAACCAGTGGGCCCAGTATCCCTCGGACCCAGGTGAAAAATAAGCAGGCAGCTGCACACTGTCATGAAACACAAGTAGGGGGCTCAGTAGTTTGTTACAGGTGATGACATCTCTCTCTCTCTCTCTCTAATCCCATAGATGCTGATTTCCCTCTGCTTGTTTAGTTCAAGTGGATCATTCACCCTCCATTTCTTTGAATATATGGATGCACTAGCTTGGCTTTCTGCTCTTCCCTTTGTTCACTCCAGAGTACCAAGCCAGATGCAGATGAACAGACAGGTGAAAAGTTCACATCTACCTGTCTGAGGGTGTCGGCAAGCTCTTGAATTTTAGCTCGTTTCAATTTCTCAATGTAGCGAAACAGGCCCATTAGCTCCTTGCTCACTTTGATCACACATTTTTCCTGCCAGGAGGAATTGAAAACGATTTGCATATCAGCTCTAACATCTTTCCACTAAAATTCTAACATTCTCTTGGGCTCTTGCTCTGCAGAATCCATCTCTGGCCCCAGCCTTTTCTTTCTCCACCTCTGAGGTTCATGATGGTGCAGGATAGGCATTCCCACATGACACACAAACACGTGTGATATCCGTAGTTGGTGAGGTGAATTCACTTTACGGTGTGTGTGTGTGTGTGTATGAGAGAGAGAGAGATAGGGCTTGTCTTGTCATGACAAGAAAGGATCTGTCTTTGCTAGACCAGACCATTTTGTTTTTTTCAAAAACAAAGACAAAATACAGCCTTGTTACCAAAGCACCATCACCCTTCTCCTAAACCACTGTCTTGTTCCTGATTTGTTTCACACTTCTGGTTGATTGGGGTGGGTGGTGGGGCTTGTTAGAAACCCTTCAAAAAATGCACCTTTCTTCATAGTAACAGACATCATACTGAACAATACCCATATTCACTGTACTATTAGACTGGGATTTCCAGAAAACCGAAATTCATGCTTTTTAGCATGTGCACTGTAGGTCAGTGACCTCCAAGTCAGCGTTAGCCTTTACCTAAGCAAACCAGTGCTTGCTTAAAACCATAGAAATCTCTGCCCAAAGTAAATGTCTGAGCATAGTACTTCTCTATGAGGATAAATCAGTTTCATCAAAGTAGTGTCAACACATACTTCCCTGAAATTCACATGTCAGAACTGAGACAAATCCAAGCCTTCCACCATAGCCTGAATGGGGTGTACTGCCGTGTCTTAAAACAAAACAAACACAGTGTTCAAAATGAAACCACTCAGCTGAGATTGATCCAAGTCAAGAGGGGTCTTCAGAACGGTCTGGTACCAGATCCAAGGGTAGACTACTTCCCTAAAATGAAATGGTACTTTAATGGTAGTTCAAAAGAGATAAAGATAAAGTTTCTTTAACGTCCAGTTAATTTACAGAGCCTACTGCTCAACACACAGGCCATCGAGGGCCCAATGGACGGTCTGAAGGCACTTGAGCAGGTAGCAGAGAGAGAGAGAGAGAGACCTCGTCGACAGCCTCCGAGGGGCTGTCTTCGTTGTTGGTGACCCGCGTATTGTAAGGGACCCCGAAGTGTCGGAAACCCAGTTCCTCTGGATTGTGCGCAGAAGCTCTCGGACCTCTGCGCGCATCCCTCCTTAGGCAACCCCAACTCCCTCGATCTTTGTTCCCTTTCCTCACGTCTTTCTCAGGTAACGATCTCCCATAATCCACCACAAATTTCTTACACCTTAATGATAAGATTGAGAGGTTTTTGGTGTATGTAGATGAATTATTGCTCCTGGCCTGTGGGAAAATGGTAATCGAAGAATAAGAGGCAGAGGTCCTTTTTGTAAAATTTCTTCCACAAATGTCCAGTTGCGCTGCTCTGTGTGAGCTCGGTGAGACAGGAAAGCTGGTCTTTGGAGCACTGAATCCCAGAGCCCAGCCGCATGTCATTGCTAATTTTCCTTACCCCATCCGTACTTGCTTTATCGGGCCTCTCTCTCTCTCCGCACGCGGCAAAGAACTTTGCCTCGTGAATTCTCTCTCTCCGGCGCGGAGTCTACCTTTGAACTAGAGACATATGCAGAGAGGAGAGGGAGATTGTCAATGCCCAAAGTGCGGGCGGCCTGAAGACAATATCCATTTTCTGATACAATGTTCGGGGTATTCTCAGGAGAGAGCGACCCTCTTCAGAACCATAAAGAGCCTAGTCCCTGCACCTCTGGCCACCAACTTCCAAAATCTCCAGGCTAAGACTAAAGCCCTGGTCTAATTGCTGGGCAGCTCACACACAGCAGATTGATGCTTGTGTGAAGAGCTTTCTAGAGGAAATCTGGAAATCTCGAACTAATTGTTTGGCAAGTCCCACTACCCGACTGAGCCCCTCACAACATCACTGACACCGATGGAATGCTTGCAGTCCTCTACATCGATTTTATGACGATTGCCTTTGCGCAAAATTGACAATGACAAGAGAAAAAATTTGTGAACGCCCCTGGGAGGCATGCCCCGCCATATCTCGGACCCTCCGCTGAGTCTCGTTCCTGCTGTGGTCCGGGAGGCAGGGACGTTCAAAGTTGTGAAAGCGACCGTTGTAGGAGTAAGTTTTTCTTACCACTTATGGTGATTAGTGATTCTACACCTTATACAAGGAACATGTTACTTGGAATTTTGTTCAACCTGAGCTATTGAATTGGTCTTTCAGGTTTACCTCAGTCCTTGGCTCCAGGGGGGAATACTGCAGTGTTGTACTGGTATGTGTCAATTGACCTGGGTATGTGCCCAGGTCTGAGTAAGGGTATTGTAGAACATACCAGATGGGTATGTCTTGGGGCTTATACCCCGGAATACCATGGACCCCGGGTTTTGAAGATTGGACCTACCCCCCCCCTAACTTCATACCAGTCGAAGTATGAACTATTTTCATACTCAGCTTGAGACCTGTATTGAGGATTGATGAACCCAAGCTAGCATGGATATGTGTAATGATACAATTTGTTTGTGCTTATCCTCATTCACATTTGTGCAATGTGACAAATAGCACTATATCTTTGTAAAATTTACCAAAAAAAATGAAGAAATCATTCTCTACATATCATATCTTTATACATATATACATATACTCCCTTGCACATATAGCCATAGTATCTCCATGTATACTCATGCCTCCTATGAGGGTATGTCCCACATGACATTAATCATACCAGCCATGCACCATACCACGTGGATCTACCCTGGCCAGCTTGGGCTTAGAGGTCCATTAGGACCAGGACCAGTCTGGTATGTCAAAATGGACATACCAGTAGAACACTGCGTTGGACTGGTATACCGATAAGAAACTGGTATCAATTTTGGTATGTATACTAGTATGAAGTACCAGACCAGTGTTGGACTGGTATCATATTTTGAACACACCAGGCTGGTACTGGTATATAGGCCTCCGGCCAATTGTGATACCAGGGAGATATTGGTATTTGGATACCATGGTGGTATCAATAATACCTGATTGGTGTGGTGTTTTACGGGTATCAATAGCAAGAGTTTTTAGAAATCGATACCAGGGTTTATCAATACTAGTCTGGTATCAAAAAAAAATTCATGATATGTTAACCCCTAAAGGACGAGAGGTGTTTTTGGGTTTTTGGACAATTCCGGGACCCACCCTCACACGTCAGCGGATACCTGCCCAATAACGTACAAACTGCTTCCTACCTACCAGATGCACAAGCCCCCCAAATTTTGGGAGATTCCACCTTGTAGTTTGGGAGATTATAACATTTGAAGATGGTGCATTTTTTGGGAAATGGAAAAAACAAAGCAAAAGTTCATGTTTGACCAAGCAAATTATCCATGATCCCAAATTTTCCTGGGAGAAAAAGTACTATATTCTTGTGAAGTGCACAATCCCAAACCCTCACACCAAATTTCACCCCACCTGCCAAAATGAAGTGGGGGGTGCTTTGTATGTGACTGGAATGGGGGTCCAAAAAGAGAATTTGCAAAGGAAATGGTATAGGCCCCATTGGGACCCCAAATTCTCTTTCAATTGGGAATTCCAACGGTCAGTCCCTCATAGGCCAAGAACTACACAAGCCTGCCCAAGAATTTCCCCAAAATTCCATAAATTTCATTTGGGATGTGGGATTTTGTGAAATTTCCGACCTCCTCCAGGTCAGGCAATCGGTGGCCAGAATTTCGCTTGAATCCAGCGACTTTTTCCGGGCCACGTCGAGGTTTCCCATTTGCGAGGGCCAGCTCATTGGAGCCGTCCCTGCCTTCCTCGGTGTTTTGGGGAGGGCCTCACAAGCAGCCGACTCCAACCCCTACATGGCCCCCCGCCCCAAAAACCCACCCGCGTGGCCACTGCCACTTCCCATGTTGACAGTCAACCGCCGTGGGGCCCTGCTCCACCCAAAATCCTGCAATTTCCAAACTTCAAATTTTTTTTGTGAGGGCTAAGTTTTTCTCTGTTGGGGCGCCATAAAGACTTGCGTGGAGCTCGTTACGCGCTACATTTTTCAATCAAGCCACTCATTCATCGGACTTCATCCGTGCATGCTACGGATGGATGAAAAATCAGGCTGACCCTATTCGGGTCGGCTCGTCGTTTAGGGGTTAAATATTGAAAGGCCCACTTCTCGTATAAATGTGTACAAGCATGCTTCTCAAAGTATTCCTCAAGTTCCTCCAAGTATTGATACCTAGGTTTTCCTCACAAATATGGATATGGTACTGATATCTGGTATCTACCAGATTGGTAGGGTATCGTCCACAATTAGGAAGGAGATACCAGGCCAATACAGGTATATGCTAGGTAGTGGCCTGAGGTGATACCAAGACTGGTCTGGTACTTCATACCAGTATACATACCAGTATTGATACCAGTTTCCGGTATACCAATCCAACACTGTACCAGACCAAGTCTGGTATCACTCAGGCCACTACCTAGCATGTACCCGTATTGGCTTGGTATGTGCTTCCTAATACTGTGGACGGTACTCTACCAGTCTGGTAGGTGGTTGAAAATCTGGTACCTGATACCAGATCCATTTTTTGTGAGGAAAACCTGGTATCAATACTTTGAGGAACTTGAGGAATAAAATCAATGAGAAGCATGCTTGTACACATTTATATGAGAAGTGGGTCTTTCAATATTTAACATATCATGAGTTTTTTTTTTATACCAGACCAGTATAGATAATACCCTGGTATCGATTTCTAAAAACTCTTGCTATTGATACCAGTAAAACACCACACCAATCGGGTATTATTGATACCACCATGGTATCCAAATCTCAGATTTTTGCCAATACCAGTACCTCCCTGGTATCACAATTGGCCGGAGGCCTATATACCAGTGTTGGACCGATATATAGGTCCAACCCGGGTATCAATACTGATATCAATCCGGATAGGTAATACCATACCCGACTTTGGTAGGTAGGGTGGTCAATACCTGGACAATACCATACTAGGGGCAAATACATACCTTGCTCCATACTATGGTATATATTAGTGTTGGACCGGTATCACCAACATTTCATTCTAGCCAGGGTTTGGTATTGTCGGTGAAGAGGCCTCCGTCATACCCGGCAGGTAATGGTATCAAAGTAGGTATTAAACTTTTTATGTACCAGTATGGTATGTACATTGTTTTTGTTTGGCATGGTATGGTATGGTATCAATATTGCAAATTTCAAATCTTATATTGGGAGTATATCAATACTGGTACCAATACAAGTTTTGTTTTTGTTTTTTTTAAAGCTGAATGCTGCACTTCAGCCGCTGAGGTGCGGTATTCAGTTTTAAAATAAATAAAAATAAAAATAAAAATATGTCCAAATTATACCGCTGAAGTGGCTGAGGTGCGCACTCCAGCCGCGGAGTGCCGCAATTCATGATAACAAGGAGCCCGATCTCACCTGAGGTAATTTGAGGTAACCCTATAAGAGCTGCATTACAAGCTGATAAATGAGACGATGCTCCGAGCCTAAGCAGATTTGAATGGCGAAATCAGAGCACTCTACTCTTCTTCTCCAAACAAGCCAGCCTGCCCCAGCTCATCTTCACACTCCTCTAGCAGCTCAGCTTCTGCAGAATAATATTCTGAAATTGATTGCTTAGCCAGTTGGCACCCCATACTTGCATCATTTGTTGCACCCTTAATCCCTAACACTCCACATATTGATATCTAGGGTGAAAGCGACGGCGGAAGACATAGTACTGGTATCGACAAAGCTGCATTCCTTGCGGTAGGAGCCCATATATTAGCATTTTACTATATTGCCCCCAATATGTTCTGCCGGGGGTATTGCCAGTTGCTTATACCCACCTAGTCTGGTACCTTGCCGCGATACCCTTGACCGTGCTGATACCCCGCCTCGCCCCCATATACCGGTCCAACACTGGTATATACCATACCCGTAATAATATTAATATTTGACGCCTCCTGAAGGAAGCGTAAATTATGGTGTCTCTTCACCCCAAAGGGTTAATGCCTTCCATTAGGAAGGTGAACACCTTTGTGACACCAAGGGTGGATTGAACCCACAACCACTTCCAAGGTGGTATGTGCCCATTACCCATATGGTATTGCGATGGACAAGATTGGTATTGATACCAGTATTGCTGCTATGTGAGCTTCCTAAGGCACACGAGTATGTGCGGAGTTAGCGCAAGGGAATTCAAGGGCATTTATGGCATCTGCTTTATACTCAAGGTGCAATGTGCAAAAATATAGGTATGATATGGTGTATTTTTGCATGTGCAATGTGTATGTTTCCCCAAATAATCCTAAATAATGTATTAGGGCTTGCCCCCGTATTTTATAATAAAGTTAACCAGGGCACTAATCCCCCTATTAACCAAAAATAAATAAAATAAAAATAAAAATGTATGAGCAATGTATTTTTGTATGTGCATTGTGCTGTAATTGTGATCCATTATGAAGGTCAATTTTTTTTCTCAGGTTATTGAATATTTTCTTGAATATACTAAATATTTCATATACATAGTGACCCGGCGGGGGAATATTCATATTCCCCCATATGAGATGGAAAAAAAAAAATATTGATAACCTACTCATATACATCCACAATTTTACTCTATTGATACCCCTCCTATACCCTACCCGGTCCCTTACCCCAATACCATGACCACACCAGTTTTGGGAAATGTGGGCCCTTGTGATACCAGGACCAGTCTGGTATCATATTTTCGTGACACCAGTCCAACACTGGATTCTACCGACCCTCAATCCGTAGGACATTTTAGCCACACTGCTGGTGTCTGTCCTCGAGTAGTCTTGGATTGGTCTGTGCAAAACCACATGGGTGCAGTTGAGCAGCCATAATTTTCAACAAAGCATCCAGGCTTCCAATTACCTTCTAAACACCAGGAAAACCTTGGGCAATATATTTCCATGGCCTGCTTAGAAACCATAACCTCGGATAGTGATTGAAAGAAACACTTCCGCATAACAAAACAACTCCACCACCCAAAAAGCCCCACCTTGCCATTGCGGGTTGTCCCAGTGGTGAAAGATCTATAACGGACTCTTGCCAGCACTGTTCCATGCTCCATGGTTGACCTTCATGCTAGAAACTCCAAGAGCATGAACTAACGCATGCACCCTTTTGACAGGTTACTCTCTCGCTGGAAAATTCTGAACTCTTGTGAATCTCTGTAGTGGACAGAGCGTTTTTTGTCATTGTCATTGTTCCCAATAGCTCCACAAGCAAAGAAAGAGCGGGTGGTGGGCATGTCAGCATACCGGCTCCACATTTGAGTGGAAAAACTGTACGCATAAACTGACCTGAGAGTTTCCAAGGCGAAAGAACTGACGAGGCAAGGCACTTCTATGCAAAGTTGTGTTTTTGGTGGAATCTCCGAACCAGAAATGGTAGATCACAGGGGAAGGGGGATTTTGTGTTTTGTGCTTCAGTTCAAAATGGCATCATTGCCAGCTTTCTCACGTATTTGATTGGTTACTTAGAGGGGAAATTATGTCTTGCTTGCAGACTAATTTCTTTTTGCATCAATGCAGGTGTTGGATGTTGTTCACATTAGGAGGTTGAAGTTCTAACTGCAAGATGGGCAATGCAGCAGGCATCAGCAAAGGAGAAATGGACAGCGCTGAATTGTATACAAACGGCAGCCACGCATGACTCACAGAGTAAACGTTTCAATCCCAAGAATCGATGCCAAGGGGAGAGTGCATCTGCCCACCCGATTCTTCTCCTTCAAATGAGTCAATGAGCAGCAACGGCAAAGGACACCTTTGCGTGGTCTCCCCTCTGTAGGAGGAGCCAACAAAGTGGTACAGGTTTTTTCTCAAAGTTTGATGCCTGCAGTGCTCTACAACCCTGTTAATCCGCGCCGACATGCCTGTCCTCTTGGAGAGACCTTTCTCTGAAGTCACAAAGACTTTCAGATATGTATCTTAATGTATCTGGAATTGCTGGTAACTAGAACTCATGCAGGATGGCAGCATTAAATCAGGCAATTTTTTTTGAGTCAGGCACTTCCACTATGACTGCTTCTGGAAATAGAGCGAGAGAGGGATTCAACAAGAGCTCTTCTGTCAATTGTGGGGATGTGATGGGACTATGTAAGCCAGGGAAACTGAAAGAGGCGCTGCATATTTTGAACCGACAAGGTATTTTGGCAGACTTCAATGCTTACGGTGGTCTCTTGCAGGAGTGCAGCAAAATTAAGAATCTGCAAATGGGAAAGCAGGTGCATGCCCACATCATCCGAAGTGGATTACAGCCAAACCTCTTTCTCCTGAACACCCTTGTCAACATGTATTCCAAGTGTGGGAGTGTGGTGGATGCACGCCAAGTATTTGACAGAATGCCTGTGCGGGGTGTGTTTTCATACACAATAATGATAGCAGGATATGCGAAGCATGGGTGTGGCAGGGAGGCTTTAGAGATCTATCAGCAAATGATACGGGAAGGGGTGACGCCCAACAATGTCACATTCATTTGCATACTCAAGGCGTGCTCCAGCCTAGGAGCCTTGGAAAAGGGCAAGGAGGTCCATGGTTACCTCATCAAAGCCGGAATTGCCTCAGATATCATTCTCGAGACTGTCCTTGTTGACCTATATGCCAAATGCGGTAGTGTCAAGGAGGAAAGTGTTTGACAAAATGGCTAAACGAGACACGGTCTCATGGAAGCCATGATTGCAGGATATGTGCAGCATAAAACATGTGGGGAGGCTTTCAAGCTGTATGAGCAAATGCAAGGGGAAGGTTTGATGCCCAACAGGGTCACATTCATTTCTGTTCTTAGTGCATGTGCCAACCTTGGATCCCTGGAAAAGGGCAAGAAGGTCCATACTGACATAGTGAAAGCTGGAATTCCACAAGATATCATTATCGAGACTGCCCTTGCTGACATGTATGCCAAATGCGGGAGCATAAAGGATGCACGCCAAGTGTTTAACAATATGACTAAACGAGATGTTGTCTCGTGGAGTACGATGATCACTGGGTATGCTCAGCATGGGTTTGGTAGGGAGGCTTTGGAGATGTACAGGCAGATGATACAGGAAGGGTTGACACCTGACAAGGTCACGTACATATGCATTCTCAATGCGTGTGCCTGTATAGGAGATCTGAGAAAGGGCAAAGAGGTCCATGCTGACATCATCAAAGCTCTAGTTCCATCATATACAAATTTGGACAATACCCTTGTAGACATGTATGCCAAATGCGGGAGTATGAAGGATGCACATGGAGTGTTTGACGATATGGCTCAACGTGATGTGGTCTCATGGAACACCATGATAGCAGGATATGCTCAGCATGGATTTGGTAAGGAGGCTTTCAAGATGTATGGACAAATGATACAGGAAGGACTGACACCTGACATGGTTACATTCATCTCCATTCTCACTGCCTGTGCCAGCTTAGGAGCACTGGAAAAGGGTAAAGAGATCCATGCAGACATCATCAAAGCTGGAATTGCATCATACGTAAATTTGGAGAATACCCTTGTCGACATGTATGCAAAATGTGGGAGCATGAAGGATGCGTGCCAAGTATTTGACAATATGGCTGAACGGAATGTGGTCTCATGGAATGCCATGATCGCAGGATATACTCAGCATGGGTGTGGTAAGGAGGCTCTTGACACCTATGAGAAAATGCAATCGAAAAGGGTGATGCCTGACAGGATCACGTTTATTCAATGCGTGTGCAAGTCTATGATCCGTGGAAAAGGGCAAAGAGGCCCATGCTGACATGATCAAAGCTGAAATTGAGCCAGATATCAGTCTGCAGACATCCCTTGCTGACATGTATGCCAAAGCTGGGAGCATGAAGGATGCGTGTCGCGTGTTTGACAATATGGCTGAACAACATGTGGTCTCATGGAATGCAATGATTGCAGGATATGCTCAGCATGGCTATGGTGGGGAGGCTTTCGAGATGTATGAGCAAATGATAAGGGAAGGAGTGACGCCAAATTTGGTCACTTTCACTAGCTCTATCAATGCGTGTGCCATTCTAGGATCCCTGGAAAAGGGCATGGCAGTCCATTCTGAGATCATCAAAGCTGGAATTGCTCCAGATGTCATGCTGAAGAATACCCTTGTTGACATGTATGCCAAATGTGGAAGTGTGAAGGAAGCACGTCAAGTGTTTGACAAAATGACTAAATGAAATGTTTGTCTCATGGAGCGCAATGATTGCAGGATATGCGCAGCATGGTTGTGGTCGGGAGGCCCTGCAAATCTTTGAAGAAATGCAACAGAAAGCCTTGAAACCAGACAGTGTCACCTTTATGGGGCTACTCTCTGCCTGTAGCCATGCTGGCCTTGTGGATGAAGGCTGTCACTTGTTTGATTCTATGAGACGAGATCATGGCATCACTCCTACAGTGGAGCATTTTGGCTGCATAGTGGACCTTCTTGGCCGTGCAGGGCGATTGGATGAGGTGCAGGACCTCATCAACAAAATGACAATCAAACCAGGTGTTGCGGTGTGGGGGGCCTTGCTTAGTGCCAGCAGTATCCATGGCGATGTGGATGTAGCAGAACTTGCAGCAAAACGCCTTCTCAAGCTGGACCCACAGGATGCTGCAACTTATGTGCTGCTATCGAACGTTCAAGGATGTCCATGAAGTGTTTGACATATGCGCAGAATGCGATGATGACAGGATATGCTCAGTATGGCTGTGGGAGGGAGGCTTTCGAGATGTATAAGACAAATGATACAGGAAGGGGTGAAGCCAAACGAGGTGATGGGAAATTGCAGAGAGGTCTGTACTGACATGAATTCTGCCAGATATCATTCTGCAGATTACCCTTGTAGATATGTATGCTAAATGTGGAGCAATGTCTGTCAGTGTTCTACAATGTTGCAATGAGATATGGTTTCTTGGAGTGTGATGTTGCCCATATATGGCCTCTGTGGGTATGTAAGGAGGCCCTTCAACTGTTTGTGCAAATGCAACACAGATGTTAGTGGTCATCACTAACATTTGGCCTGTAGTCATGTGGGCCTACTGGATGAAGGCCATCACTGCTTCCATTTCTTTTGAGCATGGAAAAAGCAATGGGGGTCATAGCTCCTGAAGGACCCTCCCACAAGTGGGCCCTTATTTAAAGTCTAGTCTAGAGAAGTGCTTACATGTCTGAGTAGGAAGTTAAGCTGTCTGGTGAAAGGTACCGATGTGCCCAATTTGTGAGGCATCCATTTCTGATGAGTTAGCGGTTTTTCTCCAGAGGCCTTTTTGTGAGCAATTAAAAACACTACTGCATCTCTTTTTGCCAAAATTGAGTCTGGTATGAACTTCGTTGTGAGTATGTTTACCAAGTAGCACTGTCTGCTGTCTTACATATTAATTTTAGCCTCCTCATCCAGATGAAGGGCAAGGGTTGTGGCCGAGTGGAAATTTGATGGTGACCGAATGCAAGTACACAAGGATGGTGATTGCCTGCACTTCTGGTCACGGTACAGTCTTGTTCCTTGGTTTCCTTTGCAATTCTGCAATACCTCACCTGAACCTGCTAGCATCATTGCAATCAGAAGGCCCATTGCCATTCAATCAATGAATTACTTTCAGCTGTGAGGACCCGAAAAGCCTGGCCTACCTACATTGAGCCACTTAGTTTCTGGGCTGTTTGACATTTCCTGAAGTGCTTTCTTCTTCTTGTGCTGCTCTGTCCAATAAAGCAAACCTCTAGTGGGATACTTCGAAGCAAGGTCTGCACCTGCCCGGTTTGAGCAAGCCCACTTTTGCACACTTGCTACATAGATATGCAGCATCAAGGTTAAGGTCAGCTGAATTGCTAGGTTTCTGGGTGGGGCAGAAATGGGAAGGAACATGCAGAATACAATGTTGCACTTGGTCCTCTTCTTCAGCAACAAATTAAATCAAAGCGGTGTGCCATCTCACCTACTTCACCCACTGCCAGAGTTTGTATGTACAATAAGATGTCAAGCATACTTCAACACCTTCCAAATGTCTCCGGTCACTACCAACGTCAGCCCCTGACAGAGGTAGGTTCTGTCCCTTTTGTTCCCGCTCAAACTGGGCGCGGGGTCAATGGCCACAAGGCTACGGCAAACAACGTCTTATGAGTACAATCTATTACATTGCTTCAAGGTTAAGTCTTACTACCAACGTCAGCCCCTGACAGAGGTAGGTTCTGTCCCTTTGTGTTCCGCTCAAACTGGGCATGGGGTCAATGGCCACAAGGCTACGGCAAACAATGTCTTAAGAGTACATTCTATTACATTGCTTAGATTAGCTTTGGATTGATTCTGAGTTAAAAGGACAATGCTTTGCAACGTTATTAGGCCCACCTTGAAGTACACATTTGCCATACGGGAGGGCAATTCCAACCATGCTAAAACTTTGGAGTCCATCTCTTCCCCTTACGGGCACTGACCCCTTTCAGGGCTGGGCAAGCAATCTAATAGAATGTACTCAAAAGACATTGTTTGCAATAGCCTTGTGGCCATAGTCCCCATGCACAGTTTGGGTGACAAGAGGGAACATACACTACCTTGGTGAGGGGCTTCCTCCACTATTGGGACTTACCTTGATATAAACAATGTGTTCGGACTTTCCAGATTTCCTCTAGAAAACCCTTCACACAAGCATCAATCTGCTGTGTGTGATCTGCCCAGTGCCTTAGACCCCGACGAGGCCAGGGCTTTAGCCTCAGCCTCGAGATTTTGAAAGTTGGTGAATAGAGGTACAGGACTATGTTCCTGACAGTCACTGATCAGAATACCCCGGACATTGTATCAGAAAATGGGTATTTGGTATTAGGCATGTGACACCATCCAACCTCGACTCATGATGTCAAGGGCTTAAGGACGGTAGGTCACCTAGCCCACATTAGCTGTACAGCACGCTGATATGCTCTCTTGAGCACTTATTTACGCTCACTTCAGTTGGCGTCGTCTCTCTATTAGATTTGCTTTGACTTACAGACTGAAGAAAGCAGAGACGTGCTCGACAGGGAGTTACTAGTATGGGACTGCTGTGAGGAGAGGTTCAAGCCACGCATGTAGGCTGGCAGGTATCTTACAAATTTGTAAGGCCCTGCTAGGTGCGGTTTTCACATTGGGGAAGGCCCCTCGTGTCAGGCCTTCCTGGATTTTCGGGCTTGCGCCCTCGTCTGCAGGGCCCTTAAATCCAGGAAGGCCCTCCACTCAGGGCCTTCCCCTACACAGTTCATTCCTTGAGCAATGATTGTTCTTGGCTGCTTGTGGAGGGTCCCTCTTTCTTCATTTCTTTTTTCTTTGCTCTTTGAGCTTTCCACAGAAAAAATATCATTTCATTCCATTTCTTCATATCTCCCTACTACTGGAAACCTCATGGGCAAGGTAATCACTGAAGCTTATTACTCATTTCTTGTAAATCTGATGCCTCGGCTCATGTTCTACTACATTCAGCAGGGCCTTACAAATTTGTAAGGTACCTCCAAAAACAGGAGGCAAGTTCTGCTCGGGAAGGTACCTCCAAATACAAAGCAAAAATAAGGTCAGGTTTTTCCGTACAAGAAAGAGGACCAAGAGTGATAGAGAGACAGCATAAGTTCAAACGGTAATTTTGAGTATGCCGCCGATTTTTTGCAGGTTTGATGTATCCCCAAATGCAAGTGAGTGTTGTACAGAAGAGGAGATTGGAGAAAGTCAATCATGTGCAGTTGCATGCGATTGTCCAAAGTTCTATCTCTTTTAAGCTGACATTTCTTTTCTGCACTCAGCCTTTGCTTCTTGCCCATTCTGCTCACCATGAAACAGGGTCCTCCCCACAGCTCAATCTTCCATCATCTAGCCTTGTTCTTCATCTGACATATCATTCCTTAGTTGCTTGTTCAGTTACTTGGTTGTGAGAAAGAGATGTCATTGTTTGCTAAACTGTGTGAAGAACTGTCTTTCTTGTGTGGAGTAGATTGTTTAGTGCAGTCCTAAGACCCTCCTACTGCATTACTAACCTTGTATGACATGGAAGATGAATCCTAAGGGAAGCTTGCTTGCAGACTGCCAGGAAATGCAAGGATAACCTGATCTGCACAGTTTGCCTGTCCACCTATGGGTGCTGTACTTAACCAAGGTGGTGGCAGAGGTGGTGTTTGATATCTTATATGAAGAACGTGAAGGCAGTGTGCTGCATTTGCCTTTGACAGAATGCCATCTGCTCTTACAACGCATAGTCCACCCATGCTTCCCACACATTGTTCCTATCCATCCAGGTATTCTACCTCTTGCATGTTCCCATGATCACTGGAAAACGAAAGACAATACCAATATCATACTCATATACAGCCCAAAATATAACTACTCATACCAGATTCATACCCAAGTTGCAGCTGGGGATAGCTGCTGCTGATGCTGAAGTCATTCGATTCATTTGCAATTTGTTACCTGGCAATGAGGCCTTCAGAACCCATGGTTCAACTAGCCACCTTGGCAACTGAGAGTCAGCAGGACATCATGGGGGAATAGAGAGGGAGGAGGAGATGATGTTGAACCTTGCCACAGAGCTTGTCAAGCTCTTCAGGCGTTTGAAGAACATTGCTATATCAGTTGCTTTTTCATAGTTCACGCAAATTGTATTCACTGCCATGCACCTACAGGACCCCAATTTTGTTGAAAATTGCTCTAAAGCTGTTGGAAGCTGACTACTTGCGCCCTGGAACCAAGATTGTAAAGGATATGGTGACATGAACTCTTGGCTCTTCGGTTTCGAAAGATCTGATCTGGAGACTGAAGTGAGGACATTGTGGCATGGTCAAAACAACTATTCAATTGAAGCTCCCACGAAACAATGGATGCTGTCTTCGGCTGGTGAATTGCATGCCAGCGGCGAGATCACCAAGGCAAGAGTCCCTTGGAAGACCCCCCCCCCGGGGCAGAGAGAGGATGCTGGGAAGTAATCTCAATCCACAGGAAAGCCAGGCTGGGCAAGTTGTAAACGAATAACCACGAAATTGAAGTTCACAAATTGAGGCCGACAGGCCGGTGGTCATTACATAAGATCAAAAACTCAAGAAAGCGACCCCTCAAATGCCACTCTCCTATTGGAATAGTTCCCTATTTTCAAATCCAATTGGATAGATTTACATGATGAGATATGCATACCTCGGAATCATCCATCCTCCAAAGTGAAATTGGCCTAAAACTGCCTACCTCAGCAGTTTGACAGCAGGAGATGCTAACCTAGATTACATGGGGACATTCTTTTTTCCAAACATGACCAGCAATGATACTGGACGGGAGGTATGAATTTACACCCAACAGGGGTGTTTCCTGGGAGGTCAGCCAGACACAATTCAAGATGATTCTAATTTGAAATGCTAAAAAATAAAAATAAAAAATAAAAATAAAAACAAATGCAGGATTTAAAAAAAAAACAATCTGACAGATTACTTACAAAATCCCCTAATGATTTCAGTAGTGCTTTGGTTCGGACCATACCACTTGGAAGGCTTACACCCATTGTGATTGACCCCCATTGTGATTGACCGCCCCTTGCATGTTACTGTCCAAGTCAAAGCTCACTCTTTGTCACAAGATTGCTAACATCTGCCAACACATTGATTAGAAAGAAAGAATGGGCAAACTCCTGGATCCAATTTTATATCTACTCAATAAGCTTTGACCTTTTCATAGCCACAAGAAATGATCTTGTCAAGAGATTCTCTTTGGATTGAATTTTGGTACTCTAATTCTACTTCGACTAGCTTGTACCGTCCTCCCAACTTCAGGAGTCAAGCGACAGAAGGGGTCTGATGCTAGACAGGAACAGCAAGGTAGTAGCAACCAGCATCGAACTGCGCCACTCCTACACTGAATCCAACCTGTCTAGGATTATTCACCAGAAATATCGTATGTGTGTGAAGGTGAGAAATCTAACTAGTCTAGATTGTGCTTGAAAATGGTGTACACATGACATTTACCAACAGATGCAAAAGCATACAGAAAATCCTGATCACATTGAGCAGCCACATCAGGGCCGGGGTACCCTTCCATGAGAGAACCCCGTATGTGGAGCTGTTGAAATGTTTAGAGGGACACTCGAAAATTCAGTGCCAGCTGTGTCACCATGGTCTGTACGTGAGATGGGGCCATTCCCTACACCTTGCGACTCCAATTTTATAGGGTCCATATGAGTGGGCTCAAGAGATGATAGGAAAGTTGATGGTAACCCAGAGAAGCTGCTGCTTGGCTTGTGGTTGACTCTTGGACTTGGTGAAGGTGGACGTGATAGGCTCACTTTTACAGGTGAGCTGTTATACGCAGTGAGGGGATCAATGCTTGTGGGGGGTTCAGGCACCACCTTTGAATTTGACCCCGTTGACACAGAGTCTGCATCTGCAGCCCTAGCATCAGCCTCTGCCTTTTCCCTCTTTTCCCTTTCTTCAGACTCCTTTAACAAGAAATCAATCCACAAATCTGCGAAGGACTGCATCACACACCAACCCTTTGTTTGTCAGCCATGCAACAAGAACTATCCCATCATCCCAGACCAGACAGAGAAAAGGGATGCCAAAGGTAATGAAACAGTCATCAATCAAATCACCTGGCATGACCTACAGAACCATTTTCAGAAGCATTGCTCATCTAGTGCAACAATTGTTTGATAATTGGATAGCTGTGACATAACAGGAAACACAGCATACACATGGACAAATGAGTTTCATTCCTGCCCAGCTAAAGTAAAACACTACTTGACTAAGCACTCCTGCCTTCGGTAAGCTTACCAATCCCACCTGATTTGGGGTAGCCATTACTACAGAAAAAAAAAGCCCACCAGAAAGGCGCATTCATTTAGCTGGTAATGAGGCAGTTGCAGAGTAGCATCAGCCATTTCCCCAGTGCAAAAACAGAATTGACAGATCTGTGAGAAAATATACCGGATTCTCAGATGGAACAGGACGAGGAGATCCAGGGGATCCATCCCCGGCTGTACTGCCTAGAAGACCACCAACAAAGCGACCAGGCAGGCTGAACACTCCACGCACCACTCCACCTTTGCTTGCGCTCTGTTGCGCCAGCCCGACCCTCCGTTTGTCCTCTTCCGTAAATCCCAGCATGCGTACCATGAGATCCAGCACCTGCCATATCAAACAAGATCTCACAAATGACTACCCCATACCCTCACAAAAGACTACCGCATCCCTTACAAATCCTCAATTGAGTCGGGCGAACAGGATCCATATGAGAGGTAAGATGGGAAAGGTTTCGCTGAAGCCTTTGCAATGAGCATACATTTGCATTGGCCATGGCTAACAGCATATTATATGAAACCACTCCTGAATCTACTGGGACAGCTTAGGTTAAGAGGTGATCTAATTGATCTTGTCACCCAATTCCTAGCATTGCCTGCTCTAAGACTTCATACTTGTCAAGCTTGATGACAGATTCTTGTCAAACCATTGCGAAGAACTTCCACTACTCAAGAATTGTACCCTCACCACTTGCCACTCGAGCAAAATACACAAGGCTACATTACTGACAAAGGAAGAGCTCCAACCTCTCTACTGTGCTGTCTCTGGAAATAAGTAACCAACAGCTTGATCACAATGCGCCTGCATACACCAAGTAAGGAGAAAAGGGATAAATCATTTTACAGCTAAGTCGAGAACTCTACGACACGAGTTCATATCACTCCGGTTCACAACAGTAAACCAACCTTAAAATGAGGCATATATTTTAACGCTTTTACGGGAAGAAGTAACCCTCATGGAAGAATATTTATAGATCATCCTGAAGGCCAAAATATAAGGTAGTCATGATACTGCATCACACAAACTCCCAAACAAAGAGACTTTGAACTACCTGAGTACCTAGTAACAAATAACCAACATATGAAAGTACAGGAAACATGGTGTGGCACGAGACTGAGGAAACTGAACAGTGAGGGAGGGGTGCAAGAGACCTGTCCACATAGAAATCAGAATCAGAGGACATGCGATTGAGTCGGGTGATGGACTGCTCCAGGGCACGTCGCAGTCGCAGTACATCCTCCTCCAGCTTCCGTGTGACTTGCTCCAACTCTTGCTTCTTCAGCTCTGCACTTACCGACTTCTCCACAGCTAGATTAACTTCCCGACTTTTCAGCTCAATGGTCCTGTTTGCCATCTGGTCTTCAAAGGAAAGAAGTCCAACAAACACACAACGATGTGAGATAGTGGTAATAAATGGTTTGTGGGAAGATATGAATGCCATGGCTCAAATACCATTGTTGGCTACAGAACTTACCTATGTGCGTCCCTATAAAAACACTTAGGTATCCACAAGAGCTGTCATGATGTAAGCTTCCATGTCAAACTAAGGAAGAGCTTGATGATGAAGTACCCTTGTTTCCAGAATAACACATTTGAGTTCCTTGTTTTCTCAGTGCTAGTAGCATGTCTAAAAGGAGAAAGGTGCCTCACCCTCACATCTTCAGCAAGCTTGGCAATCTCATCCCTGGCCATACTTAACTCCCCATGCATACGATCCTGTGCAACAGGTCAAAAGTAAGTTAAATAGCCAGCCTGTTGGTACTGTCATGCTGCAGTAGAAGTAGCACCTCACAGCGAATCTATGTGTTTTATCTTCACGAAAGTCCATTCAGACGAGTTTTGTCAAGAAGCTAGGCGACCTTTGCGGAGGCTACTAAGTCTGAGCTGAACAGATTGTACTCATAAGACGTTGTTTGCCATAGCCTTGTGGCCATTGACCCCGCGCCCAGTTTGAGCGGGAACAAAAGGGACAGAACCTACCTCTGTCAGGGGCTGACGTTGGTAGTAAGACTTACCTCCATATATAGAATTAATCCGGGTTTTCCAGATATCCTCTAGAAATCCCTTCACACAAGCATCAATCTGCTGTGTGTGATTTGCCCAAAAACTAGGCCTCAGGAGGGCCTGGGCTTTTGGCTCAGCCTCGAGACTTTCAAAGTTGGTAAACAGGGGTACAGGCACAATACCCTTAATAGATTTGAAGAGAGCGTCTCTTTGGTGAGAGAACCCCGGACAGTGTATCAGAAAATGAATACTGTCTTCAGATTGCCCACACAACGGGCAATTGCACTCTCCCTTTCCTCTCTGCTTCTGTTTGCTGTTCAAAGGTAGGCTTCCTGCCCTGAGTTTAAATTTCAGTCTAGTGCCGAGAGTGGGTAGACCCTTGAGGTCATCCAAGATGTCCTCCCCCATGTCACAGACTGGAAACAAGTTCAGGGAAGTTTTCTGCCTAACTTCATTTTCATCAGACAATCTCATGGCAACAGACATGGCTGAGGACACTACAGCCTCTAAGTCAGATTTATCCAGCAGGGTCAAGACTTGCGGATCCAGGTCCTTGAGGATCTCTTCTACTCTCTTCTGCCAGGACTTAGCCTGTTTGACAGGGCGGTCCTGTTTCCAAGATATAGAGTCGATTAACTTAGGATATCTAGTGTTGGGCATATGTTGCAGCTGACCCCACCATCTGACCTTGAATTCATCTCGTCAGGAGCTTAAGGACGGAATGCCAAACTCACCCCGAACAGCCACATTGGCTGTTTTGGAGCATGCTGACATACACTCCTTAAGCACCCCCACTTGAATGGATTCTAGAGACTTAGCCTGGTTGGAGTTATCAACCCATATAGCAGATCCGTACTCCAAGGCAGGTCTAATAACGCGACAAAGCATGGTTTTCTTAACCTCAGAGTTGACCCCTCTGCAGTGGAAAAATTTAGTGAGCCCCAGAGCTTTGCCCTTGCCAGTTTGAACAACTTTCCGGATATTTGCATCCCAATTACAATTGGAGGAGAACTCAACGCCCAGGTAAGTGTAGGAAGGGAGGACCGGGATCTCTTGGCTACCCCACTGCCACTTAAGATCACTTCCTCCCTCTCCTCTGTCGTTGAATGCTACCACTGCACATTTGCTGACATTAGCCTCTAGCCCCCAAAGATCAAAGTATCTCTTCGCGCAATCAATCAACTCCTGGAGATTGGTTGGAGTCTCCCCTATGCCTGCGAAGTCATCCGCAAACATAAGGGCTGGTATGGTGGTATCACCCACCCTTAACCCAAACCCTCACTTTCCACATCCTCGAGGAGTTGATTGATGAAAACATTGAAGAGCAGAGGGGAGAGAGTACATCCTTGAGCTACACCTTGGTCTATGTCAAAGAAGTTGGACTTCTGTCCGTTAACAGTGACACAGCTTTTGGTGTGAGCATACAAGTTGTGGACAACTCTCCACATCTTTCCCTTGATCCCACAAGACCAGAGGCGGAACCATAGGCCATCTCTCCACACTGTGTCATAAGCCTTTTTGACATCCAGGAAAAAGAGCTGAACAGAAATGATACCTGAGCCTCGCTCTCTGCATAGTACTGCCCAAGTGCACTTTGAAGATTGGAAAGCTCAATGTCTTTGGACTCCAATTGAGCAATGCAATTTGCCAATTTTTGCTTCAAAATGTCAATCTCTTCGCCAGCTTGCTGCAGTCCCTCAGTGCTGCGCTTCTTGGCCTCAGCTTGGTCTGCACGTGCTTGTGCCAGAGATTGTTGCAGCTGCACCACAAGTGATTCACTGGTCTCTGCCCTTGCTTCTAGCTCTGCAATGTTCTCACTGTCCTGGTCCATCTTCTCGGAGGTTGACATGTCCTGCAAGGAGCCACACGATATTTAACTCTGTTTAGCCAAGCAAAAGCAGTATCTTTCAAATTAGCACTAACCTGTTAGATAATTCAAGTGGCTGTTGCCTATGGAGCTTAACTGTAAAACAAGATACTGGCGCACATTGTTTGAACAGGAAGACAGGAACGAAGGAAGCGAGATTTTGGGAGCTTCAAATTGGCACTTTCTGTTGGAGGTGTTAAGGCTATAGCCCTTGCACGGCACTCTGAGAACAGAACGGGACGGGTAGCTCAGTGGTAGAGCACCCCACCGGAATGGGGGAGGTCCTAGGTTCAATCCCTAGCCCGACCACACGCCAGTGGTTTTCCAACATGGTATCAGAGTCAAGGTTGGGGCGGTGGTCAGAATGGGTGGGCATTAGCATAAGGGCTATGCCTTGAGGGGGAGTGTTGGAGGTGTCAAGGCTATAGCCCTTGCACGACACTTTGAGAACAGAACGGGACAGGTAGCTCAGTGGTAGAGCACCCCACCGGAATGGGGGAGGTCCTAGGTTCAATCCCTAGCCCGACCACACGCCAGTGGTTTTCCAATACTTACCACACCAAAGCTGAGCATTCGCTAAACATGGTAATATTCCCATACACCATGGCAGAGCATAGCTGACTGCATGGAACGAGGGCCGTGGAAGGCTAAGGATGTGCACACTCCGGGCTAGTGTGACATTGGCACCTGGCCACTTCACACAGAGAACCATGCTAGGGGTACAAAATTTCCAAATGGCTGAAATGCTCACTAGGAGATTCTTCACATAATCTTCAATCATCTTGTGGCTCCCTGCTACAAATAGTAGATATCATGACACTCTAAAACATGGATGTTCGTGCTATAATACCATGTCCAGAAGGTTTTGTTTGAGCCTGCTAAGATCCCGCAGCGCCTTGTCCCTCTCAGATGAAACTTCCTCCAATTTTCTTTCAAACTCTGCTGTGTGTAGTGTACATGCCTCTTCTGCCGTTCTTAATCTCTCTTGCAGAACATCCACCTGCCAAAGTCCCCATGATCAATAAATGCAGCTCGGAATTCTTTGCAACTCTTTAAAAAACTCAGCGAACATCCACTGGATGTCCCTCTGTCTGCAAACCACTGGAAGGCTAGAAGGCATGATCAGAAAGGCATAAGAGCTCTAGTATATAAATCTCTCCAGTCTATTAACATTACAACAAGAGGTCCTTGATCAGAAGTCATGCCATACAATGGCAATAAGAGAATCTTCGTTATGGGTTACATGCAAAGATCTTTCCCAGTGTACATGGAGGCTGAGCCATGATGTGAAGCTTGGTCCCACCCATGATTAAACTAGAAGATCAAGAAAAAAGACCATGTCAGTGAAAAGATTTCAAAACACACTTAGAAGTCATTACAAACCTCTTGGGCTCGTGCCGCTAACTCAGATGCCTGCTCCTCACTCATGCCCAAGGGTCTGTCAAACTCCCCTTGCGTCATTTGGGATCTCTCTGCTTCCAGTTTTTGTGCTTGCAAGGCTTGCTGCAGCCCCTCCCTCTCTGCCTGTGTTGACATTATTCTGATTAGAAAGCTGTCTGTTTGCTTATTGAACTACAGGCATAAAGTTAATTTTTTGTGCCATCTTTGCTCTGACAAAAGGGCACAGCTTCATTCCATGCTTCTCAATTTTGTCATAAAGTCAAAGTCATATATGGAGGGTATCGAGTTTTGCAGCAACAAACACGTACCTGTAGCTCAAGCTTCTCCTGCTCAAGTTTGGTAATTGTCCTTTGAAACTGATCAACAACTCCATCCCTTAATGCATCTTGCTCATCGGCCTTTTCTTGGAGTTGTACCAATTCAGAAGATAACTGGAAGATGTGAAATACATAGACTTGAATTTTCACAGATATCATTAATAAGCAAGACACAGTAGTGTTAAAACATATTCAGCATATTCAATTTGACAAGACCAGAACATTTAAGATGTAATGCAGCTGACTATGTGCAGCAGATTTCTTAAGTCAAATAGACAGTGTAAAAGAGCACATGAGACTTTATGCCAGGACGCTCTCAGGAGGTCAGAACAGCTGTCAAGAATCTCAGTTGCGTGTCACACTATCTATCCACTCACTTGTTGCCTTGCTGACTTCAACATATCGCACTCGTTAAGAGCGGCATCCGCAGCTTCACGGGTTCCTATCCATGATCCATTCCCCAAATAATAAGGAAGTCGATTGACATACTAACCCCAACAAAGAAGCACACCACTATGTGCATGTAGAAGTTACAGACGGAGCAGCACTGCTACTGCCCCTGCTTAGGCACAAATTCTTTTGAGTGGTTAAATGTGTAGTCCCTCCATGCACTGAGCACGATCTGTCCCTCAAACTTCCTTTTAAATTGAGCCTTGCTACTCTGGAAATCTTGTCATCTGCCAAGTCCCTTACATCCCCTGCCATCTGATAAGAAACGGAAGGTACTTGACTCCATGTTCATGTCAATAACTACAAATGTTAAACACTACCGTAAAATCTACCGTAAAATCTATACCAGTATACACTACTAGAAATGCAAGTACCGTGCTCGCCTACTTTGAAGCTGCAAGTTCGCATCGGACAGATTTGCTTCCTCTGTTTTCAACAGCTCTTTCAGCCTTTCTGACTCTGCCATTGCCATTTCCTGAGCATCCTTTCGCTTGATACAGTCTTGCTCTTTCTCTGCTACTTGAATCCCAAGATCCTGTCAAACAAAGTTCACCACTTCAGCTTCAGCTGCCAACCCACTTTGTCTAGCCAGGAGAAAAACAGCTCTGCAGTCAAACATCCCTGTGGAAGGTGGCTTGAGACAAACGAGTGTTGAGATGATCAAGTAGAGACCATCTGAAACTAGAAAGCACTCCTCATAGCTAGAATACAATTCTGCCACAATTACCTGTTCTCTCTCTTGGAGGTCTCTAATTCTTAGCTCCAGCTCCTGCAGCTGTACTTCGTGGGCCAAATGACATATAGATCCATTACTTGCCAATTCACTACTCTTGTCTCCAGATGCAACACTCCTTGCAGCCTGTACATTCGCAATCTCTTGTCTATGTTGAGCATTCAGCGCTTCTGCTTGCATTCGATACTTCTCCTGCAAGGCAGCAATCTGCCCCTGCACTTTCCCGAAACCAGCTCAGACAATGCGGGCAATTGAGCCTACAACTATATCATAGATAACCCAATCTCCAGGATCTCAAGTACTGTCCAAAAGCAGTTCACTGTGCCATGTTGGATCACTATATCATGTATGAACCACCCTACTTTATTGTGATGGGAGTGCCTTCAAGTTGGGGCGACACAAGTATACTCTCTGATAGGATGTGCCATTCTCTAACCAATACTACAAGTGAACTGTTGACACTGGTCCCCGAGCGGCTTCTTTTGAAGGGGCTCAATGAGACCACAGATGGATGAACTTTGATATAAGCCACCAATTTTAAGACATCTTGAGACATATCTCTTTGAATGTATAAGAGTAGGTGGATATACGGGACAGCACATTCAGCATGTTGTTCAAGTTCGCTTCCAACTATCAACACCTACAGAAGTCTAACACATTTCCAGGTGGTAACCTTGAAGAGACACACCTGATGGTCTTCTTGAATGTGACATAATTCAGTCTCCAATTTCTGCATGGATGCACTGCGGATAATTACTGTATGGAGGACGAACATTTACACACGTAAATGCTCTCTGGGAAAGCATTTTTGCATAACTGCAACAGAAAGGACAAACCCTGTATTATAAGAGGTATTTACTACTCAAAAGATACCCAACACACGTCTGCCCATGCCAGTATCTACTAACAAGGACCCTGTGAGAAAGAGGTCAATAATGTGGTCATGGTCTGTCATAAACGCATGTGCAGTGAAATTATGTGAAATCCCATCATTGCCTACAACACTAGGATACATAAGTGTGACTGATCTCTCGAGAAGGGCAGGAAGATAGAATATAGGGCAGAGGATCCAACCTGGACAGTCTCTTCAAGATCAAATAGTCTGCTGGGTCCTCCATTTGGCAGCACCTCTCGATCTGCAGTAGCCATCACCATCTTTTCCTTCAAAACTCCATTCTCTTCACGCAATCTCAACACCTCTCCCTAACATACCAGAGGAAACAAATCAGGTAAATCAAACAGAAGTTACTCCATTTTCCACAAAGCAAAACATGATTATTGTCTATTCCCAATTTTCATTGATCGAATTAACTCCAAGTGTCTGCAGTTAATGTAATGCTCCAAAATTCATCACTAAAACAGCTATAGCTCATGGTCCTATTGCACATCTTCATGCATGGTAATTTAATTTCCACACCCTAGTGAACTGGCTTTTAGCTAGTTTGTCCTCAGCATTGCCCAACAACATGCCCATGCTGCTTAATTTTAGGTAGATATAAAAACAGAGGTTTACTCACAAGACAGCTGCAGGGAACCTGTTATTAAAGGCCATAAGTAAATACATTGTCTCCAGATTGCCATGGGATACAAGTGAGAATAACTTTGTGCAATCCTTCCCACATTTCTCAGCATCCTAGGGGATAATCTATGATGATACCATTCATCAACTAGCAAACCTCATAAATTGCCACCCACATTTGAGAAGAGCCTAACTCACTCTAAACCCATGGCCAACCAGGGTAAATTATTCTGAAACAATCCCCTAAATGACAGTAAGTCTCAGCACCATATAAGGAGCAACCTGAATAATGAGTTGCCAACTCTCAGATTTTACTCTCAGCCCCAATCAGTTTGCAGAGTCTCAGAAACATCATGCTCAAACCTTAGAAAACCTAAAAACTCATGATAAGAGGCAGGAACTGTCAGATCTTGTGGTATGCAGATGCAAGTTCACCCCCAAATAAGTACTGAAGGCTCTACAGGTGTGTAAAGAGTAGATGAGGCAATTAAGGGAACATGAGCTTGCCTCTCTCTCTTTGAGAAGGGCAACATAGTTCATTGACATGGCTTGAATGTCTGATTCTGCAGTTTGAAGCCGATTGACTTCGCTCTTATACCATTCCAACTGCATATGCAAGGGAGAAGAGTCAGATGGAAGCTAGACTGCTCAGACTTTGTCAAAGTGTATACAAGTCGCTGAAAATCACTGCATTTCCAATTGTCAGAAAACATAGACTCAACAGGGAAATTCCTAATGTTGAACCTGAGGCCACACCTGAAAGACAAGTTTTAGCTGTCATCAGAGTCCATGCTCAGCACTCCAGAGCCCTTAACTGTACCCCTCGTTGTGATTTATATACACAGTTCGTTTCAAGAGTTCTCACTAAGGAGTACTCTTCAGCACTGCCAAGAAAGAAAGTGACTCCTTTCGAGAACTAGAATGGCTGTAAACGTGCTCCTCACGTAAATGCAAGACAAATATTCAAGTGGAAGGTACCTCAGCCTACAAAACAGCATTTGCCTTATATTTCGCAGGGTAAATGCTGTACTTTTGCATGTAAATGACAGTACACATGCGTATCAAATGCGCTGAAGTATATACCTCGGCCTTGAGATTTGGTCCATCGTCATAATTCGAATTGCGACGCCGAGACGGTCGATGCGAGCCATTAGCAGATGCATCATCATCAGAGTCATCGTGTGATTGAGCCTCAAGTTCAAGTTCCTCTTGAGTGTCCAGAACATCCGAAGCAATCTGCGACAGATTGTCCTTGAAAACTTGCAAGTTCTTCCACATCGTGACCCCGCGGCAATAACTCAGATTGTAAGAACCGATCGGCGAACATCCCACGCACACAGGGCTAAAAACCCGCTTCTCTGCAGGACCAGATCTGGTGCCCTAAATGCTGAAAATGAGCAACACTCTGGAAAGAACAGCAAGTTGCCTATTTGACAAGGAACAATGCAGACAACATGAGCGCAGGGGTGAAGGCATTCTGAGATCCGATCGCAGAGCTACAAAACAAGACCACCACACCTCGCTCCTCTCTCTCTCTCCCTCTCTCTGTCTCTCTTTCCCTGCAACACCCTGCGTGCATGGTAACTTTCCACCAATAACTTACTGCGGTAGAACTGCGCATCATTATTGAAGTTCCTAGCATCTGAGCTTTTTTATTTTTTATTTTTTTAATAAATAAATCCAAAGGCCCAGACGGACGGAGGCCCTTCAGTCTGGGAATTTAAAAAAAAGCGCGAGTGGCTACAGAGTTTGGCAGAAAAAATAGCCATACATTATGTTCATCCATTTAAATTAGGAAAGAATCATCCATTTCCGTACATAAATCCATTTATATCATCCATATTGGCGAATTCATCCATAAGTTTTTTTCATTTGGAGAAATTTGGCGATTTCATCCACGAAAAAACAGGGAATTTTCGACAGAATATTTCCTATTTTTTCTGAGGTCGAAAATTGGCGAAAAATTAAAATTAAAATTAAAATAATTTAAAAAAAATCGCCAGCAAAATTAACGCTGCAAGTTCAGTTGAGATCATTAAAGTTTTTTAAGAAAAACATATTAAAAAGGAGGCATGGGAAAGATAACCATGTGAGAGGCCTATAAGTCCATAAGGGGTCATCAGAAGCTGATGGTCTGAGCTTAATCACGGTTAGCTAACTAATTTCCGTTAAAATTAACTATATTATTGACGGAAGGAGTGTGCGAGGTGTGGATTTGAACCCACGGCCAGCACCGGATTGGCAATCATACGTGGTTTGCGGGTCGGGGTTCGAACCTCACATCTGCAGCGTTGTCGTTTCAGATTCGTAGAATGAGGAGTTTATGGTGTCGTATAAAAACCCTGTCCCAAACCCCGCTCTTTGAGAGCTGAGCGAAGAAGAAGGCGAGGCACAGTGTGCACAGAATGTGAGTCTGTGAATTTGGCTACTGGGACTAGGGCATTTGTAGAAGCCGAGCTTTCGTCTGGAATTCTGCCTCGTTTGATGTGGTTTCTGTAGGATTTGGTGGAATCTAGGGATTGAAAGCAAGGATCCATAGATTGAGAGCGTAAAGGCACAGACGCTGCAAACAGAGCTGCGTGTTTTGCTTGTGGAGGACAGATGTCGTTGACGTCGGTGAAGGTGACGGAGGAGGTGTGGCTCACATGTCTCACGCATGCTCTCTCCACCGAAACCGAAGAAATCATGGGACTTTTGCTGGGGGATATCGAGGCATGCAAGCTTCACTCTCTAACTTCTCATCCATGTCTCTGTTACACGGTTTTTGGACAAGAGTATGTCTGGAGATAGTGGTCTTGTCTATGTTGTCTCGGGCAATTAGGGCCGTCAGTGTACATATAGAGTATTAAGTAATTGAAGGAACTCTGATTACGCCTAAAGCAGCATTGCCGTTGCCGTTGGCTGGCATGATGAAGACTGGATCCGATGAGATTGAAAGCAGGGCAGTGAGGTAGGCAGATCACTGGACAACTAAGTGCGGGAGATTTTTCGAAGCAATCGTAACCAGTCTTATATTGCATAGTGCAACTTCACCCACAGCTTCTGTCTGCATGCAAGCTGAAGTTGATAAAAGGACCATTTGGAATGAATATGCCGCCTAGAGAATTCTTCGGCTAGAAAACGTTTAAAAGAGGGTAATGTGATCTAGGACCATCTTGAATGGTAATCTGGCCAATTGTGTGGAAATGCAATGAATTTCACTCGAAGATCTTGTCTAAGGTTCGATAAAATAGAACTGTGACTGATCGCATGGTACCTCGATACACCCTATCTCGACTTGCGATGTGTGTGTCCATCACTTTCAGTCATCTGTTGGAATCAGTTTTTCCTTCACTTCATTTTGCACAACGCTCTGACAACGTTATGGTGTGAGATACATGATTGAGGTAAAGTTGATAAGTTGCTACGCGTTTGTAACAGTATAAGAACAATGGCTGGGTGACTGCACACGTATGGGCAGCTGCCCCACAGACACGATCAGACCGCCGCAAGGATCGTGTTGAAACAAAGCCTGAGCAACTTGCTGCCGCATCTGCCCAAGCAGACATATCCACCTTCAATACCTTCTACCAATCTAGTTCACATTTAATGCTGTCACCTTTGTTTAGTGAGCTGAGAGAGATACAGAAATTAAGTCCATCAGATATTTCCCGTTGGACCTGGTACATGTGTCATGATATGCCGGGCAAAAAGTGGAGATCTCTTAATGTCCTCCAGAATTGGCATGCAGTAAATGTTGTTGCTCTGGTATCAACCTCCATGTTGGGAGACCTGTCTCTCAAGTCCTTACAGTCCCCTGTGTACTAGGTGAAGAGATGCGACAATGAAAGAAATCAGAGAAGTGACAAGGGCTTTTCAAGAAGATTTATGTGCATCTTTTTGTTTTGAATTTTGCTTCTCAGTGATTGTCATTAATGAAGTCATTGTTAGAAGGGTGCAATGCATTTACAAATATGTTGTGCTTGGTGGTGATCAACTTAACTACGCAGCACAGAATGACTGCTGAAACAGGAAAGACTACAAGAGTGATAGGCTGGTACCATTCCCATCCCCATATTACAGTCATGCCATCGCATGTTGGTAAGATAACTTGATATAGCCTCTTTCTCATTGGTTTTGTATTGGATTGAGACTTGTACTGATGACATGCTGATCTCTCTCTGCTGTACATTTCTTCTGGGCATTATTGCCACAGGCCCTCCCTCAATGCATTTTCTGGTTGCAACAGCATGTGATCATCCTAACTTTTGCAAGTTTCCTTAAAGCATGAATGGCTTCCCTGCTTGCTCTGGCTGGTGTTAAGAGGATGGTGCAGTCATGTTTAGTTGACAGTTCAATGATGGAGCAAATTGCAAACAACAGATATAGCCTACTATCATGGATAATTCAAATTGCCGTCCTGACCAGAGGCAGCTAAACCTTGCAGGGTTTCCAAAGTGTGAAACTGTTTGCCTCTGGGTAGGTAAGTTGTCCCAATGTGATCAATCTGTCTAAACCTTCATCCTGATGGACAATCTGAAGTTGGAAAAGAGTCAGGTCTTGGTAAAAGTTGCTTACATGAGCAAGCTGTGGTGTGGATAGACGTGCGGACGCAGGGAATGTACCAGTTAATGGATGAAGGCTTTGTTGGGCTCATATTCTCTTGTTTCAGTGAAGATTCCAGTAAGGTCAGGTATTTGTTTTAATGTGACCTATTTCTGTCTTTAGATCACTCTCACAAATGGGCATGCTGTTGAGGTTGCCGTAGAAGCAACATGTTCTGTGGTGTTTGTATCTGTTTTAATTGAGTACTTTCGCTCTTCTGGCTTGACAATATCTGGCCATGGTTGAGATGCCTGAGAGTAAGTTCTACTATCTCTTCTTGAGAGCCATGAAGCAGGGCTTCGGTGCCTGCGTTCTTATGCTGAGATTATATTGCTGGTGCTTCCTAGCAGGTCGGAAGAATACAAGCAATTGCATTTCAGTCTCAGGATGGACGGCACAGGAATGCAACTCGTGGGGCTGCTCGTTTGGGATCTGCCATCAGTCCTGTATCTGATTCTGGAGGGGGTGATGGCAGGATGGCCACTACAAGTTCTAGCTTCAGACAATTGGATAATGATGACATTGAGATTACAAACCTACCTTTGAGTGCAAAGGTAAAAGATGTCTTGTTATTCTTGTCCTCCGATCAGAATAGATTCTTTGGGTTGGTCTGGCTGGCAAAGGTAACCTGAGTACTTGTCAATCAGTAATAAACTAAGACTTCCCTTTTCTCCATATGGTTTTTGATGTTTGGTAATGCTTGTTGGAATGTATTATTGAATGGCATCCATACCCAAAAATTGTTGTGCTGTGGAAGGATGTTGCATTGAATACTCCCTATCTTCAGCATGGTTTTTGGCAGACACACTGATAGCAGAAAGGAATTTTCCTTGGTGGGTTTTGTCAGACAGGTGTGGCTAGCAGTTCAGCTCTGGAAGACTTGTTTGCAATGGCAGATAAGGATCCAGTCAGAGATGGAGCTGGGGCTGATTCTCCTGCAAAGACTATATCAGGGGAGGAGGATTCTTTGGGCTTGCAAGAGGCTATGCATCTGTCAAGTCTTGATCTGAGGTTGTCAAGCTCTACCTGATAAGCTTGAGTAATCTTTGGCCTGAACACGAGCTAGATCTGAGGTCGAAAATTATTACTCAATAACCAAGTTTATACTCTACCTATTGTTACAGGACCATGCCTGTTGCATTGAAATGCTCTAATAATGATTGGTTTCTTAGGGTTCTGTTCTTTATACTGAAGCCCTGTGGATGTTGCTAGTTACAATTACACAGCAGTTTGACCAGAGGAGTTTTTGTTGTGGGGTTTGCAGGGATGCAGAGTTTGTGAGAAAAGAGGTCCCCCTAGAGGTAGTTCCTGGCCACTCCCTGGCACACGTCACTTTCTCCCTGAGCCCATTGGTGGACCTGCAGCGAATTCTGTTTGCAGAAGAGCAGACTGCCTACAACCAAGCCATGACGCAATGTACCAACAGGTGATTACTCCTTTCATGATGTGTTAGTGTGGTAGCTGTTAGTAAGGGACCTCTCAGTTGGCAGACCACCTGCTCAGAGGATGGGATGTGATAAATGGTTGGACTTTTGTAGAAGCTAGTTGACCTACTTGTGCTAACTTCTCTACACTGTTAGTACATTTTTAAAATGGTTATCAATTCACTGGGTTTCAGTAATACAAGGTGATTTGGGCTTTGGGATGGGTCCTAGTGTTCAACTGATGCTCTCATGGAGGCCTACTCCATACTTCCTCTTTTTGAAAGTGACAGTTAACATCCTGAAGTTCATTGTGTAATCTGTTTAGGAAGGGGGAGGTACATCCGTTGGCAGCCATCCATCATGCATCAACTTATCAGGCTTCACTAACAAAGCTTCTGGAATACTGGTGGGTAAGCATGTGCAAGTGCCGAGCATTTTTCTTTCCTCAACCATTGTGTTTTGCAAGTTTTGCTCTATCTCTCTCTCTCTTTCTCTTTCTGTGGTTCCTTTATTCTTTCTGTCTGTCTCTTGAGTGACATTTGGAATGTCTTGAGCCAGTCTTTTCAGGTGTTCTTTGTTTATAGGATTATTCGAGGGGGAATGGTTGAGCCTATGAGAGTGTGCATCTTTATTCTGACTAGGCCTGTGCCAGTGATGAAGAAAATGTGCTTCCACGACATCAGGGTAAATTTTGATACTGGGGTGTGCACAGAATATGTAGCAGCAGTCGTTTCTTTTTCTATATCTTGTCCATAGTGCCACCCGTTAAGTTGCAGTAGTGGTTAAGAGGCTTTGAATTTGCTTATGAGAGTTTGCTTTGCAATTCCTGTGCAGTTTGTGTCCTGTACTCACTTCACTTTGGGACCGACTTCAGCAGAATAAATTGAGGGTAAGTTCCAGATCTCTGTTAAGGTACCACTTTTGTGGTTAGACTACAAATGCACAATTTTCTATTTTGTCGCTAGTTTTTTACTCTTCTGGAGGAAAGGGCAAACTGATGTTCAGAACTAGAAAGAACCTGAGCTAGCTATGGTAGGTTAATGGTTCTCTACAGAGGAAGGGCCATGAGACTCCCCATTCCACCCTGTTTTGGTCTTTCACTGCCCTGACTGTAAATGACTCGTCACTGCATCCTATTGGACTTTATGAATTGTTCTGGGACAGAAGTAATATGAGTCAAGATCTGCAGCCTATAACCTTCAGTCAGATATGATGGTGGCCCTACCTTGAACAGTTCGACAATTCTGTAACCAGGTTCCTCATCAGCTGTGGACTGCAATATTGGGGAGTGTTTTTTTAGTCTGGCAGTTGAAAATCCCACAACTGGCTGCAGGAAACTTAGTCTGCCAAAGATGATGGGCATACCTAGGAGTAAATTTCTACCTTTTTGTCTGGTGTGTGTCTTTTGGCAGTTGGCACTCCTGCAAGATGAAGCAGCAGCACTGCAATTACAGCAACTGGCTTCAAGCACTCGTGGGAGTCCTAGCACACCAGTACATGGTGTAAGGCGAGTGCCACATGGAGGTGTGTATGGAATGGCTCTTGAACGGAGGCCAGGCGTCGGTCTTTTGTCACCCTCTGTGAAAAAGAGCAACAGTGGTGGTTCTCAAAGTGGCCATAAGGGCTCTCCCGAACAGAAGGGCATTGTGGAGCCCAATTTTATCAGCTACTGATCTGTGCTCATCTAGTAGATTCCTTGAATTTTGATACAAAGTAGCAAAAGCCATTGTGAAGGATTTTTGACAGAATCAACTGTGATGTATTATTTATGTGGTCGAGTGTTGAATTTTTGTAAGGATACTATCCCACAACAAGCTGAAGTCTGCTATAGATCTATCTGAAGTCACAGCCATGGAGGAGATACCCCCAAGCTCAAGAATCAAGTAAATAGCTATGCTGTGCAGGGCATTCAAATGAAGAGGTGGCTGCCCACTATGCACAGGTGAGTTTACCCGTCTGGGATATAGCATCAAACTTACATGTTATTGGGCACAATGTTGAAGGTGGGAAAATATAGATTGCAAATAGTGAACTGGTAGTGGTAAGCATTGAAAAGATCTAGACCAAAGAAGCTGGGATTGCACATTAATATGGAAGGTGGGGGAAAATAGCTGACAGATAGTGAACCAGAGGTGCCGGAAAGCATTGAAATGACTAAACTTCTTTACTTATGCGCAGATGAAGATAGGATTGCCCGGTAATGTTGCATGCACATTGAAATAAAAGTTGGCCCCATTGTACTGTGATGAAGTAAACTGCACCCAGGGTCTACGGCCACATGATTGCGAACTCCAATTTCAATTTGTGAGGAAGACTGCAGATGCCACAATCCCGCCCAGATAATGTTTTTGAAGTATCTTCATTCAAACTAGGCCAAAAACTGTGATATCTTTAACAACATACTCACCAGCTGCCATGCATTTCTGCTTAGATATTCAGTAAGAATAGTCGACCTTCAAGCCAATATGGCAAGCATCCCTGCCAGTCACTTCTGACAAGAATGCAGAACTGGTGAAGCACAGGAGCAGCAAGTCGCTGCAGCCTCGCGAAGACTGAACCGTAACTTTGTGCACAGGCTAAGCTCACAATATGCTCGCCTCAGACAAAAGTAATACCAGACCCAACCAAGGCCTGCCCTTCCTCTGATGAAAACAGCCATGTCTAGTAGCTCTCTGAGAGAGTGGTAATACCAGACAGTTGAGAGACAGTCTCAAGTATGCATTAGCAGTCTACTTCAGAGCTAACTGCAAACCAGCCCCCTCTGATGATGGGCCCAAATCGCCTCCATCTGCTTACGAAACCCAACCTGGAGAATGTTAGAGCTTTGTATGCAAGCCTGCAATAATCAAGGAGTTTCTTACAGATAATGATGTGCCACAAACAGTAACAAGCCTTGGCTTGAGCAGGGCAGCCATTCTTTTATTGGCGATTTATCGCCAAATTTTGACCTTGCATAGGTCCTGACGACAGGGGTTAAGGGAAATGAGGTTAAATCTGATCTGGTGGGCCCATCTTGACCTCGCATAGGTCCTGTCGACAGGGGTTAAGGGAAATGAGGTTAAATCTGATCTGGTGGGCCCATCTTTCGCCAGAGGGTCTGCAAGAGGGAGCCACCTGTTGCCATTCTGGAGGGAGGGCCGTTAGAACAGAGAGTCCAGATCCTATATTATTGCCATTTATTTCGAGTCTGCACTTTGTATCATCGCAATACATGCTCCAATTAGGTTCTCATGGATGTCACTCGCGCCACAATGTAAATAGCTTAAGAGAAACGTTGCAGCAGGGTGCCTTTCAAGCAGAATATTGTCCGGTTGTTGATTGACCTGTGTATGGGCTGACTACCGGAACTCATCATGGAAGTAGTCGCTTTCCTCATGGTCATAAGCAGTGCTGTAGAAGACATATGGATGATTCAGCATCTCTTCGAGTGTCAGTCGCTTGTCCTTATTCTCATCAGCCTGTACAGGGGCCACCCACTTAACCTCAACTCGCAAATCGATGAGCAGAGCAGCCATGCTTTGCAGTACGTTACCTGATCTAAGCCTTTCTGGGAAATGAAAACAGTTGACCCTGCTATTGATTTGTTCTCTAGTGACACTTGAACTGTCAAAGGACTGCTTGCTCAAGGCTCCACTACTTAACATAGTGACAGAATAGCACCAAACCAATCAGATACAGAGAATGGAGCAAGTCAGTAAAGAACAATGATAGGTACCTGAGACATCAAGTGCTCAGCTTGCTGCTTGGCATAGAAAGCCTCTCCCGGATGCAGCTTTTTCAAAATTGGCTCAATCTCTTCTTCTGTCAAAACACTGCACATCATCCACAAGTTTCCATTTAAAAGGACTCACCCTTCACCACTTTCTTGTGTAGAAAATTCCAACTGATTCTTATTCCTGGAAGATTACCAAATTACCTTACGCACCATTGACGTGCTTTCTACTCGGCCATAACCAGCCATGTCAAAGCAATAAAACTCTGCATGATCTGGGACAAAACTTCACTCTTTTTCAGACTTCAAATTCCTTGCACAAAACCCGGTAGAAAGAACACGGTGAGAGAGATGCTGCAGCGACACCAGTCGAGGAATTCATAGCCAGTTAAGCTGGGGTTGAGATCACAACAAGTACTGAACCAAATAATCATCTGAGGAGGGGAGAAGGAACAATCTGACAAGTTTGGACATAAAAAAAACAGGATTGTCCTCAGAGAGCTTACCCATCCTGGTTCGTATCAAGCTCAGTAAATCTTGCTTTGGACAGGGTTTGCTTCTTGGATTCAACATCACGTACTGGGTGCAAATGATCGGATTCTGCCATGCCATCTTCTACTTCATAGTCACGAATGACATCAAACACACTATTGTGAAACTCCTGCAGATTAAGCTTTCCATCATTATTTGAGTCGCGCAGTCTGCACAGCACAATCCAAGATACACCATTCATTTTAGACACTGAAAACTGGACCAGCAAACCAATCAATTTGAATTGTGAAGTCTGTAATCATCTTATATTGACTGACATCATAAGAGCATGTTTACAAGCTAGTATAATTTGTGAGAGGAATATTACCGGATCTGTTCCTCACGTAGCCACTTTCGGAGCTTTGGGTTATCACTATCCTCTGGATGTAGAAAGCTGCACAGAACCAACAACTTACTCAGCCCACTCAGGTCCAAAAAACACAAGGACAGAAATAAAGTTATAATGTCCACAGGGGACCTGAGGGCCCATGGGAGGGAGAGAGATGGAGAGAGTCCAGCTATGGTGTAATTGGTGTGAAAAAAATAGCTGTCCAACATACACTGCTCATAGAGTAACTCTCTTAAACATCCAACAGATGGCCCAATGGTTAGGGCACAAGGCTGCCTTGCAGATGGTCGTGGGTTCAAAGCCACACGTGTGTATGTTGGATGTCAACCATTATAACCAGCCCAGTTAGAAAAAGGGGATAACTGGTCACTGGTTATTTAGTGTGTGGGTACCTGGGAACTTTCAAGTCCTTGGAGGAGGTTTGGGCAACCGGGAAGCTGTAGAGCATACATGATAGATTCCGCATGGTTGAACAAACAGGCAGGACACAGAAAAATGACAGCATGGATTTCCTTAATTCTGGGATGCAACTTGTCATCTACAATGGACTTCTCCAAATCGGCGCCGACTTACAGTAATGGGGTGATTGCAGCATACAGTGTCCATTTTTTGCTGTCACAGCACTGGAACATCTTGCACATGGCCATTTGTACTGCTAGAGATTGTACTCATAAGACGTTGTTTGCCGTAGCCTTGTGGCCATTGACCCCGCGCCCAGTTTGAGCGGGAACAAAAGGGACAGAACCTACCTCTGTCAGGGGCTGACGTTGGTAGTAAGACTTACCTTCATATATAGAATTAATCCGGGTTTTCCAGATATCCTCTAGAAATCCCTTCACACAAGCATCAATCTGCTGTGTGTGATTTGCCCAAAAACTAGGCCTCAGGAGGGCCTGGGCTTTTGGCTCAGCCTCGAGACTTTCAAAGTTGGTAAACAGGGGTACAGGCACAATTCCCTTAATAGATTTGAAGAGAGCGTCTCTTTGGTGAGAGAACCCCGGACAGTGTATCAGAAAATGAATACTGTCTTCAGATTGCCCACACAACGGGCAATTGCACTCTCCCTTTCCTCTCTGCTTCTGTTTGCTGTTCAAAGGTAGGCTTCCTGCCCTGAGTTTAAATTTCAGTCTAGTGCCGAGAGTGGGTAGACCCTTGAGGTCATCCAAGATGTCCTCCCCCATGTCACAGACTGGAAACAAGTTCAGGGAAGTTTTCTGCCTAACTTCATTTTCATCAGACAATCTCATGGCAACAGACATGGCTGAGGACACTACAGCCTCTAAGTCAGATTTATCCAGCAGGGTCAAGACTTGCGGATCCAGGTCCAGGTCCTTGAGGATCTCTTCTACTCTCTTTCTGCCAGGACTTAGCCTGTTTGACAGGGCGGTCCTGTTTCCAAGATATATTCGATTAACTTAGGATATCTGGTGTTGGGCATATGTTGCAGCTGACCCCACCATCTGACCTTGAATTCATCTCGTCGGGAGCTTAAGGACAGAATGCCAAACTCACCCCGAACAGCCACATTGGCTGTTTTGGAGCATGCTGACATACACTCCTTAAGCACCCCCACTTGAATGGATTCTAGAGACTTAGCCTGGTTGGAGTTATCAACCATATAGCAGATCCGTACTCCAAGGCAGGTCTAATAACGCGACAAAGCATGGTTTTCTTAACCTCAGTGTTGACCCCTCTGCAGTGGAAAAATTTAGTGAGCCCCAGAGCTTTGCCCTTGCCAGTTTGAACAACTTTCCGGATATGTGCATCCCAATTACAATTGGAGGAGAACTCAACGCCCAGGTAAGTGTAGGAAGGGAGGACTGGGATCTCTTGGCTACCCCACTGCCACTTAAGATCACTTCCTCCCTCTCCTCTGTCGTTGAATGCTACCACTGCACATTTGCTGACATTAGCCTCTAGCCCCCAAAGATCAAAGTATCTCTTTGCGCAATCAATCAATTCCTGGAGATTGGTTGGAGTCTCCCCTATGCCTGCGAAGTCATCCGCAAACATAAGGGCTGGTATGGTGGTATCACCCACCCTTAACCCAAATCCCTCACTTTCCACATCCTCGAGGAGTTGATTGATGAAAACATTGAAGAGTAGAGGGGAGAGAGTACATCCTTGAGCTACACCTTGGTCTATGTCAAAGAAGTTGGACTTCTGTCCGTTAACAGTGACACAGCTTTTGGTGTGAGCATACAAGTTGTGGACAACTCTCCACATCTTTCCCTTGATCCCACAAGACCAGAGGCGGAACCATAGGCCATCTCTCCACACTGTGTCATAAGCCTTTTTGACATCCAGGAAAAAGACATTAGTGGGTTTCCCTTCTTTTTTCCTTCCCTGGATAATCTGGCTTAGAGTGAAGATATGATCCACACAGCCCCTGTTTCGCCGAAAGCCAGCTTGGCCTTCGTGGAAACAACCTCTAGACTCCAGATCAACCTCGAGACGAGTACTGAGGAGCGTGATGCCACGGTAGTTCCCCGGTTCTTCTCTGTCACCCTTCTTGTATAGATTGACAATGACCCCCTGTCGCCAGCGAAAGGGGATCATTTCAGTCTTCCAGGTAAGGTTAAAGAGGAGAACTAGGGCCTCTATCATGGGATCGCCACCGTGCTTGATAAGCTCATTGACAATACCATCATGTCCACCAGCTTTATATCCATTTAAATGTTCAATTTCATCCACAATCTCAGAAGAACTAATGGGAGCATTATAAGCCATTGAAATATACTCCAGTTCATCAGGGCTGTTTTGAATCATAGGAACAGTCTTTCCAACTGTGTCCCTCCATTCAGCAGAAGACCCCTCACTGTTAGACCTAGAAGTTCTGCCAAGGATACTGTAGTGAGTTTCAAAAGTTTTGACAATGTCAACCGATGAAGTCACCACTGCACCTTTAGTAGTCTTCAGCGCTTGTACTTGCTGACCGTTTTTCGGCTTGTACAAACGTTGAAGGGCCAACCAGAATTTCTTGTCATTACCACCATGGTGGTTTGAGTTCATTTCACTGTATAACTTGTCCCAGTATAATTTCTTCTAAGACCTAACAAGCTGATTGATATCTTTACGGAGCGGGTAGTACCTCGCCCACAATTCTCTGTTGGTTTCCAAATTGCAGCACTCTTTATAGAGGGCTCGTCTCTCAGCTATCTTGAGTTTAATCTCATTAGTCCACCAATTAACTGCTCTACCGCAGACAATTAGTTTCCTCCCAATGATCTTGTCAGCCACGGAGGAAACGAAACTCTCCCAAGAGTCCACTGCCCTTTCGACTTCATTTCTTGCGTTAACAGAGCGTGACTGAAGTTCTTGGAGCGATGTACTGCTAGAGAGACAATATGAAAGATCAAGTGTTCAAGAAACTTGCCCCACAAGAATATCATAATAAGCAACCAGCCAATGGTCAAAGAGAGTTACTTGTTAAACTCAGTCCGATTGAGAGCATCTTTATCCTCATCACAAATGAGAAACTGCTCCTTCCACCAGCCAGCACCACCATGATCCATGCTGTTTTTCTCTGGTGAAAATCAACCGGCTATCATAATTCCATCCCCATAAAAACGGACCTTATTAAACCATGGACGCAAACTCATCAACCCTTGACTGACGGCAAGAAGAAAACATCAAGCCTGCTCGACTGAAGTTGTATCATCTACCAAGGTTCTGAACCAAATAATCTGTCCTATTACCCAGTGATTGGTGCACATATCCAATCTATCCATGATTCATAAACAATCATAATTGTGGTCAATTACATACCTAACTCCTCTTCAGACAGATTTGGGAGATACTCCTTGAAAGTAATAAGGCCATCATGATTTGTATCATGCATCTCCATTTCTCGGTCTGTTCGATGCTGTGTCGCTTTCACCCCTTGCTGCCAATGCCAGTCTCGCAGCTCTGTGATACTTACAAATCCATCACGTGGGTTTGAGTCAAGTTGTGGGAATAGCACAGTAAGGCGGTCAGTTATGTTGAATTGGTCCTCATCATTCAAGAAATCCTCTGGATCATCATAGTCTGGATCTTCTTCCCATGGTAGTGGCTGTGGCTCTGGCTCCACTACCTGCCAGCAAGAGAAGACAAGGCAGCAAATTTGACTTTACTAACAGTACAAGAACTCAAGCGTCTGACAAGCTTCTCTGTGAAGGGTCAAATGTCATGAATCCTACCGGGAACTGACATCCAGATGGCAACTACTATGTTGCAACAAAGTAGCACCGGAAAATCTGTTTGGTCAACTTTTTGTACAAGTAGATTAAACAAAACTGTTGATCTTTTTTATTTTTGATTGTGCACTACTTGATGAAGGAGGATCCAAAACCTTATCAGTCGGTTGATGATGCACAGGGTCGACAAGAGGCTGTGAATCAGGTTTCTGATGCCCATTTTCCCCCCATTCCTTATATCGTTGCTCAAAATACTGCTTCTCCCATGCCCGATCTTCCCGACGTCTCTCATACTCAGCAACCACAGGATCAAACGCTACACGATCATGCCTCTTGCTGGAATCTACAGGACCACTTCTCAGTTTTAACCGCCTTCCTGGCATAAATCTTCGATTTTTCCTTGATTTAGGATGGGAAGGGTGATTTGAGAATAGAACAAGGGCCATGAAGGCCACCACCAGGAGCATGTAAGCCAAGCCTGCCCTGTTTGATGAGGTCTCCATTCTCCCTTCCTCCTCCTCCAATGTCTTTTGCCTAGTGCAACTTAAAACCTTGTGCCTAGATGGGTACTCTGATCAACACCGACAGACAAATCATGATTCATCTCCATGCGGAGAACTTGAGAGCGACACACCATATTGCAGGGCTTCCACCCTGCATAATGCAACCCAACATTCAGTGCCCTATCCTCTGCATTGCAATTGAGGTCATCACAAAAGGACTGTGGAGATAGGGCAGAAAGTATCTACCACAAAATAAGGAGAGGGAGAGATAGAGTTCACAATAGAGCTCAGGGAGTCACGACCCGGGGTGTTTCAAGCATGGCTGATTCAAGCGGAGGAAGTCGCAGAGTCTACTGCTAATTTTCGAAATCGACCAAGTTGTTGGGTGTTGTTTACGTCCAACATTCCCACTCTAAGTGTGACAGTGATGGTTGGGTAACCACATTCACGCGCCACCGCATACCAGCATTCAAAGTCACAGCCGATAGAGAACCCGAACGGCACAAACCAAACATACCCCAGCCAGTAATTTCAAGATCCTGGATCTCACCATGTTTACTCCAAAGGAAAGAATCTTCAAAAGCCGCATCTTACCTCAACTTGTCCCTGCTCCTTCAGCCTTAATTCCTCATCTCCTCCACAGATGACGGGCGACTGAGTGACAGCAATGGAATCTGTCTAACGATCCTCACCTCCCTCCACACCGTCTTGCACACACAATGCGAGGCCGCCTTCTATATGAATCCCTCCCCCTCAGCCCTCTACTTACTCAGGTAACAGTGCCACAGACTGAGGCCCCGGAATTGTACACAGATCCGCAACCCCGAAAAAATGTGCCCTCTCCTCTCACCATGGATTGCACAGAACTCTACTTCTTCAACTCCTGTGCAAGAATGCAGCAAAAGAAAGGTGCTCTTCCATCAAACGCTTCACAGATCCCAGAACTCTCGCACTGCAATCAACCCCCTGCACTCAAAATTTCCTCGTAACATTTCCTTTGCCCTTCCAATTCTTCGTTCGTTGCCGAATCTGTCCTTCACCCCCGCACGCACGCGCAAGAAACCGCCCTCCGAAACTTCGGCCTGCAAAACGCACGCCGCTTTTCTGTAACTAGGGTTAACTTCTGCGTAGATACATGGGCGCGGCCCTTTCCCGCGCAACAAAACATATTTCTATATTTATTTGAATATTTCATGTAACCGCAAGGCCCATGTACCCCTGGCAGGGTGGATATCCGTGACGCACCGGAAATATCTATTGCAGCGGTATATATGGATGGATGGATTGTACGATGTCCTGGTTACGAAAGTAAAGGTAACGGATGATGGAGTACGATAGAGGATGATAAACATCTTCATCCACGATAAAGGCCAGGAAACCAGCGCGGGGTGAGGGTGCGCTAACCAGGGTTAGATCTTATCCTGGCGGGCGCGATCCCATTTGTCCAAGTCGTGATAGCGCGCATGAGGCAGCCTGCGCTTCTCTTTCTCACTCTTCTCTTCTCTGTCGCCGCCATCGCTCATCGATCTCTCTCACTCTTGTCTAGTGATTGCTGTGATTGCTGTGATTGCTGTGGAGGCATTGCAATTGCATTCGGTGCGAGGAAGAGGAGAAATGGCGGCGGTAGCGTGTAGCAGTGTGTTTTCGGTGCAGTGTGCTGCGGGGCAGAGGCAGAGTGGGAAGAAGGCCGTTGCTTGTCCGACATTCGAGGGCCTTTCAAGTCGCTCGCTTGCTCTGAGAAGAACAGAATCCGTCGACCTTAATGCCGAGCTGGAGAGCAAGAGGCCCGAAAGCCGGTCTACTACAGTGTGTGCGCTCAAGGACCTGAGGGATCGCATTCAGACCGTCAAGAACACTCAGAAGATTACTGATGCCATGAAGCTGGTGGCTGCTGCCAAGGTGCGGAGGGCGCAAGAGGCTGTGGTGAACGGTCGGCCTTTCTCAGAGAACCTTGTGAAGGTTCTGTTTAACGTCAACGCGCAGCTGCAGAATGAGGACATCGACATCCCTTTGACTCAAGTAAGCTGCTTTCCGCGACATTGCACTAAATTTGGAGTTGATTCTTTCCATTCGGCGTCAGTGTGAGAGTGTGCGAGCATTTACCTCTTCTTCAACCTCGCTGACAACTAGATACCCTTTTGGAACGTTACTTGCAGATAAGGCCCGTGAAGAAAATTGCTTTGGTAGTTATCACGGGCGACCGAGGCCTCTGCGGAGGATTCAACAACTATGTCCTCAAGAAGGCCGAGGAGCGGATGAGACAGTTGAGGGCGATTGGTGTAGAGTATACAGTTGTCAGCATTGGAAAGAAGGGAAACAGCTATTTTAAGAGAAGGGAATATATCCCTGTTGACAGGTTTCTTGACGCCGGAAGCGCTCCAACCACTTCGGAAGCTCAAGCTATAGCTGATGAGCTCTTTTCTTTGTTCGTGAGTGAGGACGTGGACAAGGTGGAGCTGCTGTACACCAGATTCCTGTCTCTAATAAAGGCAGATCCTGTTATTCACACCCTCCTCCCTTTGTCTCCTCAAGGAGAGGTCTGTGATATCAATGGAAACTGTGTGGATGCTGCCGACGACGAGATGTTCAGGTTGACCACCAAGGAGGGCAAGTTCACTGTGGAGGTGGACACCACAAGGACTGAGACACCTGAGTTCACAGGAGTTCTTCAGTTTGAGCAAGAGCCTGTGCAAATATTGGATGCGTTGTTGCCTTTGTACCTTAACAGTCAGATTCTTCGAGCCTTGCAAGAGTCAATTGCCAGTGAGCTGGCTGCTCGTATGAATGCTATGAGTAACGCCAGTGAAAATGCTTCGGATTTGAAGAAGTCTCTCTCCACCTCTTACAACAGACAACGCCAAGCTAAGATTACTGGAGAGATTTTGGAAATTGTTGCAGGCTCCAATGTTACAGTCTAAGCTACACGTCTCTTTTTTTTTTTTGCTGAACCTATTTATTGTACACTAGTTGGTAGAGTAGAAGAAGCGGCTTGCAAGCAAATTCTTTCTTCCAGCCTGTAATAAGCCAACCAGGGAAGAATTGTCCACGATTGTAATGAGACATTGTCTGCAGTTTTAATGAGACGGTCTCCGCTTCATGTAAACATCAATTGGGATGTTATCTTTGTACTATCAAGTGTCTAACCCTGACTGCTGATTAGAGCAGCCATTCTCAAGGAAGGCTCAGAGTTTGTAAACTCGATGGAAATTGCAAGTTCCATTAACCTGTTGAGACACCCAGGATAGAATTATGTTTCAAGTCATTTTTTGCACTGTCCTCCAATTCCTGCATACTTGGAAGGAAAATCAGGCTTAAGGAATAAAATTGACAGATGGAAATTTTGAGGAAGCAATCAACGAATACGTGTGATTCAGCATTGTCTTGTGCTATTTTATGCTATTCTTGTATCTCCGTATGTGAAATTTTAAACATGTCTCCCCCTTCCAGCTGCCCTCGTTGTCCTTGAGCCCTTTGGGCCTCCCACGGATGGAATATATTCCTTCACCATGCTTTCTTCTCCAAGTCTGGTTGGTTGTGGGGTGTTGCAGAGTGAGAAAAGAGGTGCCAGTCTACATAGTGCTGGGTCATTCCCTCGCACAGGACAACTTCTGTTGGTGCATCTGCAGTTTTGCAGAAGGAATGGGCTGCCTACATCAATCCATGAAGCCATGCAATAACAGGTGACTGTAGTTTCCGTGTTGCATTATTGTTTTGTGGATATGGGTTTTGGCTCTGAAGGGGCCGTGTCCCAATTCCTGGGTGGAAAGTCTTGTCTGTGTGGGTAACATCACCGCCAAAATGGAGAGTCCCTAATCCCAGATTCCGCATTGAAAGCAGGGAAAAGGATTTGAATGGATTGTCCATTGTGGGTCCTGGGATAGTTTGCAACATTGAAGGCCCAGGAAGTTACTGAGATGAGGAGAAAGAAGAAAGAATTTTTTGAATGTCCACAGAGGGTCACATGGACCCATGGGACAGGGTAGAGCAACCCAAGAAAGAGAGTGGATTAGTAGGCAAGTCAGATCTACATTAAATGTTGCCGAAGCAGCGCTTTCGAGCTCAATTTTTTTTTTGACTAGAGCCCTCAGTAGATATGCGTTCCAGTCAGTAGGGAGGGATAAAGTCGAAAGGAAAAGAGAATGCTATTGTAGACTTGACATTAGTAGCTCAATGCCATCCTACCCAGTGTCTGGTTTTGGTGACAAAGCTGTGCAGGGAAAACTGGTTAACTCAGAAAGTGGATTTGTGCGGAGGGTGGATCGGAGCACCCTAACTGCAGATACCACTATCTTTTGAGCTGCTGGTGTTTGATTGAAGGCAAGGTCTCACTGCCAGGAAATCAAACCGGTGATTCTTCAGTCTCCTTCCCTCTCTCGATATACTGTGTTGTTGAGTGGGCTAGTCCATGGTTGGGAGGGCAGATTATCACTGCTTTCTGTATCCTTTGGCCTTAGTTGGCTGACCCAATAAAAACCTGTTTGCATAGACCCTCTCAACATTCTCTGCTGATATCTTGTCCAAATCTGCACCCATGATAACATCCAAGAGTATAAATAGAGGGTTACCAGGCTTTGCGTTGCTTTATGAGAACATGAGTTGTGTAGTTTGTGGTGTCCTTGCTTCTATTTGAGACAGGCTTCAGCAGAAGAAATAGAGGGTAAGTTCCAAGTAGGATTATAGTTCTCTTGTAGGCCTTACAATGAACATGTAAGGTCTCTTCTAGTTTCATTTTGGTGGGAAAAGTGGGTGCTCTTTTTCCGATTTTTTCTCTTCCTCGGTATCTCCTAATTGCCCCACTATCAAAAATTGCAGCTCCATGACAGTTCAAGAACTCAAGATAGGCTGCTGCCAGCCTATGTTTTGGGTACATGGCATGCTGGCCCTGTCTTCAGCACTTGCATAAGTGCTAACCAGGTGCGTATCAGCTGTGTGCCACCGTAGTTTGCAATTTCTGAGTATACTCTGGTTCGTCAAGACCCCACCACTGCCTCCAGGACGGTACATGTTTCTCTTGGCAGGTGGTGCTCATGCAAGATGAAGTACAGCAGGCTGGCTGCAAGGAGCTGAGGCAGATATAGTTAACACCAAGTACATGGTTTGCCACAGTGCATAATGGCTTCCAAGTGAGTTATGGTTCTCAAATAGCAGTGAAGGCTTTCCAGGAAAGGTGGCTCATGTCTCCTGTATTCGCTTGAATTCTTTGCAATATAACAGGAAGTAGTTAAAGTGGCGCTTAAGGATTTGGATTTCCATATTTGACGGATATATTCATCCATGTGAGAATCATGCTGTAGAAATGGTTTGAAGCTATTGATGAAAATATGGATGATCCACTGGCGTTGTCTGGTGCTTCTTTTTATCCTTCTGAATCATTTTCTTCCTTCCAATCTCTACTTTCAGAAGAGAAAATGAAGTTACAAACGAAGGATTTCAATAGGGGTAGGTTTTCGGATCGTCACATAACGACTACAAAACTACAGGGAATGACAACTACCCATGTTTCTCCCCTACCCATTGTTACACATCCATGACATAAAATTTGGGGCTGGTGATGGCAAAGATATATGTTTGCTGTAGCAGTCTGCTCAACAGTCAAGCATCGCCACAGCCCTAGGGTGTCATTGACTATACAACACTTGCTATAAACTGCAAAACAGGTCACCTAATGTGGTGGACAGATGGGGATTGTCAAGTAATATGGCTGTTCGAAAGTTTCCACCTCCCAAATGGAAGGCGGCAGCCTTTGTGGCTTAAGAGTCACCATAGAACATGCTTCCCTTAGCAGGGCCTCAGCCTGTGCTCAAGGCCGAACACCCTATGGAAGGACCTCACCAGTACAAGTTGGTGCAAATTTCCACACATTACTGCATTAAACACCTACAGATTCATTGCAAGAATCTAGCTCAACCATTCAAGAGCCAATAGTGAACAGCCAAAGAAATCAAGTGATAAAATCATTGTGATGATAAACTTCCACATGTTCGCATCTTGATACTTTATTGTACTCATAATCAGCTTACCCAGAATGTGGTTGAAATTCTCTATAAAGTCTAAAACTGCTTTCAAAATTTGATGTTGAGAGAGAGCAACATTTGCTGCTCTCTTCATTAGTCTAGTTATCACAGCTGACCGCAATGGTTCACTTTTCTGCTTGTCTTGCTGTTGTGTACTCTTGTGTCTCTGTAGCGAAGACAATTGTTCTCTGGCAATGCAAGGGTGGGACTGAAAGCATTGCACTGTGATGCACTCAGTTGAAGGACTTGCTAAGAGCAGCAACTCCAGCCATGTGCTTGATCAAGTCAACCACCCGATTGCTGACAAAAGCCCAATTTATCCACAATGTCAGCTGAAACAAGATACCGGAGGGACACAGAAAAGACGAACTCCAAAACATCGACAGGGGGAGCTCAAAAGAAAGCAAGAAACATTATAGTACTCAGGTCAATCCCAAACAGACCATGGAGAGAGACAAAAGAAAGAAGCTTTACATGTCCAGGAAAACCCAAAGAGAAAGTACTCATAAGACATTGAAAGAGAGAAGGGATAAGAGGGGTGAAGTTGGCCAACAGGCAAAAAGCACCGCCTCACCAGGGACTGTAAGAAGAGAGGCATACCTGTAGCCCCATTCGTTGTCGTACCAGGAGACCAGTTTGACAAAATTGTCACTCAAGGCAATGCCTGCTTTGGCATCAAAAATGCTAGATCTGCACCAACCCTCGTGTATTGGAAGTTATCAGTATTGGATGCGGCCAAGAATAAATTCAAAAGTAGACCTCGTACACGGACAGCTCATTGCAAATCCAAAATACTGTTGACAGTTGCATAACTCTCTAAGGTAAGGAATACTGGCCAAAGGAGAAGAAGAGAGGTACCTCTGGTCACCCACGAAATCTGCTGACACAACATCATCCTCAGTATATCCAAGAATGCCCTTCATGGATCCCTCAGATGCCTCCCTGTTGAAGCCATTCAATCAATATGAACCCATCAGATGCAAGTTCTTCATAAGGAAGAACTTGCTACATGACAAGCTTGTTGCTGACAAGGATACACTTACTAAGGCATGCTGCTTAGCATATGGTGACCGTGCCTTTCATACAAAGCAAGAAACAATACCAACCCAACAGCTTCAGTATGGCAAAGAATGGACAGGTGAAGATGTGTACTTAATTGCTGCCTTGATAACATCATAGGAAGCTCCCTTCTCGAGGCGGCAGGTGAGGTCAACCACTGACACGTTTGGAGTAGGAACACGGAATGCCATCCCCGTAAGCTTTCCATTGAGCTCTGGCAACACCTTGCCCACAGCCTGCACTACGGTAGTAAGCTGTTAGAAAGCAAGAGAAAGAAATTACTGTCACTATTTTGAATGTCAGTTTTCTTCCACAAATCAATAAATTCATGTGAAATGGACACTTGAACAACAGGGACAGAACAAAAAGACAGCTTTGTACTCCCTTACCTGCTTACAGCTAAACCAGGCAGGGGAGTGAACCACATGCTACCCTTGTCCTTGTGCTTAAAGGTCATAGTTTGGGCTGAAAATGATCCCTTGGAAGGTCTGAACCACTGGGTGGACCGTGTAATTTTTGTCTTGTCCAGAATGGTACCACATACAGTTTCATCTGAAGTTGCCAGTATTGAGCTATGAAGCCAGAGCTTCATCAAACTAATTCATCAGGACCACTGGCAGAGGAAGAGGCCAGAAGGACTAGAAAGGGCATATGTGTTGAGAGGCGAGGGAGACCTTTGCAGCCCCAGTTGAGCTTGGAATGATGTTTTGCCCAGCGCCTCTGCCCCCGCGCCAGTCTTTTCCTGATGGCCCATCAACGGTCTTCTGTGTAGCTGCATACATTGCAGTATATGTCTAGAAACTTAGACAGGAATAGAGATGGATGGACCGAAAGAAAGGAGCTTTGAGGATACAGAAGAGCAAGCAAGCTAAAATACGACAGATACCCACAAAAGAGACTCCTTAAGAGTCTAACAATCTGATATTCCATATCATATTGGATGAATTAGAGAAGTCCAGTGAATTATAGAAGCAGTTTTGGGACAAAAGTTTGCATCTCAAATATGGGGAAGGTAGCTTTGCTCACCAGTGGTGGCATGGACTGTAGTCATAAGGCCTTCAAGGATACCAAACTCAGAGTCGATAACCTGCCAACCAAGCATGATTGTCAGTGCAGGTTGATAGAGACTCCCATAGGGTGTCCACCTCGAAAACTACATACCATTCCATAACTACGTTCGGCATAATTCACCTCCTCGCAACTTCCCAGGATCAGTGGCTGAGCTGATAGGGGGATGAGGGTACCTTGGCAAGTGGGGCAAGGCAGTTGGTGGTGCAGCTGGCATTAGAGACAATGTTCATTCCTGGGTGGTAGGACTCATGGTTGACCCCCATCACAAACATGGGAGCATCAGCTGAAGGTGCTGAAATAACCACTTTCTTGGCTCCACCCTGAATACAGCACCCACATGAATCTCTGGAGTAAGAGAGGGTGCCTAGTCGAGGAGTTGTATCACAAATATGCAACAACACACAAGACAATCATAGACACCTCCAAACACAATCACAGAATTGCAAGCAACATACTCAGAAGCAGTCCACCTGAGGTGGCCCCTCTGCTGATGCCAGTGCAGTACATACTGATGGGAACATGGATAGTCATATGAGAGGGATGAGAGGGATGGCTGCAAGGCAGTCAGAAGTTGTACCTTGAAGTGAGCCGATGCCTTGGCTGTGGTGGTGAACACACCAGTGGATTCCACCACAAAGTCAACACCAGCCTCTCCCCAGGGGATGTCAGCAGGGTCCCTACACAGCCATAGGAACTTCCTTTCAGCTCCTTTGATTTCATAGATGTACATTAATCATGCCATGAAAAGTTGCTTCGAGTACAAGTCTTAATCTTGTTGATTGCATCCTCCCTGCAATATATGACTACTCCCTAGCAGTTAATTACTCAGGAGCCTATTTTTGAGTTTCACGCAAAGGCATTTTGGTGCTTCCAAGGAGCAGACCAGAACCCCTGCTCACTAGGGTCCATATGTGCCTTCCAAGCTCTCTGGAGACCAAAGTAATTCCTTCCAACCCCTCATGCTTGGGTGGGATGAATTTGACAAAGAATCTGAAAACTGCCTGAGGACGCCATCCCTTACTGTTTCTTCTACAAAATGAAGATATTGCAGCACCTGGTTGAGTGGCAAATTTAAAAACAAAATCATACAAAATTGAATTAACCATAATAAAAGAGAGAGGTTTTCTCAAACTAGAAAGACATTTACCGAGCTCCAAAGACCTTGATAGAGTGGGTACCAATCTGCAGAGTTTTGTCATCAACTGCATGCACCTCACTTTTGAAGACACCATGTGTGGAATCATACTTGAACATGTATGCCTGCATAGCCCAGCAGCTAACCATTACACTCTACATCTTCAATGAGTTACACCTGAGACCAATGTCTGTCCTTTCACTTCAACTTTCTGTAGCCGTGGACACTTCCAGAGGAGCGAGAGAGGGCAACGGAAGAAAACAGAAACCTGAACACAACTAGGTGACATGAGTTACAAACGGAGAATGGTCAGCTTTGCTGAAAGGAATCGTACCAGACATGTAGTAGAAAGGTTGGAGGCTTACCATGTACGTGGCATCAATGAAGGGGTCGTTGACAGCAACAACTTCAACATCTTCCAAACCGAGGCAAGCACGCAACACCAATCTTCCAATTCGACCGAAACCTGGAAAAGACAACATGAACATTACATGCATTTCATGCCCTTGGACGAGACACATTTACACTTGACCAAGAAGACATGGACAGGGGATTCAGGCAGAAGATTTGAGGTAATCTTATTTAAAAACAACTAAACATGTAACCATGTCAGCCACTGAACACCCTGCCTCCTCTTTGCTGTATGTCTTGACTTCTGTAAAGACCTCTCACCATTGATTCCAATTCGTGTTTTGCCTTTGGTCTCTGACCCTGCAGTACCAGTTTACAAATTTTCAGTTAGAATCACCACTCGCTCTCCACTTACCTGTTTATCCTATTCCACATGGAAATAAGGAAGTATGAACTTGTAGCTTTGCTTCTTATGTGCCTCACCTACCATCAGTTGGTACGGGCTGCAGATGGTCTGAAAAATCTTACATAAACATATGCCTAATACAACCTGCATGTTAAGAGGATAGGGGGTGGAGAAAGAAAAAATCCGTTTCATTTCCTTGCTAGAGGTCAGCAAGCATCCCACATGGCCCTACCTTGCAAGATGTGAAGCAAGGAGTGTACAATCGGTAGAACTCTGGACTTAATGAGTAGAAAGTGTGTATCATCATATCTTCATGGGTCACTTCATTCGCGGTTCATTGCTCCCTATAGCATCAGCCCAGGAAGAATACATCCCCAGCCTCAAACCTGCCTTGCAAATAATGCACATGCCTTGCAACCGTGTGAGACTGGCAAGTGCTGGCATTTATTGCCCCATTACATAAAAACCAGGTCAAACAGGCACCTATAGAACCCTAGCCATAAACATGAAAGAGCAACGAGTCCTTACTGGGTCTTGTGATAGGCATCTCTGTGGCCGTTGCCCTCACTGAAACGCATGCCCCATGGCCCAGCCTTTTCCCCCACCCATAACAACAGCCCATTGTTAGGAGCCTAGTTGTTCAATAGAAGACACATGAAACACCACTACAAAGTAAGCCACATCAACTTCCATGGCAGTGTATGATAGGCATAGATAGCCACATCCAACCAGCCACCAAGCAAGTGGCCTATTGATGTGGTAGGAGCGGGATTCAAAAACTGCCATACTCTTAGATTTCTGACTCACTTATAACCAGAAAAAGTTTTCATTCCTGTGTTGTCTACCAGGAAGGTAGTTATTGTATACCTGGGAGCTGAATAAGTTCCTGCACGGAGGCATCCGGTAGATCCCATGAATGAGTCATCTACCGAAAATCTCTGTGATGTCAAACTCAAATTCTTGTTCGCATTCTGTCTCGAGGCCTGCCACAGGAGCACGAGTAATGGCCCTCAATGAAGGGCTATACGAACTATTTAATGATATCAAGACAGAGAAGCTCCTACAAGAGTATTCTGTCGATCTGACAACTCAAGCACCTTTTCTAGGGGGGGGGGGGGGGGAGGGGGCTCCATCCTCATTTCTGTTATTCTCAAGACGAAAAGCGACAACCTATAGCGTACACCCTGGATCTGCTGCTGCGATTGCGCCAGCACAGGGAAAACCATTCTCGGACGCAAATTAGACTCATTAGCTTAAAATTAAATGCATTTTTCCCACCTTGCAAGCGGTGGAACGGAAAGAGTAATACTGACAGTAATAAAAGGGGACTTCATACATAGGAGAATCAGACTCAAACAGTGATCGCATAAAAAATTGGTACCGAAAAGAGGGAAAAAAAAACCCGTACTGAGTGTGTAGAAAGAAGAGGGGAAGGGCGTGGGAAAGGGGGAAGATTCAGTACAAAAGCTGCGTGTGAGCGAGCTTCGTTTCCAGCTCGCCCTTTCAAACTGGCCTGCACAGAAGAGCCAGAGATAAATGCCGTAGAAGCTGTCTGCATCATCAGAGAAGCAGCCATTTTTAACGATCACGCTCTCCTTCCTGCAAAAAGAAGCTTCCGCCTATGAGAATGACCGAAAGAGGAAGCCTCAAAAGCCCCTTTGAAACAAAATGAAGAAGGATCCAACGACCAAAATCTAAAACACGCGGGTCCTTTCTCGGATGTCATGTACTAATTGTAAAGCAAAAACACAATCTGTCATCAAAACATCACACCTCAGAAAAAGACGTGGTTCCTTCCTGCAAACGCTTGAGAGACAGAAGCAAGGGTGAGATGAGACAGAGGACAGAGACGACAACTTGAAATAAGCAGAATAAGTTGAGTGAAGCAGGCCATGGAGATCTCATACCTAGCACGGTGCGATCGGGGTTGAGAATCGTCGATCGATCCAGAGCAACACGGATGGCGGGCACGCTTCCTTCTTGTTCGCGAGAGCGACGGGCGGGGACACCCATGAGCACGACGGGCCGTCCAATGCACCGTCGACGGCGACCGTTGTGAGTATCCGGGACCCAGGACGGCCTTTCCAGGCCACCGGAACACGCATACCCACCTGAATTGTCTAGAGCTCCGATTTGGTAATTACCTTGAACATATTATTTTGGTATGCACGTACTAAACTGAATCATTCAACTCTTTGCCGCCTTCAGCAAATCCTGGGGAAAAGATTTTGTGTTCTGCAGGAGAATTGATGACACTAGTATTAGAGTTATCCGTAAAGTGAGCCTGAGTTTGGTACCCTGTTTGGACCCCATTTACGGGTTTCATCCTGAGTTTGAGTTAATCCGTAAAGTGCAGAGCACGAAGTCAGAAAAGAGGGCACCAAATCATAAATTGGGGATGAGGGCAACCGTTGCTATGGCGCGAGCTCGTGAGCTCTGACCACCTCCGCCTCGACGACTAACAAAACTCGGCACCAAACTCCTGCCACCCCCATTTTCCTAGTTTGGTCCCGTGTTTTTTTTTAGTCGTACCGCTTGATCCTGAGTACCCGTCTATGCGGAGGCACTCGCAGCAAGCATGTCCGTTCATGGCACCCACAGTCCAACCATCGACGGCCGTGGTAGAAGACGTGGTGTTGGGGCCGGAATCTTTGTGGATGACATAGCACATGAGGTCGATTCTGATTCTGATGACTGTGACACTTGATATCAAGTTTTCTTTTACTTTTATTCGGGGCCAATTTTGAAATGGGATGGTTGTGTGTCTTTGTTGTCATGTTTGCAATGTGTGCATTGGATGCAAATTCCTGGGAACAAACTATCGTTGGAGATGGGGGTTGCATGGACTGCCCGGATTGTTCCTTCAATCTCTTTGGTTTGGGCAGTGCATTCTCGCATCATTTGATGTTGGTCTCCAAACCATTTGTCGTGCGCATACATATCGCTACACAACTACATCGCTGTCCAAAACCACACAACACATGTGCACACCACACACTAGTATACCACTAGTCCAACCACTAGGCTACAACTAGTCAGTCACTAGGCTGCCACTATGTTGCCCACTATGGCAGTCACTAGTTCACACAATGATAAAGAAGAAGAATACAAGCACAAGCTCATGCGAGCTCACAAAGCTGAAGCATAAACTCAGGCATATATAACCTCATCACTCAAATACAAGTCAAGCCAAGTGCACCCCACGCCATGGGGAATCCACACTACGGCGCCATAGCTAGGCGCGGTGAGGCTCAACTCGAGAAAGATGAGCCTCCTGCACTTGCCGTGAAGATAACCACTCCAGGGCCTAAATCTGCCTTGACCCCTGGATTGACACTTGGGCCAATCCCAAATGTCAATATGTGAAAGCTAGCTATTTCCTAGCTAGTTTCACACTAGTGGTAAAATAACTTGACAGCTGTCGTGCGCATACATATCGCTACACAACTACATCGCTGTTCAAAACCACACAACACATGTGCACACCACACACTAGTATATCACTAGTCCACCACTAGTCCAGCCACTAGTCCAACCACTAGGCTACAACTAGTCAGTCACTAGGCTGCCACTATGCTGCCCACTATGGCAGTCACTAGTTCACACAATCGCCCCCCTAGCTGGTGCTTAGGTCCCTATAAGTCCAGGTAGCCACAAGATGTGATAGTGACCATAGCCTCACTAAGTCCTCCACCACTATCCCTACTACACTCAAACTCGATAGATCAAGAGGCCGGGTGCAAGAGTTGCCCCATCGTTAGTCGCCGTCCTGCAACCTGTGAACTTGAGCTTGGGATCTCATGTATTGACTCATATGAGCTTGGCCTCCCATGTCTTGTTAGCTGCCTCCAGTCATGTCCACTGCCACTATCCCAAGCAGTGTGGACACAACCAATCTCCGTCAGGAACCTTCTCAAGAGGTGGTGTCAAGCATCCCATATGCCAACCCCTTGAGCATCGATCACACACCAGCATGGTGGTTGCCCCTTTGGCAGACCCATAGAGCATGCACCTCAAACCTGCAAGTACCACTGCCAAGTTTGGGTCAACTCTGCCATCGACATTGTGAAGGTGACATGGCGCACAATTACGCACATGGTCCTTCCAAGTCATGCCATCCCGACCCTCTAAGATCAGGACCCCTGAGGGCAACACCTCTCGAACCCTCAGAATAACACGCCCTGCAGTAACATCCAGAGTCGTAGGAGCAGTCTGCTGCAAATAAACATAGTCACCAGGGCTAAACCTCCGAACCCCAGGACGATATCCTCCACCACGTATAGTGGCATACCTCAACGTATCACGGTGTTGTGCAATGGCAAGGTTTTCAAAAGCCATGGGCATGACTTTCTTGAACAACTCTGCACGCTGATCACATGCACGTACCCACACGTCCGGATCGTCAAGGTTAAGGACTTGAGCAGTGTCCCTACGAATGGCTGCAGGCAAATCCGGCTCTCGGCCAAAGAGAAGGAAATATGGTGAGAAGGAGGCAAGTGATGCTTGTTTGCTGAACCTGTAGCCCATGGCTAACCAAGGAACCTGAAGATCCCAATCTCCTAGGTGTCCCTTCTGCAAGCCATACTTGCGCAAACCCCTCTTCACCGTCTGAACAACTCTCTCTGCTAAGCCATCGGCCTCAGGATGATCCCGAGAAGTGGTGTGGTGGTCTATCAAGGCTTTATCACACAAAGCCTGAAACTCCCCCAAAAACTCTCTCCCTTGGTCCGTGAGTACCTCAGCTGGAGCACCAAATCGGCTAAGCACACGATCCAAGAATGCATACGCAGCCCCCTCACTAGCCTTGTCAGGCAATGGAACCAACTCAATCCACTTGGAGAAGTGCTTCACCATCACCAACACATATCTGTGGTGGCGCATAGTCAGTGGCAACGGTCCTGCGAAGTCAAGACTCCACCTGTAGCCCAATCCCATGATTGGTAAAGGATGCAACTGTGGTGTAGGGGCGTTGAATGAAGCACGCACCCTGTCACACACCATGCACCTAGCCACGAACTGTTGCACCTCTGTATGCATACCACGCCACCAATACTGCCCCTGCAATAAACTGTGAGTGCGTCGCACTCCAAAATGCCCCAACTCCTCATGGGCATGCCGCACTAACCGTGCACGCTGTGTGGGGTGAGGCACAATCCTCACCCGACCATCCTCCCACACTCGAAGTAGGTGTATCCCCTCCCACTTGAACCTCTTGGCTCGTTGCAGGATCCGATCCCTCTCCCTGGCAGTCACAGTGACTGCCGTGTCTCCCGTGCGGAGGTAGTCCAACACAGCCGAATCCTCGTGTATATCTCTGGCACCACCTGGCTCATCACTAGCCTCAGGGTCCTCAGACACTCCGTCTACAGTCATCCCTGTTGTAGGTCCAACCTGACCTCCCGATGCCAAGATACACAAAAATGCAGATGCGTGCCATCTCGGTACCATCTCCTCGTCCGTCTCACCATGCCACCGAGCTCCTGTGTCATCCTGCTGGCTCATGCATGGATTGCGACTCAATCCATCCGCATCCCGATTGACCAAACCGGTCGATGCACAACCTGAAAGTCATACTCCTGGAGTATGAGTGCCCACCGTGCAAGCTTCCCCGTAAGCTTGTCTGACTCCATCAACCACTTGAGTGGCTGGTGATCCGTGACAAGGGTGAAAAGATTGTCGTATAGATAGCACCTGAAGTGTGCCACGGCCCACACTGCAGCTAAGCACTCTCCCTCATATGAGCTGTACTTAGCCTCCGCAGCGTTGTTCGAGCGGCTAGCATAAGCCACTACGAACTCTCTTCCCTCATCATCCACCTGTGTGAGCACCGCTCCTGCTCCAATCCATATGCAAGCTGAAAGGGACGCCCCCTGATAGGTCGTCTCAGGATAGGCGCCGAGGTCAACCTCGCCTTGAGCTCTTGAAAAGCTCGTTCCTGCTCATCTTCCCACTGCCACTCCTGGTCCACCTTGGTCAGCTTGGTTAGAGCTTTTGCAATGGTACTAAATCCCTTGACAAACCGTCTATAATAGTTTGCCAACCCCATGAAAGCTCGAACTCGGCTCACATCCGTGGGGTGGAATTTGTGCAATGGCCTCTACCTTAGTCTGCTGTACCCCCAATCCTCCAGGATATATCATGTGACCCAGATACTCAATCTGGTTGTGGAAAAACTTGCACTTCCCCGGATGCAACTTCAATCCGTGCGCTCTCAAGCGCTCCAATACCACCTGAAGGTGTCTCTCATGCTCCTCCATCGTAACACTAAAGATGATGATGTCATCTATGTAGCACCGAGCAAAGTCCACCCCTGCTAGAATCCTATCCATGACTCTCTGAAACTCTGCAGGAGCATTCTTAAGCCCAAATGGTAAGAACCGCCACTGATATAGGCAATCCTTGCCGTGCTCATTGATCCCCCAGAATGTCGTCTTCTGCTTGTCCGCCTCCTTGATTGGCAACTGGTGATATCCGGATCGTAAATCCAAAGTGCTAAAGGCCTTAGCATGCCCGATGGCATCAAAGATCTCCTCTGGTGTTGGCATGGCATACTTATCGGACTTGGTCTGACGATTTACAGGCCGGTAATCACCGCACATACGTCTCTCCGTCCAATTGCCATAGACATCCTTCTTGGCTGGCATCACTGTGGCTGAAGCATACTCTCCACCAGAGAGCTCCACCAAACCTGCCTCCCAGAGATCTTGAGTCCTCATCTGAATCAAAGACCTCTCCATGTCACTGTATCTATAGGGTCTCCGAAAGATTGGCGTGTCAGTGGCCAACTCAATACGGATCTCTTGACCCTTCAGTGCTCCCAAGTCCTTCAAACTGAAGGCAAAGCAATTCCTGTAAGCCCTCAGGAACCGCCGTATACGTCGTCTCTCTTCTCCGGTGACAATGGGTCCAATGTCAGGCTCCCAATTGTCCTCCGTAACTGCAACCTTAAGTCCAGTGGGCTTAGAGGTAGAGGACGCGTCCAGTGGTTGCTATGTTGCAACCTCTTGAGCAGTACTCCATCCCTGCTCAGTCAATGACAAGGCCTCATCCTGCCCCATCATCTCATCCTTGAGGACCTCCTCAACCCGAGAAGAATCCCCAACCTCATCCATCACAGCCGCTTGGCTGCCAACTCCCTCTGAACCTCGAGCACCTCCCACGTGTGCCATGGATGCATGCACCCCGTGGTCCTCACATGCTCGCCCCCACTCACTGCCTGTACCGTCTCGGTAGGCAGAGAGACCATTGAGGGAAGTGTACTCCGCACTCTGCGTTGCTCAGCCAAAGCCAAGCTGATAATCCAGGTCAAGCAATTGAGATCCATTGCTTGCCCCAACACTTGACGACGTGATGCCTCAGAAAGAGACGACACCGCCGTGGTACCAGTGGTAAAACCCATTGCCCGCTCACGCTCGTCAGCATTAGGCTCCACTAACTGCTGCAACTGAGCATCCCACAGGAGGCCAGGTCCACTATCCCGGAAAGCATGCGATCCTGGGAAGCTGAGCAGTGTAGGTAATGCTGCTCGTGGTTGACCCACCTTGTTGACCACTGCCAAAGGCGAACGGTCATCGTGTCTCACACGCTGAGACTGCCTCCTGTGTCCAGAATGTTATCCACTGTGAGATGTGCTGGCCGCTGCACCCCATCAAATGCACGCTTGAGCAGTGCGGGTGGCATCAAGTTAGTCCACCATAGCCGTGGACGATGAGCCCGTGACCCACTGTAGCTGCATCTAGCAACACTGCTGACCCAAGCCACGACCGGACTTGATGCACACTGGCCATCACCCTGGCCCGAGAATCGCCCATCAGTGGCACATTCTCCAAGATGTATGCTGGAGATACAGCTTGATGAAGCTGCAAGTGGCGCAAAACCCGCACCATCTCCCAAAACAGACCCGACCTCGAGTCTCGCAATCCATTGCCATGCCCGGCTGATGAATGCCCTTGGCAGGGCCAACCTGCCACTACCAGATCAATGGAGCCAACCCGCTCCAAATCCTGCGCCCCCAGCAACGAAATGTCTGCTGGCAAGGCCTGCTGATATCCACGAATTGCAGACACCGACAACAACTCAGGGTACCGCTGCACCAACTGAGCAACATGGCGAAGTGAAACGCGTCGTGCAGTCTCATCCCTCTCCACATACAGGTAACGCCGAACTCGTACACCTGCCTGTAACACAGCAGCCAATCCGGTGCTGATCCCGCCAAACAAGTCCAGAAGACAAATGCCTTCATCCGGATACTGCCACACAATAGGTGTGGTGTCCAATGGAGACAATTGAGGTGGTCCTGGTGCAATCCCCACACTCTCCTCCTCTCCTGACGGTACAAAAGCCTCCACCCAGGCTTGTTGCACCCGTCGATCAGCATCCGCTGCAAATCCTTGCTCGTGCCCCACAATGGAGTCTGAGCAACCATGGTAGGCAACTCCGCCATACCATACATGTCATCCTGCTCTCCCGGAGGTGGTACATCCTCTGAATGAGCGTTGCCCTCAAGCAACTCTCTAGGCCAACTCACTGCCGCTGTGAATGCTGCTAGTGTCGGCATCTTGCCTCGCTGGGCAACCGCAACTCCTCCTATGAACGTCACAGGGAGCTGCACACGCCGGCCCTCCCCTGACTGCCATGCAGGCCTATAGGAAGCTGACTCCTCCCAAAAATCCAGGGTGAAGCCCATGGGGTACAACACTGCCCCACCAACCAGGACATCGTATGAGACCGCGTCTGTCACAATGGCCTTGGCTCGCATCACTGAGCCATCTGTAGGGTGATCCGGCCGTAGTCTGATAGCCAACTCACGCCGTGTCATGCCCCGAGCCTGCTCCGATCCTCCCAGAGACGTCTGTATCTGGAAAGGACAAGGCTCCATATCCGCCTCCGTGAGGCCCAAGCCTGCAATAGCAGCTCTGCCCAGCATCAATGGCTGAGCTCCCGAGTCCAACAAGACCCGCAGTGGCCGGTACCTCTTGCCTGCCGGTCCACTCAAACAGAAAATGCCATCCTGGTTGTCTAACATGACAACTCCAGGTGTCACCATGGCGCGCTCAATGGCTGGCCTAGCTGGCAGCTCCATCAACCTGGCAGCTGCAGCTTGCCATGGCGCCGCCGTGGCAGTCTTGACCCTCAAATCCGAGGATCCCTCCGGCACTACACCTCCCACTATCTCCGCAGAAGATGAAGTAACCTCCCCACTCTCACAGAGTGTAGCTGCCAGCCTGAACACCTCAGCTGGTCTTACCCCCGGCGTCGCAATCATGGTAGCCGAGAACAATGGAGCCTGGCACACAGATGTGGCCGCTCCTAGCAGCACACTAGCTGCCGTAGCCTTGGCAACACTAGGTAGTGGTGCTACCCGTGTAGCTCTCCCCAATGGCATAGTAACCTCCGCCTCGGTAACAGTCGGGCGAGAACTAGGTGCCATGGATGGCGTCGACACTGTCTCCGCCAATGTGAATGACTGAGGAAGCCTAGCCTGACGGCTTGCCTCCCCACGCTGTGGATCCAACTCCACCTCTGCACCTCGTGGCTCAGGAACTCGTGCTGCTCCTCGAGTCACGGCTGCAGCAGACTCCACCTGCACTAGTGGTAGTGCTGCTCCACACATGAATCCCATGCCTCCCATATCTCCTCCCTCAGGAGCAGGAGGTGGACCATCCGGCCTTAGAGCCGGTACCACCTGAGCTGTAGCCATGGCAGCGAGCCTCTGCTCTAGCTGCTGAAGCCGGTTGGCCATGCCTTGGTCAACACCCTGACCTCCGCGTCCTTGGCCATGTTGAGCTTGCCCTTGGCCTGCACCTCGTGGCTGGCCACCTCGTCCTCTCTGGGCTGCTCCACCTCGCCCCCGGCCACCATTGTTCCCTTGGAACTGGCCTGGGCGCAACTCAGGATGCAAACCATAACACTGGGCCTCTCCATGCCCGTGCTTGCCACAATGCCCACACTGCAACTGTGCAGGCTGTGCATGTGCCGGCCCTTTGCCTCCCTCTGGGCAATCCTTCTTGACATGGGGTCCTCCACATGTCCAGCACACCACATCCGCCCGTTGTTGGCCAGCAAATGAAGGGAGAGACCCCTGCATCTGAGGTCCTCTCTGCCCTTCCCTGAGCTTCACCTGAGCCCCCTTGTTGCCTTGAGCACGTTGAGGTAGTGGTTGGCTAGGAGCACCACTACCCCGTGGTGTCTCCTTAGCAAATCCCACCATGACCACTCGTTCCTCCACCATGTTGAGCTCTATCCGCTCTGCCAGCAAAAACACATTTGCTAAGGTGGGTTGGGCCGCTTGTAGGAGAGTTGCATCCCGCACCCTTCTCCTCAGCTCCTTGTCCAATATCCCATACCAGAATTGGACTGCCTGAGCTTCCGTAACCCCTTGGGTTACATTTATCAAGCGCCTCATGCGAGTGAAAGCCTCCCTCAAGCTCTCGGTCGGCTTCCGTTGGAACTCTTGCAAGCTCCGCAACTTCTCTGTCCTCACCCCTTGGTAGTTCCCTCTCAACTCTTCGAAGAACTCCACAACAGGGTTGAAGGCAGGCACGGGTACTAGTGCTGGTGCGGTAGTGGCTTGGGTGGACGTCGTAGCTACTGTACCACCAGTCCCACTAGTCCCACTGCTACTTGCTGAAGCTGCCGGTGCAGCGGCAGGTGTAGCCACTGCCCTCGTGGCTCTAGTGCCCCTAGTGATGGAGACATAGTCGGGTGACCAGTACATCCTCCACTCCTCGATCTCAACCTCATGCCCCCGCCTGAACTCATGGTAATCATCCATAGGCGGCCCCTCAAGGTGCTGAAACAGCCCTTTCCATGCCATGAAAGGCGTAAATAGTTGTGGATTGCGCATTTGCTGCAAATCACACCAACTATCAAACTCTTGGATAAAATCATCCAACTCGATGGTGCCCACCGCCCCAGAGTACCTTCGTGGCCCCTTGGTAGCTCCATACATCTCCTCCATTGTGTCCCACAACAATGGCAAAGAAACAACTTGCACCGCCGGTATGAGTCCTCCTGATTCACAATCCGAATCAGAACCTTCCGTAGAAGACACAGGAGGTGAAGGTGGCCTAAACCGCACACCTCGTCTCGTGTACCCACTAGTATCGCTAGTGCTCGAACCGGCACTGTCCCCAGCAACTAGTGGCACCTCCGTGTTGACACTCAACCGGTCATGAACATGTCCCTAACCCCCTCTCCACAAGGTAACCGGGTAGAGAACCTGTTGCGGCTTATGGTTTGGAATACTAAGTTCCTAACATAGCCTACACCTGTACCTGCATCCACCGCAAGCACTCCTATGGTTGGCTGGTCATCACCTCCAACCTCACCACAGGAGAAACAATGATGGTCTGGCTGGTCATCACCCCAGCCTCACCATCGACAGCATGCTCTAGGACTGGCCGGTGATCAAATCCGGACCAATCACCTATAAAAACAAGCGCCCACACAAAACTAGCATGGCGCACAGTCAAGCATGCAGGTATGGAGGGGATCCAAACACAAGAAATCAGAACGACAACTCCCCCACACCAAAAACAACTCCACGGTGTTGCTCCTGCAAGGACACCCCAGCCCAAACCCGGACTGACTCTTGCCTCCACCTACGGAAAGGTCTTGGCCTAATGAGAGGGTGGAAACTACGAGGAAGAGAAGCTAAAGCAATGCCTAACCCCAGCATGCCCTCATCCCAACACTCTTCCTCTCCTCTCTTCCCTCACTTGCATGACCATGGGAATATCATGAAGATACTCCTCAAACCGCCCTCCACGAGCTTCAAAATTCGGCCTTCAGACCACATGCCAGTCCTTAGGCAGTCCACCAGTGCCTCCACGAGTCAGCACAGGCCGTCCACAGGTCAACACGGGCCACCACAGACCAGCACAGGCCACACAGCTCACTGGTCACAGCCGTCACAGTCCCACAGGCCACTGGGCACAGCCTGTCACACAGCCCCTCACAGCCCCAAAGGCCTCAGCACGGCCTGACCCACAGCCCTCACACACAGCCCTCACACACCGCCCCAAAGGCCTCAGGCACGGCTGTACACAGCCCCTCACTCAGCAACCCCTCACAGCCCCACAGCCACTGGGCCCCACAACACCACAGCACACAGCCCGTCACAGCCCCACAGGCCACTGGCACAGCCTGTCACACACTCCCCTCCACTCCCTTCACACCCACCTTTCACAGCCCCCACAGGCCACTGGCACAGCCTTCACCCCATCACACCACGCCCCTCACTCACAGCCCCAAGGCCACGGGCACACAGCCTGTCACACAAGCCCCCAAAGCCCTCACAGCCCCACAGGCCACAGGCACGGCCTGTCACAACAGCCCCCACAGCCCACTCACAGCCCCCCACACAACCCACACACCCGTCCCAACACACAGCCACATCACCCCACACACTCCCACCACAGCCAAAGCCCCACACGGCCTGTCACAGCCCCCTCACACAGCCCGTCACAGCCCCAAGGCCTCAAGCACGGCCTGTCACAGCCCTCACAGCACCTCAAGCCCATCACAGCCCAAAGGCCATGGGCACAGCCCCTCACAGCAGCCCCTCACAGCCCCACAGCCACTGGGCACAACCTGTCACAGCCCGCACACCCGTCACAGCCCCACAGGCCACGGCACAGCCTGTCACAGCCCCGCACCCGCACAGCCGTCACAGCCCGTCACAGCCCCACAGCCACTGGGCACACATCCTTTCACAGCCCCGCACAGCCCGTCACACAGCCCACAGGCCACTGGGCACAGCCCGTCACAGCCCCACAGGCCACTGGGCACAACAGCCTGTCACAGCCCCTCACACCCCAAGGCCACGGCACAGCCTGTCACAGCCCTCACAGCCCCAAAGGCCTCAGGCACGGCCTGTCACACAAGCCCACACCCCACAGGCCACTGGGCACACCTTCCAGCCTCGCACAACCCGTCACAGCCCCACAGGCCACTGGCACCGTCTTGGCACAGCTCGCACAGCCCGTCACAGCCCAACAGGCCACTGGGCACAGCCCTCTCACAGCCTATCACAGCCCCGCACAGCCCCACAGGCCACTGGCACAGCCCGTCATCCCCACAGCCACTGGGCACAGCCTGTCACAGCCCGTCACAGCCCCACAGGCCACTAGGCACGGCCTGTCACAGCCCCTCACAGCCCCTCACACCCCCAAAGCCTCAGGCACGGCCTGTCACCCAGCCCCTCACAGCTCACACAGCCTCAGTCAGCCCTTCACACATGCCCCACTCCATGGCCGCTCTGGCAGTTTAGCCATTTCTCCAAGGGTTTAGCCACGCCAAGCTAGGGTTTGTGTCTCTTGGACTCTAGGCTTCTTTCCACCGAACTATGGTGGCTGTGAGGAAATCAGCAAGGTATTCTTGCTCTTTCGGCTCCCACACACCACCATAGTAGCCCTAAGCCATGAGGTGGTTGCCACAAACCAAGCCTTCTTTCTCACTTAGCCTCCCCAAACACGCACTAAACTCATGGCAAACAACCAAGCCCTGCTGGTTCCCAGCCCTTGTGAGCACTCATTCAAGCACTCTCCTTGGCCATAGCATCTGTCTTAGAGCCTATTCCAGCTCCCTACACCGCTGCTTCAAGAGTTGCGCTCCCTTCAAGCTTGAAGTTGAAACCCCAACCCCAACTCACATAGGCCCTACAAGTGCTTTTCTTTCACTCCAAGTGGAAACCAGCCCTAGACCTTCCGTTCTAGCTCTCTAAAGCTTGAAAACAAGAGCCTCAATGGGCTGAAGGCATGCTCCACACATGCCCCACCATAAGAGAATCAGCTCCTTTGCTTCATTTCTTGCACCCACAAACCTGAAAATACAAGCTTCAGCAGGCTGAAAGCATGCTCCACATGCCCTACAGGGAAACCAGCCCCTTCCTTCCTTTCTTGCACTCCCACACCTGAAAGTGCAAGCCTTCACCAGGCTGATAGCATGCTCACACATGCATTGCCCTCACATAAGGGAAGTTAGCCCTTCCCTCTTCCTTACTTGCCCTCCAAGCTTGAAGATGGAAGCTTCAATGAGCTGAATACATGCTCCACACATGCAACCTCTTCACACAAGAGATATCAGCCCCCTATCTTGGCTCCTTGGCTCCTTGATGCTCTCTAAGACAAGACTAAGCACTCCACAGCCTTTGCCAAGCTCCTGAAACCCTAAGGCTTACATTTCCAGCCACAAGACACTTCTCTTGTGGTGCAAGAGCTCTTCTTCCAAGCTCTGAAACCCTAGGTGCACATTCCATGGCCTTGCCGCACCTCTTAGCTCCTGTTCCAGCCCTGCTCTTGCCATGCCAAAAGCCCTCTCAATGCTGAAGCTCGAGATTGAAACCCAATCTCACCATACTCCACAAAGTGCACTGATTTGCCCCAAGCCAAATCAGCCCTTTCGCTTGGTCTTGCAATCTTTCACACAATGAAAGCTCGCATTCCCAAGTCCAGTTCTCAGCTTTGCCACCAAAGCCACTATAACCTGCTCTTGACTGGTCTTCTTCCCAATCGTGCTTGCTCATGCATGTACACAATCTGAAACCATCAAGGTGCTCTGGAATTACCTGCAGCATGGTGCTTTCATCTCTGAAGCTGAAGATCGCATGCCAAGGTTTACCACCTCGTAACTCACATCGCCTCCGCTTCTAACAACCAAGAGCTCCACGGTGCTCCTTGCATAACAACCTGGTTTCTCTCATTCTCAAGCAAAAACCACAAGTGCTACAACTAACTCGTATTTGATACTCACAGATACGAGCTCATCTTTCTCGAGTGATAAAGAAGAAGAATACAAGCACAAACTCATGCGAGCTCACAAAGCTGAAGCATAAACTCAGGCATATATAACCTCATCACTCAGATACAAGTAAAGCCAAGTGCACCCCACGCCATGGGGAATCCACACTACGGCGCCATAGCTAGGCGCGGTGAGGCTCAACTCGAGAAAGATGAGCCTCCTGCCCTTGCCGTGAAGATAACCACTCCAGGGCCTAAATCGGCCTTGACCCCTGGATTGACACTTGGGCCAATCCCAAATGTCAATATGTGAAAGCTAGCTATTTCCTAGCTAGTTTCACACTAGTGGTAAATAACTTGACACATTCCTGCCAGAAGAATGCTTGGTAAATCCATCGCATTGAAGTCCACGTGATCAAAGATCGTTCAGGCATTCTTCTGGTGAGCATCCATGATGCTCCCGCACATACCATACATGTTCGCAAGGGTGGTGAGTAAGAAAATATTTCGCAGGGATCCGCTTTGGATGATGTGAGTGTGCACCTGCTCACGACGTAGGCACATTCCAATGCAAGGGCTTGGTATGTTAATAACGTCTACATGGATGCAATGGATAGAAAGGATGGATACAATGGATGTAACACATCCAGTCTGCATTCCCTAGAAAGGGCTGATCGACCCGCGGTAATAGGTGACACCCGCGGAAATAGGCCTTGTATGCATGCTAACGTGGCGTGAGCCTGTGCTGGGCTCACGGGCTCCTGGGCTCACAGGCTCACGCCTCCGGGCTCACGGAATAGCACCCCCCGCGCCAGAGGGGAGCGGGAGCACCTCGCGGGGGAGTGGGGAGGGGCGCCGGACGGGAGTGGGCAACCCTCGCGTGGGGAGCAGGCAGCCCGCGCGAGTGCGAGCGGGGAACAGCGGCGGAGGAGAGCAGGAGCGCTACGCGAGGGAATGGAAGAATCGCACAGCGCGCGGGATCGAACCAGGATCCGGTGCGTGGCGGATGCGAGGTATGACCACGGAGGTACCCCTCTCGAATGTGTATCCGGGGCTCTCGCGGCGGTTATAATCGGGACGGGCCAGGCGGGCGCGGGGGCGTTGGGGAGCGGCGCGGCGGGGGCGGGGATTTGACGCGGCCCCCGCGGGCGGGGTGCCGGGGAGCGCACGGACGTCCGTGCTGTCACTCTCGCTCGTGCGGAATAAACTCGTCGGCGTCTCTTCTATAAATTCAATAAAATGGATGGTTCCGATGGTAAGTCTATTGGTATGAGGCCGTGAGTGTTGGGGTGATAGGAGTATCCGGACATAGTCTGGATGGACAATGATAATGATATGGACGAATGATTTTATTTTATTTTATTTTATTTTTGGTAACAGGGGGATGTAGCCGTGTAAATTTTTGGTTCTTGAAAGGAGGAAGGTCTCCTAGTGGAAGCTCTCCTAGTTGTTTTCGTTGAGTTTTTGGATCTTGATACTGCCTTCGTTCAGCTAGGGCTAGTACCAACTGTGCCTTGGGAGCTCATGGTCCCTCTGGCCCTGGGGTAGCTATGGTAGAGTATTTCTTGTGTGGTAGTTGACTTGGGGAAAAAGTTGTTAATATTGCTGGCTATCTATTCAGGTCTTCTCCCATCGTGTATCTTAATAAAATACTATCAAGGGTGGTCAGCCTGCAAGATACAGCTCCAAATATGGCGCATACACCTTATGGTAGTATTGAGGCGTTGCTTCAGAATTTTTTGAAAGAAGAGACTGTTGGAGCTTTTGGTACAAAACTTGCCTCCAGCATGTATACTGTAGCTACATTGCTAGAGATGTCAGAGCAGGAGCTCAATGAGATTATGGATGAAGAGTTTGCAGAGGCTGCCAGGGGGGACAGAAGAGGATTCAAGAAAGCAATTTTGTCCAAAAAGCGAAAGCGAACCCAAGGTATTTCAAGCTGAATTTAGTATCTAATTATGTGGGCTGAAAATTTACCTTAATGATGTCCATTGTTGCTGGGATAGTTATTCAATTGGTTTCCTTTTGTTGTGTATGATGCTTTGGTTTGCCCCATGTGTGGAATACGAGCTAATACTTCACTAATTAGAAGTTATGAGAGAGTCTGGTGAACGTTGATGGGTTGCCTAGGGTAGTATAAGCCCGTCTGTTTTTATGTCTGCAAGTCTGATGATGGGGAGGCTCTTTTAGTGCAAGCAGTCAATGAAGAGAAGATCAAGTGCTTAGGGTTTTGCAGTTTATCTGTTTCGTCATTGAGCTGGACTCGTTTTTGTTAGCTCTGAGTTTGTGAATCAACGATCTTTCAGAATATTGTGTCAAACCATTCCTAAGTCCCGAGGGTTTGCAGATTAGTTTTTTTCTCAGCTATGGCTACTGTAAGGGTTGAGCACCTCAGCACACCTCGAGTGCTAGGACAACAACAATCACTTACTCTCTCCATGGTGTCATGGTTGTTGTGTTGTTTAGCACATAAACATGTGCAGTGTGAGATCGCGTTGCCTTGGGCAGTCTGAGCTTGTCTTTTTTTATGTCATAAAGTTTGATGATGAGGAGGCTTCTTTGGTTGTTGTTTCATAAGAACCATCACGAATCTTAAGTGTCTTATATGTTAATTAATTACTTCATTAATATGATAATTACCACCATTGTGCATTTTCTTGCTTCTTGTTGCTCTGTTCTGGTCTGCCTTGCTATGCTTCACTGAATTGTTATTTGTGTCCACCAGAATTGATTGAAAATTCTGGAGTATGGATCAGTTCTATGCTGCGGCCTCAGCCTATCAAGCTCCCACAAAACTCTTGTGAGCTAACAGCAGCATTGTTTCCTAATGATCACGGAAAGCTTCCTGTGTCCAAAATTATCTACTTGAGACTCCGACAGGAGTTGCCCCCTGAGGCATGGGACTTCATCGTGGAGGCCAATGATTCAGAGCTCCCTCTGAGGCTATCAGGATTGTTGATTGCCAATGTTGTCCCTCCAGTATCAAAGCAGGAAGTATCCTATTTGTGGGAAATTGTTTTAAGACGGTATTCTCTTTGTATGACCGGTTCTGCCTGCCTGCTTTGAATATCAAGCTTTCGTTCAGTACTTGTGAAAGGAAGACAGGTACTTCTAGCACCAAAACTATTGGAAAACAGCCGAGGCCTGACATGCTTGGAATTGCCAGTGGATGCACTTTTCTGGTTGGTGAGGACAAGCTGGCCAGCTTAGCTGCTGCTGAAGACGATATTTTGAGAAAGATGAGGCCACTTTGTCCGACGTTTTATGAGGAGGTTCAATTCATTCTCGGCTATATCGCAGCAGGCACAGACTTCCAATGGGTTTATATCAACAAGGATGGAAAGACGGCAGTTCGAATCAAGCCACATCTTAATGTCACGAGCCTTTATGACCGCCTCCGGTTGTTACTCACCCTTGGCAATGCCTATGAGATCATGAAGCAGATGGTGGACTCAATCCCGAAAGTGCCAGGCCGGCGGGCAATGTTTTCTGAAGAAGAATGTGGGGATAGGACGATATACTTTCAGCCGAGCAGTGTTCGGAAGGCAATAAGGAACTTCCCAAGTTATTGTATTGAGAGAAGGACCACTTTTGAACTGATTTGCCAGGCCTACAAAGTTGCACGAGGGGTCCCTTCTCTTCCGGAGTTAATTTCAGAGCCTGAAATGGATCGTAGACGTACTTATAATATTGAGATCGGTCCACTGGGCTACTCCCCGACGGTGAGGTCGGAGCACGATATGAAGCTGTTGGCCCGGGACGTGTTAAAGGCTTTGTCTGTCCTGCATGCGGAAAACCTTGTTCACAGGGATAGCTGAATCTCCATTCAAATTGCCAGAAGGATTTCAGCCTTTTGCTGATTGGAGCAAGGCCATGTTGGAGGACGGCCACTACACTCCCCAGTCAGATTTGTATCAGCTGGGAGTACTTCTGGAATCCCTAGATGGCGGTACTGCTCAGAGGTTTATTAGCAGTCTTAAGGGACTGCAGAGGAGGCATTGAAAGATGCTTGGTTACCTCCTGTACAAATTATATGAAACTGTAGAGGCTGACTCTATTGGCTACACCTGAAGTTATTTGGTAAAATGCGGGAGGCTAAAAGAAAGCCTTTCTGGTACAGGGAGAAACACCCTTCATTGTTCATGTGTTTTCTATGAAGTTCTGAAGAAACCTCAAAATAATGACATGAGGTACAAATATATCTCATCCACGAACTATAAGAGAACAGGGTAAACACAGTGCACGTTAACCCCTAAAGGACTAACCCCAATTTTTGGGTCCACCCCCAAAAAATTGACCTTTCCCATCTAAATAATTTATATCTTGAGATTTCCTCAGGCCTCGTAAAACTGACCGTTGTAATATGTTCCTATCTACCCCAGCGATGACCACAAAAAACCCGCGCCCGCAGACAGAAAACGAATCGCGGCAAACTCCTCTAACCTCGTGCTGATGACCACGATATCACCTCAGTAGAACCTACATAAATAGATAATTATTATTATTTAAGAAATTATAAACAGGGGACAGAGGCCCTGGATGAGAACTTTATTGAGGATGGGAAAAAAAATTAAAACCCTTGAGTGCCATTGGCTGCCATAAGGCTGTTCGCGCGGTAGCCGTGCTGGATAATTGAGAACCCATACTGGAAGCTATATTGTGACTTCCATCATGCTGTAAATGGGGTGAAAATGATACCCCCTAGGAAGAGAACTGGTGAGCGAGAGATAGAGGATGGAGCACGGCACCTATCTATGAAATTGAAAACGCATTGCTGATGAGGATTGGACATGCTTCCAGTTAATTTCGGTTCTTTCAAACTCCGGGGATGCCGAAGAGGTAGCCTCTGTGCCCATTCCAAAAGGGGGGGGGGGGGGGGGGATTGATTCTGCCCAATCGCAGGTGAGTCCATTAACACTGCAAATAATCCCATGCTTGCCCTAGGATGCTCCGAAGGCATTTGAGGAATTTTTTGATAATCTCACATAAGATTCTTTAGTAGGCTTGGTACACCCATTACCATCTTTAGTCTAAGATGCAGTACTGTTTTATATTGATGATATGGTTTTATGCACATTTGATATTTTTACCAAGTATTTTTGTGGATATTGTATCACACGAGTACCACCAAAATCTTCATTCTTGGTAAAAGTATTGATACTAATAACCATGAGTAAATAATTAGTTTATCTCAGACTAAAGATAAATAATGGGTGTAGGCACTATGGAATAAGGCCCAATATTCATAACTTATTCATACATCAAGTAGGAAGCTTACTTTGCTAAATAATGCTATAACAGTACCTAATTCACAGAATTGCAACTAAAAGGAAAGTGATTCATCGAATGCCATGTTAGCTCATATCTTGCAGCTCTACCATGCTTGATTGTGTGACGATCAATGACGGACATGACTCTGACTGAAGGTTTTGGTAATTTTGAGCACAACAATCATGGGCATATGTTGTGAAAATCAGGTTCTGCTTTCTGACCTTCGTGATCTCCATCTCCTTCCTCTTCTGAAGAATTCTCATGTCAAACAAGTTGTGTTTCCCATAAGCTGGAGGCAGAAAACATTTAGCACAAAGTGCTACATATAAGGTGGAGGTTTTTGGATAACAGTGCTGATTCTTACCCCCGATGAACTTCGCGCCTCAGCGCGAGGTGGTGTTGCCAAAAATGCTCGTCTGCCTGGAAACACCACCTTTTCCAAATGTATTCTTCCTCCAACCCGTTGAGGCCTAAACCCTACAAAAGCTTGCCATGGACCGATATTGCTGCCAGCCAGACACCTTGCAACAGAGGCCAGCGAAGGCTTCTCACCTCTACCGGCGTCACAAAACGCCCTCCTTACGGTTGTGAAACCAGAAAGAGCTGCAAGAGACTTCAACGGCTTATGTCTGATTGTAGCAGGAACCAGAGCTGCAGATTTATTTGCGGCTACGGACGAATAATGACCGGTAAGCGTTCCAATTGCCATTGTGCTGGGATTTGAAAGACTCGTCCGTGTTGCCATGGCCAAAACCTGAGGCGGGGTAGGTGACAGATATTTGACTGCTGAGACAATCTTTGAATACTAAACTTTGAAATAGCCAGGTTCAATCACCAGCGGAAATTCGGGAACGAGAGCAGGGGAAGGGACGCACTGGGAGATTCTGTGAGCAGCCCAAGTTAGTGTATTGCTTTGCAGTGATGCAACTCCGATCTCCATCTCCATTCTTCACAGTTCCAGCGTCCCGCGCAGCAGCAAGGAGAAGCCGGTCGATTGTTCCAGAACATACGCCAAGAGCGCAGAGACAGCGAGTGAACGAGTGGGGGATGGATGAAGTTCGTCGACCGATCCGATGCTCGACCTTCTCCTCACATGCCCGGAAGCAAGCGAGACTGCTGCGTAGGGACAATCAAAGGCAGCCATGGAGGAGTTGGGAAGCTTGAAAGGAAGCTTCACAGCAAGTTAGGGAAGCAATTGGTGGAGGCGGTCAAGTCCGTTGCTGCAAAACGATTGTGTTGGGTGAGAACTGCTGCTATCAAAACGGGTATACAAATTGTGGCCTTCGTAGTTTCTTCATGGTACTCGCTGCATTCTGAAAACCAGAAAGGAAACTGAGACTTGGGATTACCGTGAATCAAGTGGACATTTATTGAGTTGTCTGATGATGAGTTGCGTGAGCTTTGGTGCGGAGGCAGGGATGGAATGTGGGTGGATGCGCTAATCTCAGAAGAGCACAGCTTAAGCACGAAACCGTTGGTGGATTGCTGCCACAAGGAACATGTGTGGGTAGATGGGCAGTGGGAGGAGCTGGAAGAAGGTCAGCAGAAGTCTGTGGCAATCCCTGGGTTAGCGGCTTCGCGAAACCGCTTTCAGTACGAGAGTCTCTCCTTTTCTGCTGTTGTATATCTCCCGACCACATGAGGGATCGTAGCACTCCCTGATCGCGTCATAATATTTTGGTGTTCAACAAAGTGTTTGGAGGTGCATGGGGTGTTCTGCGTCGAACTCCAATAAATTCTTACGGCTTAGCCCAAGTAGGGTGAGGGGATATTGGTTGCCTTCAAACAGAAGTGGAGCCTGAACTCTATGTGTTGGGGGCCCCAACAGGGAGTTGACAAATGTTTTCCGTTGTATCCTTTTTTCATGATGAAAGTAATCGTATGTTTAACTTGCACGATGAAGGTGTCACAGCTGGTGTCTCACAGTTGGTTGGCCCGTTTCAAACGTTTACCTCCATGCTCTGGTTTCGAATGGCTAAAACCCTTTGTTAAGCCCTGTCAATCTGTGGCAAGGAGCCTGTCCTCATGAAGTGATATTCCACTGAATATGTCGGAGCATCCAGATTCACTACACGAATTTTGAGATGAAATATTTATAACAACGAATCTCAATTGTGCAGGATGGCTGCATTGAATCAGGCACATTTATTTGTATCAGGCAGCTCCACCGTAATCGCTTTTTTTGAAAGTGGACTAAGAGAGGGAGTCAATAAGGTCTCATGTGGTACTTGTGGAGATGTGAGGACATTATTGAAGGCAGGACATCTGAAAAAGGTGCTGCACATTTTGAACCAACAAGACACTTCTGCAGACTCCATTACTTATGGCAGAGTGCATCAAGAGGAAAGGCCTAGCAGAGGGGAAGCATGTGCATGCCCACATGATCCAAAGTGGACTCAAGCCAAACATCTTTGTACTCAATACCCTTGTCAACATGTATGCCAAGTGTGGGAGCTTGGAGGATGCACGCCAAGTGTTTGACAAAATGCCTGAACGAGATGTGTCTACTTACATGGAATATAATGATGGCAGGGAATGCCACGCATGGATTTGGTTAGGAGACTTTGAAGATCTATGAACAAATGATATAGGAGGGGTTGAAACCCAATAAGGTCTCGTTCATTTGTGTTCTAAATGCGTGTGCCAGCCTTCCAGCCCTGGAAAAGGGCAAAGATATCCATGCTGACACTGTCAGAGCGCAGATTACGCCAGATGTCATTCTGGACACTGCCCTTCTTGCTATGTATGCCAAAGGTGGGAGCATAAGGAATGACCGTCAAGTGTTCGACACCATGGCTCGCCGGAATTTGGTCTCATGGAATGCCATGATCACAGGATATGCGCAGCATGGCTATGCTAAGGAGGCTTTCGACAGCTACGAGCAGATGATACGGGAAGGGGTGACACCTGATAAGATCACCTTCACGTGCATGCTCAATGTGTGTGCGAGCCTAGCAGACCTGGTAAAAGGCAAAGAGGTCCATGCTGACATCGTGAAAGCTGGAATTACGTCAGATGTAATTCTGGACACTGCCTTCCTTACCATGTATGCAAATGTGGGAGCATAAGAGATGCACGGCAAGTGTTTGACAGTATGCCTCAACGAAATGTCGTCTCATGGAACGCCATGATTGCAGGACATGTCATGAATGGGTTTGGTAAAGAGGCTGTAGACATCTACGAACAAATGATACGGAAAGGAGTGATGCTTGACAAAGTCGCTTTTACTGGCATTCTCAATGCATGTGCCAGCATGGGAGCCCTGGAGAAGGCAAAGTGGTCCATGCCAACATCATGAAAGCTGAAATTCTTCCAGATGTCATCCTGAATAATGCCCTTGTTGATATGTATGCGAATTGTGAGAGCATGTGAGAACAAATCCAACAAGAAGGCTTGAAGCCCAATGGCATCACATTTACATGTCTTCTCTATGCATGTAGCAGTGGATGAAGGCCATTACTTCTTTGATTCCATGAGTGGAGATCATGGCCTCACCCCCACTGTGGAGCATTTTAGGGTTCAGGGTTCAGGGTGGTCAACAAAGGCTTGCAAAAGTAACAAAAAGTAAAAAAAATATTGAACAAAGACAGTAAATTTTAAAGGGGGGCGGTTCGGACCCAAATACAAATGCAATGGAAACCAAGACAAATGCATACAAAGTGCACCTATCGTGCCTGAAGGGATGCTATAAAACTATTATGTCTTATGCAAGGCCTCCCGCCCTCGGGAGATAAGGTTTTCTAATTGAAGAATAAGGCACTTTCGTTCCAACGGTAAGCTTTTTTTTATGTTTGCTTCTCCTTGTTTAGTGACAAAAATCTTGCTCACTATGGGCAAACATGCGCTCAAGGCACTCACAAACATAGGGTCAAGTCTCAACCCCTAGTTGGAAAACTTTTATGCCCCACCTTCAAAAAGAGGTTCGTACCTCTAAGGAAAAATGGGAGGGATTACCGCATAAGGTCATCGACGAGAAGGTTAGGTCGGCAGAGGCTTGCACATGCCCACAGTCCTCTGATCGCTCGAGATGAACTCGAGGGAGGATCAACCAAGTCCCTTCTCTCTGACCATCGGGCGTATGACAGGGGAACCGTGTAGTTGGGGCTAAATTAGCTTATCCAACATGATTACCATATACCCCCAGCCGCCTTCCCCATTGTAAGCGGTGGCTAAGATGGCGTCAAACGGAAGGCTCTATACGCCCGTGCTTCGGAAAGAAAAAAAAGCCTCGAAAGTATCCAAGGGTTGGGATTCCCCTTGGAGCCGAGCACCCCTATCCAAGTTGCCCGGGTTTTGGGTTTCGGGTTTATAAAAGAGTGGAGACAAATGTTACATGCAACAAGATGCGGACCGCGAATGCACCGGGTGCAATAAGAACACAATCCGAACCAAAAAGTTTTTAAGGGGGGCCGGGTATGGGCGCCTTGAAAAAACTTGTAGATATCTAGATCCTGGGAATCAAAACTAAGAGCGTTGATCTAGAGAGACAGCAAGCTAGAAAAGAAGTGATGTTGAGACGTTCTAAGATGCGACTGCAAAGATATGCAAAGAGACAAATATATGTGATTGAAACTATTTCACTGAGATGACAGGAGAATAGTACCCTATCTCTTTTGCTAAAGAATAGACACATTAGAGAACAACTTAGATGCTCATCTAACACGCAACATTCGAAAAGGAGTTTAAAGCATGCAATAGATGATAGCAAACCTAAGGCTCAACAACATAGAAGAAACATTGAGACAAGAAACCTTAGATGCAGATTAGTAGCCAATTTCTATAAAGTCCCAGACTAGTTTCGCTCAACAAGTGAGCTCATCAGTGGGAGAGAAACGGAATAGGTTTAGGGTTTAGGGTTTACAAAAGATTGGAACTATAAATGTAGCAGTATAACAAATTTGAACCGCGAATGCACCGGGTGCAATAGTAGCACAACGTAGACTAAAAAGTTTTGTAGGGAGGCAGTCTATGTATCCCGGGTCTGTTGTGCACGCGTATCTCAATATGAACGCCATTCGTCTGAAATATGCGAAGGTCAGAATTAATTCTACACCTATGTAATTGCAAGAAGAAAAACATAGTAGATGTGCCATTTTTGAAAACTTCCCAAATCCACTTTTATATGGACTAATTCCATTGGGAATTGAGAGCTATGGATTAATTTATACCTAAAAAACAGGTAGATTTGCTCTAGTTCATAGCATCTTTTTTTTTTGAGTTTTGGGATGTCATCTTTTACTAAAAAGATATGCAAACCTATTATCTAGGATGGCCAGGTGGTAGATGGACAAACGGTTGTAAATTTAAAGTTTTGATGTCTAAGATCTTTTTCATTTAAATTTTATAATAAATAATATCTTCAATGGAGTGGGACTCTTTACTAAAAATGTTAATGTTATTATTTTTATGAAAAAAAAGAAAAAAAACTCAAATTGTTTTTTTTCCATGGACTCAACATCTTCCGCTTGTGGTCCACCCAACCTTGCATAATCCCTTGGTGTGGAATGGAGGCTTTGGGGATGTATGAGCAAATGAGACCGGAAGGAGTGAAGCCAGACAAGGTCACCTTCATTTGCGTTTGCAATGCATGTGCAAGGTTGGCAACCCTGGAAAGGAGCAAAGAGGTCCATAGTGACATCATCAAAGCGGGAATAGTACCAAACATCATTCTGAACAATAAAATGGTGGACATGTATGTGAAATGCGGCAGCATTGAGGATGCAAAGGGAGTGTTCTACTCTATGGCAGAAAGAAACGTGGTGTCTGGGAGTGCCATGATTACAGGATATGCCCAGCATGGGTGTGGAATGGAGGCTCTGGGGATATATGAGCAAATGAGGCTGGAAGGGTGAAGCCCAACAAGGTCACCTTTGTTTATGTAATATGTTTGCAATGCATATGCAAGCCTGGTAGCCCTGGAAAGGGACCAAAGAGGTCCATGGTGACATCATCAAAGCAGGAATCGTACCAGGCGTACCTGAGGATGCAAGGATGGAGTGTGGGTGGACAGAATCATCCGAGAGGACCAAATTTCAAGCATAAGATTGCCCATGAATCCCTGTGGATTAATAGCCACAAGAAACCTGCATGGGTGGATGGTCAACTGGAAGTAGGAGCAGCAGCAGCGGCACACTTGATAAAATCAGGAACATGCACAACTTCCAATAGAGGACCTCAAGAGGGAATCCATATTTCCTCCTTTTGTGGCTCTTCTGGGCATGTGAGGATGCTATGTGAGGCAGGGCACCTGAAAGAGGCTCTAAGCATGGAGCAGTATGTTCTGTAGTGTGATATACCGACCAAACTTTTGTGGTTTTGTAAATACACAGAGTTTTGACCAGAACTAGGACTTCCGTGTCATGCTCCACTTCACCTGCCTCGGGAGAAGTAATGTTTTGCTTGGGGAAAGTATGCTTGCTCAAGCAGTAAGTATATTGGGGAGAACGAATCTAATGTAGTGGAAAACAGCATCACCATCAAGTAACAGGGAGTGACTGTTATTGTAAAATATAAAGGGACCAAAACACAGCTGAGTGGGCCCAGATAACTCAGTAGAGAGTTTGCTCGGAACACAGTAGAAAGTTGTCGAAAGGAACCATAGCAAAGCTGATACAACAGCTGAGATCGCAGGGAATCCAGTGGCTATGGTCAAGTAGCAACAGATGAGGCAAGAAAGAAGTTTAGGGATGTTTTTCTTTGTGTAAAGCAACATTGATAGTAACATCACCATAAAAAATGGTGTGGATATTGCATTAAAATTGGCTGTTGCCGCTTCTCACTCGAACCAAAGCTGAAACCCTTTCCGTACCAAAACCAGAATTGAAAGAGAAATACTAAACCATCTACCCAAAGAAGGAAATGAAGGAAAGCTTCTAAGAAGAGGGAGCTTGCGAGATAGAAGAGAGCCTTGCAGTTGTGACTCCTCCACTCCTGTTTCAGCCAGTGTTAGAGTCTCAGCCCTCTATGTATTCTCGCTCCTTCATCACGCCCATGCTTGTAATTCCCCTGTTCCACAACTCACCTTTGCTTCATCTTCACTGGACGTGTGATTTCACCTCTCCCACAACTCCGGATGTTCATCTTCTCCTCCCCTTCACTTCCCCTTCACTAGACGCTTCGTGGTCACAAGGTCCTAAAATTAGCTAAAAACATAATATAGTCTAAACATTGGCGTGTATCTGTCTACACGGTCTTTAGAGTATGAAAAAGAAAGGTACACCGCTCTGACTGTTGGGTACCCAAATCACAGTTTGGGTTCTGGGGTCGGTTGTAGTTTAAAGAGGCCCTCAGACTCATGTAACGGTGATGTGAGAGGTTGCGAATTACTGTGTTAGGATGCATCGAATTGGAGAACCCTCGGCCTTCACAAGCTTCAAGGGGAGGCAATGCATGTTGTACAGGCCCACATCGACGTCATCCAAGTTGAGCCCCTCCACGAGTATGAGTTTCTGTAGCACATCACCAGAAGAACTCTTTGATAAGACAAATGCTTTCCTTTCAACGTTGCAGCGACATACTCTGAAGCACCCTGAAGCACATAATCCTATGACAAAGTAAACTGCCTTACCTCTCTGAGTCTCGTAGGGCTTGTTACACCTTCTCACAAACACACCCAAAGGAGTATTGAGAGACAAGAGAGAGGAGGGGAAAGACAGACACCTTTCTTAAAAGCACTCGATGGGTAGCTGCAAGGTCATCATAACTTGTAACTGAAAGGTAATCAAGGCCTGCACCACAAAACTCAATTCACGAAACTGGTGCAATAATCAAACACTGTGGCTAGTGTCCTTGAGCACTACAATGGATGGGTCCAGGGACATGATCAGAAACTTGCAACAGGAAAGTTGAATTGGCAATAGCACCGTTCAAGGTGGACATGCAGATAAAAGACATCTCGATCTAATTGTATGGGAGTTTTCATTCATGGGCCGGCATTGAAATCACCGTGACATGTCCATGCAAGCTAGAGGGGTGGAGAAGCAGTGTTGGAATAAACCTCCAGCTTTTTATCACTCAAGAGTCTGGAGTCTGGAGAGGGAGATAGTGTGAGAGAGGACTGACCAATCAACCTGATTTCAGTGTGGTGGACGAGCCAGTCAGCCCCATCGAGAGTGAGTCCCACATAGCTAGTGTCAAATTCTCTTTTCCACATCAGCTGCCTAGCTCACACACAATACCATCTGGCCTGATAAGCAGAATGAAACAAGTAAACCACTCGAGATAAGACTGAGGGCTTCGTGAAGGTAAGCTACTACGCTTTTATGGTCTTCTTGAAAAAGTAAATGCTTCTGCCAGGGATGACCATTTTCTGCTGAGACATCGACATCTCCTGCAAAGCTCACAGTACATGTTACCCAGTCCCATCTGCAGGAAATCATTTGTGAACAAGAAAGTGGAGTACCTATCTGTGTTCAGAGTCTTGAAGATTATGCGCTCTACTCCAAGTGGAATACGGAGGGCTTCCATTACCTCCGCTGTAACCACAATCTCATTTTGCAAATGTTTTCTCAATATGAGTCACAAAACAATATGCAAGCTGATAGCATAGTTCCCATTGGATACTGACACCATCCTGAATAGCTTTTGTCATGGTAGAGACAGAAGATCCAACTCAAAACGTCAAGGCAGACAATCCCATGACGGGCCGGTCTCAAGGGCGATCTCGTACAGGACTCTGAGCTCTGATACCAGGTGTTGCGCACCTCAGCAGTGAGAGGGATAACAAAAGACAAAGTGATAGAGATGAAAGGAACCTTGTGTAATGCCTGGACTGGCAGGAAAAAATGCTATCTAACAATGAATAGAGACGCGAACATTGCTTCTTAACTGGATAAAAAATCCACCTGTCAAATTTGAGTCCCTGGGAGCATCCACAAGCAGTACTGGACCTGCCATAACACAGATCAGCACCCCTCCTGGATTATGATAACTCAACAAAAATCAGTGGTCCAAATGCAAGGTAGTCAATAATCATCAACAGAACTCTGCAAGGCCAAAAGCCTCAGTGTGACTGCAGGAAAATGGTTGTCATGGACTGCGTCTCAAGTTTCATGGCAAAGTGTGAGAGGGTCGTAGTATATATATTAGTCTTCAGGGACGGGCTATCTAGCAAGTGCATTTCCTTTACAAACAGAGATGAACTACATGGCAGTGAGGTAGTCATGTTTCCATTTGTGGTGTCTCTTCTCATTGAGAGAGGTGCCCTATGGGTGGCCCTTAGACAGTGCTCACCTCCTACCAAAAAGCAAGCGGTCCTCATGGGGGAAGGAGGCAGAGCTCTGGCTGGCATCATTCTTCTCCTAATCAAGATTCTTTGCTCACTTGCATATAACTCAGATGCAAACCGTCCAACAATTCCATGATATATATAAGGCTTATTACTATACTGAAACCCCCCTCTCGCTCTGCTACGGCGGAGGGAATTCGTTTTTGGGTCTCTCCTTCTCCCACAAGACAACCGCCACTCACCATCTCTTTCCCAGGCACACAAAGTAAAGCCAAACATGTGGCTCCACAGAAATTCACAAACACTCATACCATTGAGCACATTTAGATCCAACGAGGCCACATCAAGCCCTAGCTCATAAGCCTCCTGCACAGCGTGTCCCGGAGCATCGACATGGGTTCCCATGTGCACAGTTCGCAGCTTCAGTTCGGACAGATTGACCTCCGACCCTTCAGCGATGCTCTCCACCAGGCGCACTGGAGTCCCCAGCCCCTCGTCCGAGTCCCAGATTGGCATATCTTCCCTGTAGCTGTGGGTTATGTCTATAATCTTCCTTTGGCTCTTCATGGGAGAGCCTTCAACTCGGCAGAGCTGGGGCTCCAGGCCGGACGGGTAGGCATCTATTGTAACCGAGTCCAGAGCTCTGCCTGCGTGAAACAGCAGCACAAAGATCAGCAAGAAGACCACCATAGCTCGTCAGTGATGGTCATTCACAGTGCCCAGTTGTGCTGGGCTTACTCTTCACTCTCTCTCCCTCCCTTATAAGTTAAGTATTTCCGTGGTCCTTACTAACTCTCTCCCCAAATACTCCATCCCTAAGGGGATGGATGTGAGTGGAAGGAGGAGATGACATCCAGGTGGGAAGGATGGAGCAGTCAAAGCTTTGGATGAATAGGGGTGCGACATCCAAGCAGCGCTAACTAACTTGTTTAACTAACTTCTTTAACGGTTAGCCGGGCCTTGTCTTCCTGCTCGGATCGGATCCCTTTGTCTGTCTGTGCACACAACGCTGCGCTCTCCTGCAGTGAAGTGCACGAACTCAACCTATTGGCTGTGCCGGCCTGGTAATACACCTCGTGCGGTCCTTCTCTGTGTAGGATTGTGCTGCTTTCCCGATCTTTCTTAATCTTGTTGAACTGGAATCGTTTTTTTTTTTCCCAGTGGCGGTCCTAAAGGTTTCTCCGCTGGAGTCGGTACTCCCTCTTACTCTCTCCTTGCTCTCTCCTCTTTACATGTATCCATATGTTTCCCCCTCTCAGGAATTCCTGGATCCGGTTCCACTCACACTGTGAAACGTGTGTTGTCATTCGATTACATGTAGTGACTTGCATGTCATCGTCTCCGATTAAACGCCATTGCCTCTGTCCCGTATTTTGTTCCTTTGCGTTTGCATCTCTGGTCACGGTGCTTGTTTGAACTGTGTCTCTTTTCTCCTGTGGAAGATTCTAGTTCTTGGCCCTTTCCATCACGGAGACGTTTTTACCCTAGGTCCCAAGAGGTTTGGATGGAGCCACAAATCTTCTAGCCGGTGTGTTGTCACCCTTATAAGCACATCTGCTCCCAAATCAAGTCTGCCCCGTATGAGAATCGACAGTGAGTATCAAACATGGACGGGGCAATTCTGCCTTTGAACTTCTACTGTCGCAATGCACGACTATGCCTGAAGAAGGCCTCCTTTTCGAAGAAGTCCCATCTGTTTGGGGACGAATTACAGCATCTCAAAGCCTTTACTGCACTCGTTTCGACTACCATCCCTTCCCACCCCCTGTATCTTGAAAGGAAACAGGAAAAACCCTTGTTGGAGCTCCAATCACATCTAAGCGACGCTACAAATCGGATTGTGGAGCTTGAAGCAGAGGGTCCCTGTAGCAGGCATCTTGCAACCAACGGTAGGCCGAAACCAGACAAATCCACAGATAGGTTATCCAAAACCACGTCGAATTCACCGGGTGCATTGTCCCCAAAGTACACATCAGATTCAGTGTCGAAGTCCCAGAAGGGATTAGGGAAAGTGCAGAAGAGACGATCTGACAGAGCGCAGCAGTGGGAATATTGGTCGCCTAATATGAAAGAAACATATGGCTTTGCTAGCAAGTCAGCCCCTTCGTCCCGTAAGGCAACCCCTGTAACGCAGAGACTGAAGAAAGTATCGGACGCTTTGGCTGCAGATTCAAAACCACAACACCGCCACCATCATGGCGGCAAGAATTTCACAAGATCTCAAGCTCTGGTGAACCCTGCAGCAGGTGAGTAGGTCTCCCAGATTTTTCTCTGATACTCTTACGTGAATGCCCTATAAGCAAATATGTTGGAGGATAAAACATGTTCGGGTTGAGCACTGACGGGGCCTCACGTCCGGCACGATGAACCTCATGGCCTGCAAGACGCTGCTGCCCAAGCCAGTGTAAAGACAATATTGCATCCTAATGATTGTCTGTGGTATGCAGGTGAGATAACCCCCTATCGTTCAAAAGGAGGCAGAGAGTTGCCCCGTTTGAAGGCATTGGCTCTGGTGTCCTCCATCTCTGCTCGAAACCAAGGCAAAGAATTCATACATGTCTCCAAGATGAATACCTTGGAGTTGGCCCGGAATGATTGGCCCGAGTCGTCTCCCGAGGAGTCCACTACGGTGTCAATTCCAACAATTGGAAGCCCTCATAGGAAACGCGGTGTTCATGGTTTTGTCCCTGACACAGACACTGCGAAGTGTGCAGTCCACAGCGCCATCCCAGGCACAGAGGTTGTAAGGCGGAGCCGAGAGGTCTTGCCACATGGAGAAGGTGGGGTTTATGAGGAGTTACGGAAAGGGTCGTCACCTGCCGTCTCCTATAAACAAAAGCTTGCAGGTTCCAATGTAGGCTGGGGGGAGGTTATGCGGAGACAGGAGGACTCGAAGATCAGCTTTCTAGGTATGGGCACACATTCAACAAGGGAGGCAAACAGAAGTGGGTATTTGCACAGCCACGGTTCGGACGCACACCAACGAGAGGATCCTTCCTGGAGGACAATACGACTGGAGGACTCCCTGAAAGATGCAGAAGGGAGAGATGGTGGTTATGCAGAAGGAAACGACTGCAGAGAGTATGGTCATCATCAAGTAGGGATTCCACGGGAACGGCAGGGACATAATTCTAGGGGGGAAGGTTTGCGAGAATGGAAGGGGGGCTTTGCTAGAAGCGACAGGTTGCATGAGCCTGAGGGGGAGAGCTTGCGGGGTGAGATGGAGGGCAGTGGTGGGTTTAGTGAGCGAAGCAGCCCTGGGAGAGGCCTTGGCCGCGGGTTGGACCTGGGGAGAGAAGGGGAGGGTCGACCAGCATCCGCACCTCGCAGAATGCAAAACGCAGCTTTGGTTCGAAGGGTGCACCCACCAAAGGTAGAGAATGTGGAAGTAGAGGCCATTGAAGGGAGAGAGCGAAATGCTGTGGGGACACTCAAAGCGAAGGGGGTAAAGGGCGTAAAGGAAGACTGCGAGAGGTTCCGGTTCCAAATGAAGATGTTGAAGGAGAAAGCAGACAACTCTAGAATCAGAGAAGTAGAAGTTGAAGGAATGGCAGACAGATTACAAAGGCGGCTGGTAGATGAAATGGACCTGGTCGCAAGCAGGAATGGGGATCGTGTGACAGGAGACCTCAGCAGGCAAAGACAGGTGACGATGTTAAGGAACAGTGAGAAAGACAGAGTGGAGTTCCGAGACAGCTACAGTCCCCATAAAAGCCCCACACGTAATGGTAATGCTAGTAGCAAGCTGGACAATGGCGAGAGAGTTGGCTATGGAAGCCTCGGGAAGACAGAAGGGAGTTCACCCGGTCGTTCTGTAAGAGCTACAAGAGGAAATGCTTCCCTCCCGAAAGGGCAGCCATTCCAAAGAAGAGAAGCAGATGGCCCCAAAGATGCGCATAAGGAGTTTGAGGCACGAAGAGTAATCCCTACGTTGACTGCAGGACTTTCTTCATACTCAAATACCACGAGTTCCTCTACTTCAGGCTCATCGTCCTCCTCTCTCTCCTCTCTCCCTCTCTCCCATTACATTAAGAAGCTCAAGCACTTGGCCCCCGACTCTCGATTCCCGCCCTCGACCCGCAACCTGCATACAGCTGGTATCAATGGTGGCGCGGGGTGCTGCAATCCTGCCCACACAGCCCTCCATCACCAAGCTCACACAAGTTCTGCCAGCACCCTGGAGCCCCACTGTGGTTATGACCCTCCCTCTGTATCTGACCCCAAGCATAGCCCAGAAAGTGTAGATACAGGGTCCACTTCCATCTCTTTACCAGTGGGTGACAATGAACGTGACTCAAGTCTCCCCTCTCCACAGTCTGCTGCGATTCTGTTGCCCACATCTTCCCCCAGCACTCACGCTCGGCATTGTCCCTTGGGCCCCCGATACAGCAATCGGTTTGGGTCGTATTCACCTCAACACATGAACAGGGCACCGCTGTCGGACTCAAGTTCGTGTCGCATGGTGGGAACTGACCAGCGCATAGGTGCAATACTTGGAAGTTGTGCCATGGTCGCTAGCCACCTTCAACAAGAAGAAGACGAGGATTTTAACTCTACGAACAAAGGTGGCCAGAAATTCCTAGTCTCAGCCGATGATTTGAGCTCACCGGGAATGAACGGCCATACGGAGGCAAGTGTTTCAAACGTTGCAATGTTTTCTCTGATGTCATATTTTTGTGCCCAATCTGTTGTAGCATGCATCTCGATGAGCTATTTGTCAGGACTACTGCTTGTGCCTTACTCAGATGGTCCGAGTACAGAAGTTTTGCATAGAAATTCTTTAGTACTAGCATTTGGTTTCATGTGTGGTCTACGAACTGCAGAGTGCCCATCATGCGACATACGAGGAGAAAATGGCCAAGATGCAGAAACTGGTGGGAGAACTCAAAGGATCAGTCGAAGGTTTTAAAATCCGGATTGAGGTCGAGAGTGAGGGCTGGCGGGGCCGCATGGAAGGCTTGGAAAAGGACATAGAGACACTGAAAGAGGAGACAGATGACGAAATTTTGGAAACAAAACGCTGCATTCGCAATGAAGTTAAAGTCAAGCTGGAGGAGCTGCTTTCTGATGCAGAGAAGATAAAGAAAGAAGAGAAAGAACAGGTTTGAGATCTTGGCTGGGTGACAATTTGATTCTGCAGCATATTCAAAAGCTGGGGGATGACATAATGTCCCAGTGGTCTCCTCTGCTTTTACCCCTGCAACTTCTAAAGCCAGTTTCTCATTTTCTTAAAAACTAGAAAATTCTTTCACTAAAACGAGGTCAATGCTTTGCTCCTCCGGATTGAATACACCCCCAATATGATCCCACATCCTTGAATGCCTAGCCTCAGGACTGATCCAGATTCTGTACATGAAGAGCACAGCTTCAGAGAATCCAAAAGGGTGAGGGTTGCAGCACTTTTCTGCTCATTTTTTGTGCTGCAGGACATCTGGTAGTAGGCAGATTCCTTGATGGAACTATGTCTAGACGATAGTGGTGAGGTACGTCACCCACTAAATACCTTTTCCCTGTCTATCAATGTGATGGAAAGAATCAGAAGTGTTGTGAATATGTGGAGTCCACACAATAGGATTGTTGTCACTGCTATTTAGCACTTGTACTACAATAAAGAATGTGGTATGAGTATGATCCTCTAGCGAGTTTTCTAATCATATGTATGGGGGGCGGGGGTCAATGGCCACAAGGCTACGTCAAACAATGTCTTATGAGTACAATCTAATCATATGTATGGTGGAGCAGGTTGAAATACTGGTGGATGACAGGATAGAGAAACGGTTGAATGAGAAGGACATGGGCATGGCTGAGATGAAGAGTGAGATAAGACTTCTCTGGGCTGAGGTGGAAGCCCTCTCTAAGGGCAGAGAGGAGGTACAAGGTCACGTTGACCACCTAACACAAGTAGCTCACATAGCAAAAGAGAATGCCAACAGAGAACAGGATATCTTGAAATCGGAGAACGGCTTTTTGCGGAGACAGCTTCAGTCTTTGAAGAAAGATGGCATGCAGGTCAGGCCCAAGTTGCTGTATTTTTTGGGTATATTCTATCGTCCTTCGATTTTTTGAGATTAACAATGTTTGTCAAGGAGTATGATGCTGAATTGGTACACACGAATGACAAGCATTGTAGCAGTATTAGAATTTTCCCTTGGTTCCTGGCCGAGCCCATCCAAGGGTAGAGGGCCGAAGCAATGATGATCTTCTACATGCAGCTGCAAAGAGCAGAGTATTATCTCACCTTTCCCTGAAGTTGGATGTTGTAGTCATGAGCAGTGGATTGCTAAAAATTCCCAGCCAAGCAGTTGTCCAGGAAGCTTGAATGGATGCGCCACCATTTATGTCCCACATATATGCATTGCCTCTCCATGTTCCTCTGGATCAGTCAATGTCAAAGTGGGTTACATCTCTAACCACTTGCATAAAATGTTTACCTTTCTTGGCTGCCCATGCTTCTGCAGGTGAGGTTAGACTCTGAGGATTTGAAAGCAGAGAGGGAGGACTTCAGGCAAGCAATGGAGAAGCTTAAAGACGAAGGGACTGACATGAAGATTGAAATCCAGGGCCTCAAGAAAGTGGAGAAAGTGTTGAAGGTAACTGCCTAACAGGACCCTGACTCTGATTTTCTGGCTTGTGACTATCCCTTTCAAGGATATGCCACATTATCTTGAGCCCAGATGGTGCAATAGCTTGACAACTGGAGTTCCAGTTACAAAAGGTGGATAACAACATAGTTTGAAATCCTGATTGCTTCTGCAGATTGAAGGAATGTCCTCATGCTATTCTTGTAGTTTGTGTATAGAGGGAAAAGGAGATAGTGACTTAGAGCATGAGAACTGAAAACAGTCTGTTCAATTTTAAGGAACAGAAGCTTCCCTACCAGAAGATTCGTCACTGGTGCTTCTGTGCAAAGGCAGCCAGTAGACACCGGAAAGTGTAGAACTATCACCAGATAGAGTGGATTGTGGCTGTTCTTAAATGCTCATTCAAATTTTAGGTGGAGATTGAGAATCTGCGAAAGCTAGTGGAGAAGATGCAAGAGGACACTGAAGAGCTGGAGAGGGAGAGAGGCACGTCACAAATGGAAGGCGTGCGAGAGAGACTGTTAATAATGGAGAGAGTAGAGAGTCTCTCACAGCTCTATCTGGGAGGATTGGAAGAGGTTCGAACAGATGTTTTCAATGTGAAGTTTAGTTGTCGTGACCGAGTGGATGAACTGGAGAGCCAATGGAGTGAGTTCAAGCGCCACCAAAAGAACTCGTCAGAGGAGGGGTCTTCCCTTGTACCACGGCAGGTTAGTTGACACCACGCTGTTCCGTACCAAAGTCCAGGCAAGCAAAGTGTCAAATCAAATGGCCCACGAAAACAGGATATGCACTTTGAAATGTGGAACATACTGAACAATGGGGTTTAAGATTCCGGCCATCAATGTGATGTGCTGTTGGCTTTGCCATTTCATGGTGTCTGCAGGATGGGCATCAGCGCAAGGTAATCCCTGGAGTGGCAAACATACGCTTGAATGAAAATAGATCAACATCCCAGGGATCCCTACCATATGCCTGCCTCATAGTGCAACCTGCAAATGCTCCTGACAAAGGCAGAGAACTAGCCCATTTACACCTTTCTCTTGGAGACTGCAACTGTTTTGGGCCCTTCACATTTCAGTCTTAAGACTGTTTAGTTGTGCTCTCCACGGTGGTATTGTCCAAGGGCCACAGCTGCCTTTACATTGCACCACAAACATGAGCCCAATTAGCTACTTCAGTTCATGTTGTGACCAGGTTGAGTTTATCCACCCGTACTATTGTTTCTAAGTAAAAAGCGATTACATGCAATTAAGAATGCTTCTCTGGTGCAACCATGTTGGCAGCTACTGCTTGATGAGCTGGAGCATGTTCGTAATGAGATGGCAGAGATGGTGGAGACTGAGCGCAGCCTCCTTCGTGAGACACTTGAGAGGGAGACTGGATCTATCCGGCGCCAAGTTATGGATGTGTGTGCCAATAATAAGAGTGAGATGATGAGCATGCTGAAAGTGGAGGTGCAGAAGCGCTTGCAGACTGCAAGAGAAAAAGTCTTGTTAATGACAGATGCACTTAAGCGGGACATGGACGGGTTGAAGGCTGAGCTAGGGCAGGCACGGGTATCAGCCCTTTCACCATACCCTGATTCAATTATCCTTTCACCCAGCTATAATGGGGTCACTAGGTCAAATGATCACCTTTTTGGGGTTTTTTGGGCTAGATTGGTCGTCTAACACCTTGGGAACGTCAAGGCTACTGAGTCTCTGGGTGAAAATGGCCCACAAATGTGACTCTGGTACAAAAACCAATGTGGTAGAAAGTGCCTGTGAACTAAGGGCCTGGTATCAAAATGTATTCTTGTCTCTTCTCACAGTGCTCTGGACAGATTTGAATTAGAGCCCACGGCATGTTAACTACCTTGCTGCAACTAGCCTACCGTGTTTTTGAGAATTCTTGCAGCAACTGCAAGGAGGGTTGCCTAGATCTTTTCTCAATCTCCCCTCACCATGGTGAGAGTGGGACCCGTGAGACTTTCATTGAGCATGAGACAGAATGTCATCAACACTAGCTTCAAAGAGATTGCCAAGCACACATGTTGGTGGTTCACAGGAAGGGGCAGAAGATTTCTCACGAGCTGTAACGATGGTAGAGAGAGAGAAAGATGTTGCTTCAGCGGCCGCCGCTGAAGCCACCATATCAGCTGCCAAAGCCGGCGATATCCTCACTGAAATGCTGGGATCTTTCAGCACTGAAATGGCAAACACACGGCGCAAGAGTTTGCAGCTCCAGGTGGGTGTCAGAAATTGCCAATCATCAACAAATATTGTGGTGTATTAGTGGACATCAAGGCACATATTAAGGCTCACTTTGCATTGCAACTATGAAGCTTATCTGCAAGATGATCAAATGCCCAGAAGCTGAAGTTCTGTTGTGCAATACTCCTTGGTGATGGTATTCCAAAGAGAAAATTGGGCATCCCACTCTGCATCTTCTTAGTCATGCTCATAACCTGTGTTTCAATTCTGGGTACAGGAGAATCTAGCAATTGAAAGGGACCTGGCAGCAACAGCAGCTTCCGAAGCCAGGAGGGTGAGCCAGGAGTTGGCTATGGAGAGGGACTTTGCTCTTAAGACTGTTGCAGAAGCTCGGCAGAAGAATGAGGAGCTTCAAGATTATTTAGAGAGAGAGAGCTCGAAGATCATGAATGCAGTAGCTGTTGTCCACAATGAGAGAGACACAGCATCACAAGCTGCATCTGAGGCTGCCTCATCAGCCCTTAAGGCTGGGGAAGTGCTGGCTGAAGTCCTAGGTTCCTTCAACTCAGAGATGGAAAAAGCACGTAGATTGAGCATGCAGCTGCAGGTATGTATCCTTTTTGGTCATTTGTATCGTGGATTGGGGAATATCGTAGTAGATGAGACATTGGTCGTGACGATAATCAACTAAGTAGGTTAAATACTGCCCTTGCACCATGCTTGCTTGTTTGAGGCCGATGGAGACCAGAAGTGAACCAAGTTACCTGGTCCTTGGGGACTGATATGTTGTTGCCAACATTGCAGGAGGGTCTGGAGAGGGAGAGAGAGGGGCTTGAGCTGGAGAGAGAAGTCGCTATACAGCACAGCCAGGAAGCCCAGGACCGCTTCAGTGAGGAACTTGAGCTTGCCATTGCTGGTTGGAAACGGGCAATGAATGCTGAAGTTGCCAAAGCCAAAGAAGTTACGGAGGGGCTTGAGGAAGAAAAGAGGCGGGCCTCTTTCACACTGGAGCAGGCATCCCTTGTGTCTAATCAGATGACAACGAGTCATCGAGCACAGAGTGAACTGGAATGTTACATCTCCAAGGTCCAGAAGCACCTGGCCTCTATTTCTCTGAGTTTTGAAAATTGTGGTTCCAGCATTTAGTTACCATTTCTTGTCAGATACACAAATAGGATATAGCTTGAAGGTAAGAAGGCTCTGCATTGCACTTGTGACAATCTGATTGTAATTCAGAAGTGTTTTACGGATGGGAAGCTTCGTACAGAGTGCCCAGAAGTACCTATGTTTTGCTCAAGAGACCTGGTTTCTTTATGGAATTTGAATGCAGACAGAGGATGCCCTCAGCTCTCTCTCCCAAAGCGTAAAACAGCTGCAGGAGTCACGCGACCATTATCATGAAGAGAAGAAACGGCGTGTGGTGGTCAAGCAGCAAGAGACTGAAAAAAGAGATAGAGACTGGAAATCTGAGATGAACCAGCTCAACCAGGTCAGCTTTATTTTCACAAGTTGGCGGAGCCATTTAATGAAGTAGCCTACTGTTCTCAGTCGGTCTCTTGTATTCTTGTGCTCAATGTACGAATGTCGTGTGGTCGTGGTCTATGTGTTTGACCAGCGACCTGTCAAAATCTACGACGTCCTAAGGATTCTACTGTATCCCAGGAATTGTGCTTACAAAGTCTGCTTTGTTAACTGAATAAGAAACCCATGCGATCCGTGACTTAAACACTGAAGGTCTTTGCAACTCCAACAATCATATTCAATGAAGTAACACAAGACCCTTCTGTTATCTTTGCTTCTTTAGGTGGTGCGCATGCTGGAGAAGAGGATAAATGATTCAGCAACTGAGCAGTCAGAGGTGGGAAAGAAAATCAAGAAACTTGAAGGCATGCAGATTGACATAGTCCACTCTTTTGAGGAAGTGCGCACCAGTACTGGGGACCTTGAAAAGACAGCTGCCATTTGGCTTCCCAAATATGAAGCAGCGGCACGTATTGTGAATGAACTTTCTTCCAAAGTGGAGCGAATGGATGAGAAGTTCCAGGGCATTTGTTGTGATGAAGGCCTCATGCAACAAATTGCAAGGGTAGCAGAGTCCAAAGTACAGGGGCTAAAAGACATGGTGTCCAGCTCAAGCTTGGAGGACATTGGCTCCGAGCTCAAGGACCTTTTCGAGCGGGTAGAGAGTGGGAACCATTCCCACTGCCAGGTGTGGCTCCTTAAGATAAACTGCTTAATATGGTCTAATGGACAGCTTCCCTAATTGTTGTGTTTGCAAGACGCCCACCCTCGAAAGGGAAAGGCCCTTATTTATTTCAGCCGACTGGCCAACGTCAGCTCTCTCTCTAAACCCTAAACTTGGGCTAGGTTGGTCCTTGTGCTTAAACTTATAGCCTGCAAAAACAATCAATTTCATATGCCACGCTGACAACAATACTCCTTTCCTGGGCAATAATTGCTTATGCCAAATCTAGGGCTTCATGTGTAGTTTTAGGGGTGCATCCCAGGATGGACGAGTCCTTTAAAACTACCTGCTCCAGCTTAGGCTTGGATTATGTGGCTAATGGCTCCATCTCGAGACTTGATAACAGAGGTACTCTAAAGGTTTCAATGTACAATAATGCTCCAAATACTTCTCACATCAAATCAATTTCAAAGAAGTCCGTCCGTTGACTGGCTGGAGAGCGGTCTTAGACATTGGTGATTCAATGAGGCACTCTAAGAAGACAGCCAAGGGTGGGGACTTTAACTTGAAAGTTTCCAACCGGTTTGATACCAAGCAGCCAGACAGGCTAGCTGGCCCTGTGTGTGCTGAGTCTGAGCGTCGTGTGACTGAAGGATATGGTACTCTAAATGGTTTGCCAATCCTCGAAGTTTACACAAGACGATGAAAATCTACACACGGGGTAATTGAGCCCCTTCTGTAGATCAGTTGGGTCGTCCAGGAGCAATCATAGGCTACGCTGTGGATTATATCATAGTGGACAAGAATTTGTTTTCCCAGTGTGCCAATGTATTGATTGACAGAGCTGATTTTGGTACCTCTGACCACTTTCTGGTTTGGACTGAGATCAAATGGTGTTTCCCCAACACCAAGAGATCTGTGAAACGTTCAATTCAGAGGTGGCGCATAGAAAAATTCCAAACTGAAGAGGTCAAGGCTGAGTATGTCCAGGCCTTGCAAAAGGCTCTCCCTCACTTTGTCCATTCACTCCAACATCTTCAGTCTTGCTCTGGTGATGCAAGAAATGAAATCGAAAGAGCGGTAGATTCTTGGAAGAGTTTCGTCTCCTCTGTGGCTGACAACGTTTTCTGAAGAATGGAAGGACACAGTAGAAAAAACTGTTTCTATGATTCAACTGGAGTATATTTCAATAGGCTACAACGCTCCCATTAGTTCTTCTGAGATTGTGGAAGCAATTGACCATTTAAACAGATATACAGCGGGTGGCCCTGATGGCATAGTCAATGAGCTTATCAAGCATGGTGGCGACCCCATGATAGAGGCCCTTGTTTTTCTCTTTAATCTTATCTGGAGGACCGAAATGATCGAAAGGTGAAAGAGAAGAGCCGGGGAACGATGGAGGCATCACGCTTCTCAATGCAGTTGGCAAGATATTTTGCGGAGTCAGAAGTACTGTCTCGAGGTTGATCTGGAGTCTAGTGGTTGTTTCCATGAAGGCCAAGCTGGCTTGCGGAGAAACAGGGGCGGCGTGGATCATATCTTCACGCTAAGCCAGATTATCCAGAGAAGGAAAAAAGAAGGAAACCCACTTTGGTCTTTTCCTTGGATGTCAAAAAGTCGTAGTACAGTGTGGAGAGATGGTCTATGGCTCTGACTCCGGTCATCGGGGATCAAGGGAAAGATGTGGAGAGTGGTCCATAACTTGTATGCTCACAACAACGCTGCTGGATAAATCTGACTTAGAGGCTATAGTGTCCAAAGCCATGTCTGTTGCCAGGAAATTGTCTGATGCAAATGAAGTTAGGCAGAAAACTACCCTGAACTTGTTTCCAGTCTGTGACATGTGTGAGGCCATCATGGATGACCCCAAGGGTCTACCTACTCTCAGCACTAGACTGAAATTTAAACTCAGGGCGGGAAGTCTACCTTTGAACAGCAAACAAATGCAGAGAGGAAAGGGGGATTGCAAATGCCCGCCCGTTGTGTGGGCAACCTGAAGACAATATCCACTTTCTGATTCATTGTCCTGGGTACTCTCACTAGAGAGAAACCCTCTTCAAATCCATCCTGTACCATTGTTTACCAGTTTTGAAAACTCAAGGCTGAGGCAAAAGCCCAGGCCCTTTTGAGGTCTAGTTATTGGGCAAATCACACACAGCAGATTGATGTTTGTGTGAAGGGATTTCTAGAGGATATCTGGAGGTACTTTCTGTCCCTCTGTGTTCCGCTCAAACTGGGCGCGGGGTCAATGGCCACAAGGCTACAGCAAACAATGTCTTATGAGTACATTCTCTCTCTCTCTCTAGACATCCTCCAGACATCCTTTGTGCCATCTCTTCTATGTATGAGATTGTCACTGGCATGGTCAACGTCGCTGGTGAATTCTCAGCCGAGGTCCACAGCAACATTGGAGTCAAACAGGGCTGCCCCCTTTCACCTACCCTGTTCGGGATCTACATTGACGCCTTGGAGAATTACATATCAAAAAACCATGGGGTTGGGGTTGTTGGAGTGTCAAGGTTATAGCCCTTGCACGGCACTTTGAGAACAGAACGGGACGGGTAGCTCAGTGGTAGAGCACCCCACCGGAATGGGGGAGGTCCTAGGTTCAATCCCTAGCCCGATCACACGCCAGTGGTTTTCCAACAAGGTTGGGGCGGTGGTCAGAATGGGTGGGCATTAGCTATAAGGGCTATGCCTTGAGGGGGAGTGTTGGAGTGTCAAGGTTATAGCCCTTGCACGGCACTTTGAGAACAGAACGGGACGGGTAGCTCAGTGGTAGAGCACCCCACCGGAATGGGGGAGGTCCTAGGTTCAATCCCTAGCCCGACCACACGCCAGTGGTTTTCCAACAGGGGTACCATTGGATGGGGGACCAACACAATCAGATCTCCTCTACGCTGATGATGTTGCCTTTTGGCACAATCCCCGGTCTTCCTGCAACGCCATCTCAAAATTTTGGAACAGTTCTGCAAAGACTTGGGATGCAAGTCAATCTTAGCAAGACCAAGATCATGGTCTTCAATGGCAAGGCTGATCGTAGATTCATCTTCAACCAGCAGGAAATTGAGATTGTGAAATCATACCGATACCTGGGTCTGGTTATCCACTCCCCCAAGTTTTACTTTGCAGCCACTGCCTTGGACAGATTGACTAAAGGTAAGGCGGCCTCCGTCCGCCTTCAGGCCAAATGCAAGCAAATACATCTGCGTCATCCCCCAACCAAAAGGTGGCTGTTTGACACTGTCGTCAGCCCTGCTACCATCTATGGTTGTGAGTTCTGGGCACCTGGTGTCCCTGTCTCCTGGTGGGAAAAGAATTTGGAACCATTACAGTCATCTTTTCTCCAAGCAATGCTTGGCGCCAGGAGCACAACTCCATCTCAGATCCTAGGTGCAGAGTTCGCATGTGTACCATTGCAATCCGAGGCCCTCTTCCGGCTTACAATCTTTCTCCATAGATTACAGGCCCTTCCACCCAAGGGGCTCGTGGCAAGGGCCCTCACAACATCTATGAGGCTCAAAGCTGCAGGTTTCAGGAACTCCTGGTATGCTCGAGTGGACAGTTTATTTCAACGTAACGGACTTTCTACTGCTTTCCTATTACCAGTGAATCCAGATGAGGTGGACATCACATCCAGACATGACCGCAACAGACTCATTAGTAGAGAGCTGATGGAATTACATGTCAAGAGAACTTGAAAGCTACCCAATCTCACAACAAAGCTCCACTTCTATCGAGAGACATTCTTGGTGCTCCGTGATGATAGAATCTTGAGACCAAATTACCTTTCAGCATCCTTATCTCCTTCCCTCCTGAGGGCATTGGGGCGGTTCAGGGTGGGTTCCCACAACCTACGGATAGAGACTGGCAGATGGGAAAACCTGCAACGGAGGACCGCCTATGTCCAGCTTGCATAGGGCGCAGCAAGGAAATTGAAACTGAAGAACACTTCTTCTTCTACTGCCCTCTATACTACGAGATCCATGGGAGATTCCACTGTTTATTCAGTGGAACCCAAACTCTCACTGATGTCTTTCACTATGAGGATCAAAAATGCTTGGCAGCCTACCTGCACGAGGCCTTCACCCTTAGACAATCGCTAGAACATTAATTGTGGTTTCTGGATTTGTTCCTCTCTCATGTTCTTCCATTTTGTCCCATAAGCTCTATGAGCTTTCCGCGGACGTTATAAAGCACCATTTCATTTCTAATACTTTTGAAAGCAGCACATATATCTGTTTCTTAAATTTGTCTTAGGAGAAATTTGATAGTCTATTCTGGATTATCCTTTCTTATGCCAAAGTGGAATTAGGGTTTTGTGCCTTCCACTATCTGCTACTACTACATACATGGTCTGCGAAGACAGAAAGGTTCCATGCAGGTTCCTAATGCACCAACATGACATTTGATGGCGAACTGATCTCTGATATCTTGTGCTAGGCCCGCTAGCGGCAGCATACTGGAGTATATGTGTAGACCTTCTACACGATCCGGTCAATGTACATTGCTCTTCTGGCTGGTCTACTGTAGCCGATGCCTTGAGTCAGAATTAGGAAACCCGAAAATGAGAACAAAGTTAGTACCAACCACTTGTCGAGTCAATGGCATTCCTTACTTCCAGCCACTTGACTCTAAGAATAGTGGTGATGTTCTCTGAGCTGCTAATATGCACGATATGAACAAAGGAAGTATGACAGAAACAGTACTTACGTCACAATCTTCTTACCAAGAGAGGGCCTCTGGAATTTCTTCTTGGCTTTATCATTCTGTGGTACCAGTAGCATTGGGCTTTGCTGAAGATATCGTAGCCCCTTTCTACTCAAACGCTTCAGGTGGTGGTGGCAAAGTGATGTACTCCTATAACTCCCTTGCATGGTTGTACCCAAATGGGGTTTAGAATCTGAGATTGGACATTATACTCACTGATTCATTTTGGAAAGCTATAGCACGCAACAGGGCCTGCCATCCACCTCGCACATCCTCATTAACCCACATCACATGCTTGTGGTCTTTTTGGGACACGTGCAGGTGAGGGCCTCTCTTCTTCTATGATTTTTGGGTTTGTGTCTGAAATCACAGAGCTGGATATGGAGTTGTCTTGCAGATATGAGAAGGTTGCTTACTTGCAGCGAGCAACTAATGTTATGGTGCCACTACCTATAACAGGACTTCAGGAAAGAATATCAGCCGGTTTCCCTCACCTATACTTTGAGATTTTCCAATCTGCTAGGTAGTGCATTGTCACAATATACCACTATGAGGTATGTTATCTTATCATGAGCTCATTTCCAGAACCTAAGTTCCAAGTTCTGAGCTCTTTGATCAAGTTTCCTGCAAACCATATGCGTGGTAAGTTTGCAATGACTTGATAGAGTTGTTGTTGGAAAACAAAATGCAATACAATGATGCTTGACATTGCCGCTATTTGCATTACAGAGCTATCTCCTCTTCTCTGCTCATGGAGCAGAGAGGAAAGGGGGATTGCAAATGCCCATTGTGTGGGCAAAAACTGGGCGTGGGGTCAATGGCCGCAAGTCTACAGCAAACAACGTCTTATCAGTACACTCTATCACGGAGCAGTACAATAGTTCCTGAAAAAATGATTAACCATTCTGCCTACCTCCGTGGCAAATCTAAGATGGGAGGGGAGCCTGTGTTTGATCATACACAAGTATACCACCACCCTCCCCGATCACCTCTTTGGATATAGAGTTAATGTTGAGTTCGGATCAAGAGGAAATGTGATGGTGCCTTCTTTGAAGGCTGTATTGTCTATAAATTTTTGGTCTAGTCTGGAATAGACGGATCCTTTCTTGTCAAGACAAGACAAGCCCCTGACTCTCTACGGCAAACAAAAGTCTTATGAGTACATTCTTTGCAAGACACAAGGTCACAAGGCTACAGCAAACAACGTCCCATGAGTACATTCTCTTTGCAAGACAGATAGGAGAGGGCGCAATTCCTAATTTTTTCCGATTCATCCGTAGCTACAGGTATTACTACCAGATCAGTGGGGCTAGCTTCCACCTCATCCAAGGATACACCCTACTGACTGAAGGCCTTGTATCCTGGGGTTCCATTGGTACACATGCTTCCCGGTCTCCAGGCCCCCAAGCTTCCTGAGGTGTCCACCTACCTGCTTTCACTGCAAGGCATCTGTAACCTGGTTGCAGTACTGGACTTGATCCTGATTCTTGTTTTGCCTTGCCAAGCTTGTGATCAAGGTTTGGTTTCATGACAATTCTAGGGTCTCTTCCAGAAGAGGCGGAGAGCTTTCTGACAGCACATTAGCATCTGTTTGAAACAGGAATGTAGGCTCTTTGTTGCATATGTGCTAAAAGTGTGCAACATTTCATTGTGCCAGGCGATTTCAGTGTTAGAGAATCGAGTGAATGTGCTGGAGAGTTCAGTAGGGCACACAGATGGGCAGGGGCTGTCATTGAAACTTGAGTACGTCGAGAAGCGTGCTGGGGACGCTACTGCTGATGGCAATGTACAGTCCATGGGTAGTTTGTGCCAAAGTGTTGAAGCTTTGCAGAGGTACTTCATCCTCTCCCCTATGTTTGCCACCTCTCTTCTGTCCATCCCTCCCCATATGTGTGGATGGATGTGACTGTGTCTCTCTCTCCCTCTCCCTTTGTGATGTTGCTGGTTAGATGAATAAACATGCCAGAGACTTTATGTGTGTTGTTGTTGCAGGAGAATGGAGATTATGGCAGCAGAGTGTAATGATGTGCTGGTGAAAGGTTCGGATTCAGTTTTGGATTCAAGACTGGTTGGTCTGGAAAGCCGTATTGAGCATGTGGCATCTGCAACATTCACAAATTTACGGTATTTGATTTGATTCCTCATGAGGTGTTGACTCTAGGTATCTCAAGGGTACAAAGTCACATTTCAAGTCGGGCATCTTGTAAGAGTGAAGAAATTGAATATTTCTTACTTAGGTTTCCAAATGAGACCATAAAACGAGATAATTTACAAAGCATAACAAGGATCAGGGGGTTAAGTCCTTGGACCATGCTTCGTATTAACATGCACAAAAGGGGAAGTAACCAAGTTCTTGTACATGACCACTTTCCTACTGCTGCCCTGAGAAGAGCTTTATACATCAAAATTGAATTCCTTAGAGTCTCTGCACCAGATGTTAGCCTACAAATGGCATCCCATGTGTTTCTTTGGCAAACAGCTCTGAGCTACGTACTGAAGGGTGGAATGGCTAAGTACCTTCTAAATACAGCCTTATTCATGACTTTCAGTTAGTAAGAATTCTCAGTTGGACAGGCCTCTTCAAGAGGCACTTGTGTCTGGTGGCAGTTCTGTCAAGGACGTACTGGTTGTTGGTAGAATTCAGTGGTGATCTTATGCTAATGTGAGTGAGTGGTTGTATGGAAAATGTGACAATTCCTGTAGGTGCAAAGAAGCTAACCCACCTTGCCTTCATTCATTGAAAGACTGATCTGTTGTTCCTTCACAGTCTATTGGACAGCAAAGTTGAGCACGTGACAGTGGGCGTGCAATCTGCTCTTGACGGAGCGGCTATGGCTGAGAGCAAATGTGGGGCTCTAGGGGCTGAGCTTGTGAAGGTGTTTCGAATGCTGACCTCCTGTAGGCAATCAAGCCCACTACGTCGGGACAACAATCAGCATTCCCCTCCTAGGAACTGTTGTCGGCGTGGGCGAAGCCATTCCCCCCCAACAAGGACCTCTGGCCATCACCTGGATTCTGGTAGCCAGTCACCTCCTTCTAGGACCGGTGGGCGCTTAAATTCCTCCCCATTGAGGACCAACGGGCACATCCAATCACCTGTCATGCGGTCAGGACCAGGACAAGTTTCCCCCAACCGAATGGCCCGGACTTGCTGCAAGAGAGGGGTAAGAGGCAGGGGCTGTGAGGCTGAGTTTGCGAAAGGAACTCAGTCATCTGAGATGCGCAAGGTTACCACACGGCAAGAGAGAGACAGGACGGAGGGAGGGTACTCAGGTCCATCAGAAGAAGGAGGAAGCCCCATAAAAGAGAGGTGGAGTTATCTTCGGAACTCCCCCCGTGAGACTGAAAAAGAAAGATTTGTGAGGGAGTGTAAACTGCATGGTCAGGTCCTAAGTGTGCTTGATGAGCGAAAGCAAGGGGGCGAATCTGGCCTAGATGGGCGCCTCACTATTGAAAAACGGCAAGAGGGTTCTGCCAAAAACTGTCAAAGAACAAACATCCGCTTGGAGGCTGGACGTATACATGTAAATGTGAGTCATCGTTCGGCTGTTGTGAATCAGTCTGAAAAGAGAGGGGACTTGATTGCAGTTCAGTCATAGAATTCTTGGATAAGCGGATTTAAGAGAAGTGGAAATACAAGATGGCCCATGTACTGTGCAGAGAAGTAAAGTATTTCCTGCAACTCGTCACCTACATGCGCAGCCTAAGGATGCAATCTGGCTTTCAAGGAGGTACGGGTTCTATCTCAACTCAGCTCATCTAGTCATTTTCAGTTGAGTCTGACTAGCTGTTGGAGAGGCAGACATTTGGAATACCAAATTTGCCGGGAGAGCAAATGGAGATTTCCCAGCATAGTCAGACCCACTGATTCTCCTGAGTGAGAAAGTGACCTGTTGGCAGGCTAGCTATGCATAATCAACCTCTGGTGTAAGAAAACATGGAAGAGAGAGCGGCGGGAGGCTGGGAGGGGTTTAAGAAGGGTTTGCGAGAACATTGCACTGAAACAATGGTCTATGTGCAGCTAAAGTCGTTTCTGTACTAGCAGCAGTGAAGACCTCCACTTTCTCCAGGGATTCCCACATCTTTGTCTTCCTCTTGAAGGTAACTTGCTTTTGCCCATGTTGTAACTCTTATTCTCAGTGCTTCTTAGGTGTATTACATAGTGTTATCATTAGTCAAAAGCCAGATAATACTCGGTATGGTCATCTTAAGCCAGTTGTTATAATGGTGGCAGTGAAGATACACTAAAGATAGCCTACGAAGTCCTAATTCAGACTATTAAACTCTCACATGTTAAGAATGGAAATTCATGATTGTCTATGCTCAGTTACCATCAAGAATAGACATCCATGTGCACCAAGACCTCTTTATAGAAATGTTGAGAGCTGTCCATACTTACTCTTAATTTTTCTCTGTGTCTGCAGGAATACAACGGCCAGATTAGCACCTTGTGTGACTGCTTCTGAGGGTAGCACTTTACCTTCTGACCTAAACCATTGATTTCAAATAGGTGATGGATACTGTAAGTAATATTTGGACTTGTCGAATTGGTGCTTGGGTAATGCAAAGCAGGAGCTCTATGTAGCTGAAAGCTGTACCCACTCTCGGCACTAGACTGAAATTTAGACTCAGGGCAGGAAGCCTACCTTTGAACAGCAAACAGAAGCAGAGAGGAAAGGGAGAGTGCAATTGCCCGTTGTGTGGGCAACCTGAAGACAATATTCATTTTCTGATTCACTGTCCGGGGTTCACTCACCAAAGAGATGCTCTCCTCAAATCTATCAAGGGAATTGTGCCTGTACCTTTGTTTACCAGCTTTGAAAGTCTCGAGGCTGAGCCAAAAGCCCTTCTGAGGCCTAGTTTTTGGCAAATCACACACAGCAGATGATGCTTGGATTTCTAGAGGATATCTGGAAAACCCAGATGTATCAAGGTAAGTCTTACTACCAATGTCAGCCCCTGACAGAGGTAGGTTCTGTCCCTTTATGTTCCGCTCAAACTGGGCGCGGGGTCAATGGCCACAAGGCTACGGCAAACAACGTCTTATGAGTACATTCTATGTAGCTGAAAAGCTTGGTACTGCACAAATAGGGCTTGTTCTACATGTATTAACTTTGCTTACTTGTGTGAGTTGCTTGCCAATTGATAACGACTAAGGTCCAGTGCCACGAGGCATGGCATCTTAGACCATGACATGACAGTGGTGGGGTAGTGATCAGCCAGAAACACGATGCAGGATGGCTTAGTGGCGGGTAGTGATCAGCCTACCACAACCACGGGAGAGCAGCACTTAGCCACTGAGTAGCATACGTGCTACCACTACCACAAAGAGTAGTAGTAGTGAGTAGTGGCCATAAGGAAGCATAGGCTTTACTAGGCAATGTAGTGGTCGTGGGTTGTGAACCACTATACCACACGACCATGATCCACTTACCACGAGGCACTTTTTTGGTAACCTTTTATGTTGCGCAGGCAGCTAAGCAACGGTCATTAACGACCTTAGACTGTAAACGGCTCTTTGAGCATCAGTATAAAAGGACTGCATGCAACTTAGAAGGCATCGATGATGTACTTGTGCTATGGTTGTGAGACTTGTTTGAAGGACTCATTCCCAAGTAAAGCTATGGCTTCCACCACTCCTGTGTAGAGAGAATGTGAGGGAGAGTTGTTTGCTGTTTTTTTGTATGCAAGGACAAGACTTAGTCGCAGCTACCGCAGCCTCTTATGCGGTTGGGCAGAAATTTGCCCAATAATGTTTTTTTTTCTTTGAACGGTTGGGCAATATCACATTAATATATCTTATTTGGGCAATCCAGTTGTGAAGTTTATAATAATTTAGACAGGTCATGAGCCAAATATGTTGTGCCTTACGGCGTAACCAGGGGTTTTAAGTTTTTTCCCCGCAATAAACTTAATAAAATTAATTCAGGGTCCCGTCCAGTGTTTTTTTTTTCAAATTTTGAAAAGAACAGGACTGGCTACTGAGTTTTGCAGGAAATAGCCATATTTTCTGCTCATCCACTGAAATTTGGACAGAATCATCCTCCTCTGTACTTTCATCCATGCATATCAACCATATTAGGCAAATTCATCCAAGATTTATATTTCTTTTTGAGAATTTTGGCGATTTCATCCATGAGAAAACAGGGAATTTACGACAAAATATTCGATTTTGATTTTTTAGGTCGAAAAAGTGCGAAATTTCGCCAGAAATAAAAACACTGGTCCCGTCCCATGATTCAACTTTAAGAAATAAATAAAAACAAATGGGTTAATTGGGCAAAGAGTCAATGAGTAATGAATTCGCAAAATAAGCTGAGATGGCCAACTTCATCTTTCAGCAGCAAGAAATGCCCCCGGATATGATGCAGGGGGTAATAATTTTGCTATACAAGAAGGGAGACCGCACTAACATAGCCAACTACCAACCCATCACATTGCTTAACGTAGCCTACAAAATCATAGCCAAAGCCTTGGCAAGGAGGCTTCAGCCACTTCTTCCAATCATTATAAGACCAGGGCAAACAGGCTTTATCAAAAGGAAGATACATACTAGATAACCTCCTACTGGCCCAAGAGATACCCCACTATGCCGCCAGAACTAACCAAGCGATATCACTTTTATTACTGGACTTTGAGAAAGCATTTGACAGGGTTGAATGGTCTTTCCTTATGGGGGCACTCCGGAAAATAGGTCTACCTGAAAGCTTCTGCCAATGGGTCAAAATCATGATATCTGGATCCTCCAGTAGGGTGCTCCTCAATGGCCATCTTTCAAAACCATTTTCTCTTCTCAGATCGGTTCACCAAGGTTGTCCATTGTCCCCTTTCCTGTTCTTTGTGGCAGTAGACTGCCTGGGTCATATGCTACAAGCTAATCAGGATATTACAGGGCTGAAGACAATAAACCACATTACCCGGCAGCCAACGCAGGTTAGGGAATCAATGTTCGTTGATGACACTTTCCTGGCACTCCAATCCAACCCAGCGAACCTCGACGGTGCTGTCCACACCTTGGAAACTTTTTGTCAGACATCAGGGTTCAAAGTCAATTGGGGCAAGATTTGCGCTGTGTTGGTAGGGGACACATCCAAGTCACTAATCGGAACCCAGCCAAGGTGGGGAACTGACAAGGGCTTAAGATGGTTGCAGCCGGGTCAGACGACAACCCTGCTAGGGTATACGTTTGGTATCAATCTCACAGACCAGCAACGCTTTGAACCCAAACCTCAAATCCAAGTTATCCCACTGGGGATCATACCACCTCTCTATCACTGGCAGGGCAATAGTAACAAACCAGATCCTATCAGCTGGGCTATGGTTCTTCTCGGCCTTGTGGAGACCTGCCTCGTCATATATCAAAGAGGCTACCACACTCTTGAGAAACTTCATATGGGGGGCAAACAACCATACTGAAAAGAAACGACCGCAAGTATCTTGGAAGCAAATTTGCATGCCAAAGAAAAAGGGGGGTTGGGAAACCTGGATAAACAGATTACAGCCCTTTTAGCAAAATGGATCCCTAGATTCTTGGGGCCGGAGGGAGGATGGTGGAAGTTCCTCGTGGCAGATCATATCGCAGAAGCCACCCCCGTGAAGGGAGCAAGATGGAAACCATCATTTCGTTGGATTGTCAATGGCTTTAAGCACAAACACATGGGATCCCCCTTGTGGAACTCTATCTGGCAAGCCTGGACACGTCTGAGACCATTCTTAGCAAAAAAAGAGCCAACCACCTATGATGAAACTCTTAGACAATCCCTCTTCCTGAACAGCAATGTCACCTCGTCAACCCAGAAACAACAAGCAAAGAAATGGTCAGCCTGGGACTTTGGAGGCATCTCAAAAGTTGCAGATATCTGGAAACAAAGAGGCTTCCTGTCCAAACAAGATGTCTCAAACATAGTGGGCAAAGTAAGATCTAACCATGGATTCGATGCCATCCTTCAGGCCATTCCTCCTACATGGATAGATATACTGGAACAGGGACCTTCGCAACCAAACGCCAACTACTGGACTCTGGTGATATTATCCAGCAAACTTACTATCATCTTTGTGGTTACCTCCACTGGGCAGGCCATGGAAGGTTACTCTTTTCATATAGACACTGTCACAATGACCTTATCAATTCAAGATACCTCTATTGCAACCTTCCCCCACAGAGCCCATACTCCTGTCTCTATCTGCTGCTGGTCATCACCAGCAAAAGAGATTAACCCTCTGCCACCCCTTAACCAGCCGCTGTAATGCTTGGCTTTCCACCCAGCGCTTTGTTTGGATACTCGGGAGACCTCTTCAAGAGTTGGACCTGGACCCCAAAGAATGGTCTTGGGAAATAGCCAGAGCGCCAGAACCCTTCTTTTCCTACACCACCAAAAAAGGATACCAAGCACTCTCCCTGTCAGACCCACTAAATGACAAATGGAATGGAAAATGGAGACACCTAAACTTTGACAGGGAGAGCTGGGACACTATATGGAGAATCATTTGGAAGAAAAGCAGGCCTGCTAAGCTATCGGCATTCTTGTGCTAATAGGGTTTTGAAGGCGGGAGAATGGCTGGGATTCGATGATGCCCTCCACTGCAAATGTTGCTCGTTAGCAATACTGGAATCGCAGGAGCATTGTCTCTTGCATTGCGGGGCACCAGCGGTCATCTGGCCACACATTAAATCCTTCTATCGTTCCTGGGATGCCCAGCCATTAGGGTCAATTTCCCTCCTGCTGAACTACGACTTAACTACCAAACAAAAAGCTAACGACTGCCCAGTTCTTGATACCCTCAGGACAGCCACTCTTTGGCACATTTGGAGAGCTCGTGTAAAAGAACCCTCAATGGAACGACATGCTCCATTTCTACTCTCCTCGCTGCCATTTACTATGATCTGCTGATAGAAGCAAGAAAAGCATGGATCAAGCTCTGTGCAGATTCTAAAAAAAACCCACGAAATGCAGGTAATTTGCACCACACCTTCGCAGCTACCTGGGCACATCAAGGAATCATCTGCACCAGCTCCGCATCAGATCGCTGCGATTGGAACAAGCAACCTCCGGCTGGTGCGATCTCAATTCACCCGTCCACAGCGTCGCCAGACTATGACAGGGACGTAAACTGGAAACATGTTAAGGATGGAAACATGTTAAGGACGCCGCCGGGCCATCCAGGCTCCACTTTCATTGATGATTGAGCATACTGAGAAAGCACTAGAGTCGATAACACATAAATCGTATAGTGCAGGAGCCCTAAGATCAAGGCTACAGCTAGCCATATATTGTCTTTATGAGAAATCTTTGCTCGGTTTACACTGAGCAGCTAGATTTGCTATTACTCCGCAGGGAGTTGGTAGGTTCTTAATATCACTAACATCGGTGTGTGTGCCTCATGGCGTAATGGAGGGTTTTAATTTTTTCCCCTCTAATAACTCTAATAAAATTTCAACCCAGGGCGCTGAACCCTGTTTCTGTGAAAAAAATAAAAATAAAATAAAAAATTATCAAACCTACCAACTAGTCTTAAATAATTTATCTGATTTGAAATAAATTAGGCAACACTGACCCAACTATTCTGAGGTGATAACGGCACCGTTACATTGTTTGACATAAGGCGCTACGTGGATCAAGCTATCAATCAAGCTAACAACATCCATCCACTTGTTTGCTTGGTTGCTTGGTGTAGATTGAAAGGCAAACAAGTTACTTTGAGATAGAGGAGAACTAAGTAGAGCAGCTTTGCTAAGAGGGTAGAGAACATTGCAAGGCTGCCAGCAGAGCCACAGAGACCACAGTGTATACATGGAAGTTTGATGGCAATGATTTTTATTTTTATTTTTATTAGGAAGAGGGGGATTGTAGCCCTGTAAATTTATTAAAGGATAAGGAAAAATAACCTTATAGGAAGCCATAAGGCAGATTGCTGAGGTACCACCAAGCCTAAAAGTCCAGATGATCGAGAAAGAAGAGAACAAAGCTAAGCTGAGGAGCCATCAAGATCGCTTCCTTGTTGGAGGTGTCAAGGCTATAGCCCTTGCACGGCACTCTGAGAACAGAAAGGGACGGGTAGCTCAGTGGTAGAGCACCCCATCGGAATGGGAGAGGTCCTAGGTTCAATCCCTAGCCCGACCACACGCCAGTGGTTTTCCAACATGGTATCAGAGCCAAGGTTGGGGCGGTGGTCAGAATGGGTAGGCATCAGCTATAAGGGCTATGCCTTGAGGGGGAGTGTTGGAGGTGTCAAGGCTATAGCCCTTGCACGGCAACATTCCTAACTAAGTTAAGCTTATTGGGAACCGAGTAAGGAGAAAGAGATAGAATTGTGCGCTTCCAACCATCTGAAAGGAGGGTCACCTTGTCAAGAAACAGATCATAAGAACAGCCTATGAACTCCCTCTTTTTCTCTTGGGAGCATCAAAAGAGAGTTGGAAAAGCTTGCAAGGGGTTTTGATACGAGGTTTGTAGAACCTTATCTAAGCACATGAAGCTCACATGAATCAAGATAATTTCAAAACATATTTAATCATAATTTTCAAGATTTGGGCATTTTTTGATGAAAATTTATAAAATTTCAGCATTTGTTTTCAATAATTTTGCATGATTGGACTATTGATATTAAGTTCTGAATTTTATGTTTTTTTTGGGAAAATGCTTAAAATAATTCTAGCGACGACCTAAGGTCGGAAGCTAGTTTAGCGTAGAGCAGGAATAGGGTGCCATAGTGCCACATCATCGTCGCCACGTCATCGTAGCCAGGTCATCGTCGTCGTCAATTTCTTTGGAATCTGCCCAGACGGCCCGCGCGAAATAGGCCAATAGAAATCGTCGCGCCAACTTTTTCGGAACTGCCGCAATGCCCGGATCTTGATTTCCTGAACTGCAGGAGCTCTGCCGCCATCGTTCATCTTGCAAGCTGCAAACTCTCAACGAATTGAGGAAATCCATGCTGAGGTAGATTGTAGCCCTGCGTTGTCTTTTACATTCCAGTCGTCTCTCACCGTCACCCATTCCTGCATTTTCCCAACGGACCCATATCCCAGAATGTTTTGCAACGGCGGCGAAGGACGAGGGTTCATCTGCAGGAGCTTCCTCCTGGATGCAGAGGCTGAAGAGTGTGTTCAAGAGCAAGACACCTTCATCAAATTCTTCCCAATTGGATACTTTTAAAGAAAAGTCTGTGTCTCAGCATGACCTTACAATGGAAAGTGAGTGCCATTCTACTGTGTCGCTAGGTGCTCTGCTACAGATTCAACAATCTAATATCATAAAAGGCCCTCACTTGCACAATGTGACTGCTGGGAGTTGATCAGTATGAACCGTTGGATCACTTTGTTTATTTATTGCAAAGGACACTTCACGAATTTCTTAGCTGAATGAAATGATGGTGCAGACAAGTCTGCTACTGGTACCAATTTGGCTTATAGGAGACAATGGCGGATATGCTTCTTCCAACAACATGCGACTGCAGGAAGGAACCCAGTAGGTGTAAATTGGAGACTGAAGAGACAATACCCTAAAGCCTAGACTGGGCCTGCATTATGATGATTCGCAATATATGACACCAGTATAACAGAGGGGGGGATGTGGAAATTGGCTGATGGTTTCCGCCGGGAATATAAGTCTTTTGTGGGAAGAGTAACAGTGATCAAACAAGCAAGAAATTTTATGTCTTCTTTCAATGAGTGCTTGAAGACCCCAGATTGAGAGCCCAATCCTGTAGTTTGCAGCCACGGTGGTCAGAGGTTGGAAATTAGCCCAATAACCGGTTTAGTATAAGTATGTACTCGATTTGTGAATTTGTCTTTGAAATCTGGCTCTGCCTCTCAACAGATTTTCTTTGTGTTGTACAGATTTTGCAGATGAGTTGAAGAAGGCACGCCAGTTTGGAAGTCTAACGACATTTGGACGCGGCCTGCCCAGAGGGGGTGAAGTATCAGCTGTAAAATCCCTTGAGAGACAGGAGGGGATTCTTCGATCCCTAGCCCGACATGACCCTCTGGTATGCTTTTTCATTACATCTGAATTTGGTTGCTACAGGAAAGTCTGTTTCAATGTTTAATGAGAGCACCAACCTTCAGAAGTGGTAAACAGTTAAAGAGGGCTGCATACTGGACGGCCAGGCTTGCAGGTGAGCACACGATGTCTTCAGAAAGTAAGCAAGGGGCATGGGGCTAGGCATGGTGTGGGTCCAGCGAGTTGGAGAGCTGCACAAGGCTGAGGTGGCAACGGAGTGGGGGTGCACTGTGCGTGGTGTTGATGCCGTACTGGCAAAGTACGAGTAGGCAAAAGAGACAAACAGGCGTGTGATGAAGCTTAAAGAGGAAGGCAAGTCGCTTCCCAAGTCTCTTGACGAGGTTAGTCTCCCGTGTTTGCTGCCTAAGAGCTCTTGTATGTTTTTGTTATGCTCTGGCAGCTACATTCTCTTCTCAAAATCTCTCCTCCCGCTGTCTCACCAATGGCTTTCCACTGTTTGCATGTTTCCTACCATCTTTTAATACCTTGAATGATGAAATATATTTGTCCCTATACCTTGAATATAAGGTGGCCATAGCTGGGAGATGAAGGGTCTGGCCTGAGGTTGACACCATGGATTTGTTGGTTGGTGAAGGTGGAAGAGTTGATGGGGGGTCGCTGGAATGCGGCAGCATCTGTGAATCTTGCAAAAAGTGGACAACTGAGTCGAAATGCTGCTTGTCTATGCGGCTCTGGAAAGAATTACAAGAGGTGGGTTCTCGCTCTTTTCACAGCTCCTCTCATCTCCCTGCCCCATTCCAATGGGAGTGTCGTAAGGCGGAGAGAAGCAATGTTTCTCGCTGCTTTATCTCACACTCATACTTAAATAGATGGATTTTGTGGCTAGATGAGTCAAATTTCAAACTTAAAGCAAAGCAAGTAGTACTATCAAACATCATGTAGCCTGGCAATAAGCTGGCCGTGAGGCATCTGTGGCTTGAACACTATCTTACAAGCAAAGTATGCTCCAAATGTATTGCCTATCCTTTACTAGACCATGACTGGTAAAAATCTGGGGAGTTCTGTTGCAGGTGTTGTGGGAAGTCATAAGCTTGGACTTGAAACAGGGAAGTCATGCTGCACAAGCACGCACTTATGAAGAGTTTGTGCTCTGTTGTGAGGTCAGGTGGCCTCCTGCCGTTTTATCGTTTTGGTCACCTACTTTCACTCCAAAGGGACTTTGACAGATGCAACTGGGTCTTTACATCTTTACATCAGCACTTCCTCTGAGCAAATGATGTGCAAAGGGGTGAAGCCCAACCGCATAACGTTTGTTTGCATTGGCAATGTGTGTGCAAGCCTGGCAGCCCTGGAAAGGTGCAAAGAGGTCCATGGTGACATCGTCAAATCTGGAATTGTACCCGATGTCATTCTGAACAGGGCTGGACATGTATGTCAAATGTGAGTGCATCGAGGATGGAAAGGGAGTGTTCGACAGTATGGCTGAATGAGATGTGGTGTCGTGGAGTGCGACGATTGTAGGATATGTACAACAAGTATGCGAGATGGAGGCTTTGGAGACCTATGAGCAATTGATGTGCGAAGGGGTGAAGCCCAACCGCAACACATTTGTTTATGTTTGCAATGCGTTCGGGACCAAAATTGGCGGATCTACCTTTGACCATAAGGGCCATCCCCACACACGGGCTTCAATATGCCAACCTTGCAAGCCTAGGAGCTCTAGAAAAGGGGAAAGAGGTCCATGGTGACATCGTCAGCTGGATTTGTACCAGATGTCATCCTGAACACTGCCCTGGTGGACATGTTGCCAAATGTGGGTGCATGAAGGATGCGAAGGGATTTTTCAAATGGCTGAACAAGATGTGGTGTCGTGGAACGCGATGCTTTCAGGGTATGCACAACAGGGGCATGGGATGGAGGCTTTGGAGACCTATGAGCAAATAATGGGGGAAGGGGTGAAGCCCGACCACATCACGTTTGTGTGCGTTTGCAATGCGTGTGCAAGCCTGGCAGCCCTGGAAAAGGGCAAAAAGCGGTCAATGGTTGCATCGCCAAAGCTGGAACTATACCAGGTGTGATCCTGAACACTGCCCTGGTGGACATGTATGCCAAATGTGGGAGCATTGAGGATGCAGAGGGAGTGTTCAACAATATGGCTGAACGAGATTTATTGTTGTGGAACGTGATGCTTGCAGGATATGCACAGCAGGGCATGGGATGGAGGACTTGGAGATATGCACAGCAAGGGCAGGATGGAGGCTTTGGAGACCTAGGAGCAAATGTTGTGCGAAGGGGCGAAGCCCAACCACATCACATTTGTTTGTGTTTGCAATGCTTGTGCAAGCCTGGGAGCTCTGGAAAAGGGGAAAGAGGTCCGTGTTGACATCGCCAAAGCTGGAATTGTACCTGATGTCATTCTGAACACTGCCCTGGTGGACATGTATGCCAAATGTGGGTGCATTAAGGATACGAAGGGAGTTAATTTCAACACCATGGCTGAACGAGATGTGGTGTCGTGGAACGCGATGCTTGCAGGGGTATGCACAGCAGGGGCATGGGATGGAGACTTTGGAGACCTATGAGAAAATGATGGGGGAAGGGGTGAAGCCACATCACGTTTGTGTGCGTTTGCAGTTCATGTGCAAGCCTGGCAGCCCTGGAAAAGGGCAAAGAGGTACATGGTTGCATCGCCAAAGCTGGAATTGTACCAGATGTGATTATGAACAATACCCTTGTAGACATGTATGCCAAATGTGGGTGCATTAAAGATGCGGATGAAGTGTTCAACAGTATGGTTGAACGAGATTTGGTGTCATGGAATGCCATGCTTGTAGGATATGCACAGCAGGGGCGCGGGATGGAGGCCTTGGAGACCTATGAGCAAATGATGGGTAAGGGGTGAAGTGCGACCACATCACGTTTGTGAGCGTTTGCAATGCTTGTGCAAGCCTGGCAGCCCTGGAAAAGGGCAAAGGGTGCATGGTGACATCATCAAAGTTGGAATTGTATCAAGGTTGCAATGTGTGTGCAAACCTGGGAGCCCTGGAAAATGGGAAAGAGGTCCGTGGTGACATCGTCAATGCTGGAATTGCACCAGATTCATCTTGAACACTGCCCTGATGGACATATGCCAAATGTGGGTGGATCGAGGATGCGAAGGGAGTTTTCAACATTGTGGTTGAAAGAAATGTGGTGTCGTGGAACGCTATGCTTGCAGGGTATGCACAGCAGGGGCACGGGATGGAGGCTTTGGAGACCTATGAACAAATGATGGGGGAAGTGGTGAAGCCCTCATGGAGTGCAATGATTGCAGGATATTAAAGTGGAGAACAACCTTCTTGACGCCAAATGTGGGAGCGGAAAAGTTGCACGTCAGGTTTTCGACAAAATGCCTGAACGAGATGTGGTCTCATAGAATGCCATGATTACAGGATATGCTGAGCATGGCTATGTTGAAGAGGCTTTCAAGATACAAGTAAATGGAACTGGACGCGATGACACCGAACAGGGTCACGTTCGTTTCTGTTGTCAATGCATGTGTCAGTCTAGGGGCCCTGGAAAAGGGCACGCGGGTCCATGCTGATATTAACAAAGCTGGGGTTGTGTCATATATTAACTTGGACAATGTCCTTGTTAACATGTATGCCAAATGTGGGAGTGTTCACGATGCACGTCAAGTGCTTGAAAATATGGTTCAGCAAGCATGGAATGCCATAATTGCAGGATATGCTCAGCATGGGTGTAGTACAGAGGCCTTCCAACTATTTGAACAGATGCAGCAGGAAGGCTTGAAGCCAGATGGTATCACCTTCGTTTCTCTTCTCTCTGCTTGTAGGCATGTAGGCCTGGTGGATGAAGGCCACCACTTGTTTGGTTCCATGAGTAGAGATCATGGCCTCACTCCTACAGTGGAGCATTTTTGCTGCATTGTGGACCTTCTTGGCCGTGTAGGCCGATGAGATGAGGCAGAAGAGTTCATCAACAAAATGCCAATTGAACCAGATGCTCTGGTTTGGGGGACCTTGTTTGCTGCTGCCAAAATTCATGGGGATGTGGAGGTAGCAGAACATGCAGCAAAATCTCTTCTCAAGTGCGATCCCAACCACCATGCAGCTTATGTGCTGCTATCCAACATCTACGCCGCATCTGGCATGTGACAATATGACACAACATGATGTGGTTTCATGGAGGACCATGATTGCAGCATATGCTCCGCATGAGTATGGCAAGGAGGCTGTCGAAATATATGAAAAAATGCAAAATAAAGGGTCTAACGCCCAACACAAACAGTATCACCTTTATATGTGTTCTCTCTGCCTGCAGCCACACTGATCTATTGAATGAAGGAAGATGCTACTTCGATTCCCTGAGTGAAGATCATGGTCAATCTGACAGTAACACACTTTGGCTGCATGGTGGACCTACTTGGACGTGCGGGACAATTGGATGAGGCAGTTGACCTAATTAATAAAATGCCAATCAATCCAAATGTTGTGGTGTGGAAGGCCTTGCTTGGTGCCTGCAGAATCCATGGCAATGTGGAGATGGCTGAATGTGTGGCAACATCTATTCCCAAGTGGGATGAACATGATGCCGACTTATGTGGTGCTATATCAAACATCCATGCTGCAGCTGACAGGTGGGATGATACTGCAAAGGTGAGAAGAATGATGAAGGTGAGAGGGGTTAGAAAAGAGCCAGCTGACAAGTTGCATCCCAGAATTAAGGAATTCCATGCTGAGCTGAGAAGATTGTCTGGGCAAATGAAGGAGGCGGGGTATGTGCCTGACACACGCTTTTTATTGCATGATGTGGAGGAATTTTCTCTTAGCCACCACAGTGAGAAGCTGGCCATTGGTTTTGGGCTGATCACCACGACTCATCAAGAATCTTCGAGTGTGTGTAGACTGCCACACCTCCACCAAATTCATCTCAAAGATTGTTGGCCGAGCAATTGTTGTATGGGACACTAACTACTTTCCACCACTTTGAAGATGGGATTTGTTCTTGTGGTGATTACTGGTGAAATGATGTTTTCTTGGAAAGATGCTAGTGTCTTGTTTCATTCATACAGTGAATGTAAGGGTATTTGGGTATGTTGATATTGATTGATGTGGCTTGTGAAAATTGAACATTGAAATGCAGATCCGCCATTTTCTTCCAGGGAAAAACAAAACATGGGATCTCTGCATGTAACACAGTGGGGATGACCCACCCCTTTTTTTGTGAAAAATTGAACGTAGTTCTCAGAATTCGTCGCTAGTAGTGCGGAGCAACGCGAAGCCCTAGTTCTAGCGATGACCGAAGGTCGGGAGCTAGTTTAGCGTAGAGCAGGAATAGGATGCCATAGTGCCACGTCATCGTCGCCACGTCATCGTCGCCACGTCATCGTCGCCACGTCATCGTCACCATGTCATCGTAGACACGTCATCGTAGCCAGGTCATCGTAGGCACGTCATCGTCGTCGTCAATTTCTTTGGAATCTGCCCGGACGGCCCGCGCGAAAAAACCCAAAGCGCCAAGTTGTTTTGGAATTGCCCGGACTGCCCGGTTCTTGAAGTTCTTGAACCGCAGGAGCCGCCATCGTGCACCTTGCAAGCTCTCAACAGTCTCGCTGCTCAATGCAAACCGTGGCCTTTCCCTCATTCGATCAGCTTCGATTTTCGCGCAAAGGCTCCGCAGATCACATCATTTTGCTTGCTTAGGCTTGTGAACGTGTTTTGGTCGTGACAGCCACATCATCAATCATGATGGTAAGGTTGTTTGCTTTTGGGCCCTTTTCCAAGCATTGAATAGAAAGTTTGGGGTAAGGAATCAACAAGAAGTGATACAAAGTATGCTGATCAGCATAACAATGTTTTTCTGATGGAGTGAGATGTTTCTTAAACTCAACAATGGTTGTCACAGACACATTCAAGGATAAAAAACTAACTGAGCATCCAGACGGGGAACTTTGAAGGCAGTGGAGATTACTGAAAGTACCAGAAGGAGAAAGAGGCTTAAATGGATACTGTCTTCCTTCAAAATATGACTTGCTAAAGAGTGTGTTTTGAATTGGCAGTACGGGTGAGAGATCATGTCACCTCCCGTCTGATAGGGCACAATCAGGAGGTGTGTGGCCTCAAGTGGTCACCGTCAGGCCAACAGCTAGCAAGTGGAGGCAATGACAACTTTCTCCACATTTGGGATGCAGCTGTCACATCATCATCACCTGAGTCAGCAGTCTATCTACACAGGCTGGACGACCACCAAGCAGCTGTGAAAGCACTTGCCTGGTGCCCCTTCCAGGCCAACTTACTCGCGTCTGGAGGGGGTACTGCTGATCGCTGTATGGAACACGCAGACAGGTGCCTGTATCAACAGTGTCGACACTCATTCCCAGGTTGATGGTTTGCCGATGAGATCGATACTTCCTTGAAGAATAGTAAAATCTAGCTTACATTGTACGATGTGATATTATTAATTCCACTGTCCCATTTCTCGTGTAATGAGAAAGTTGTAGTGCACCGTATGTAGTTTCTTATGACTGAAAATGAGATGTTTGAAAAACTGTATTATATATGTTCCTCTAAATTCAGTTGGTGATATCTGAACTTTTCAGAACTGCATGGGCAAGTTAGGATGGCATATGTGAAGATGTTCTGCATCACACAAGGTTTCACTATTATTGATCTAGGTCTGGTGGTCAAACATTGGGTTGTGCACTCAGGTGTGTGCTCTGCAATGGAACCGGCATCGAAAGGAGATACTGAGCAGCCATGGGTTCAGCCAGAATCAACTGTGCTTGCGGAAGTATCCATCTATGGCCAAAATTGCTGAACTCACTGGTCACACTGCCCATGTTCTCCATCTTGTCCAGGTTTTAAGACTTCTTTCTGTTGACATTCTAGTGTTTCCAAAGATGACAATTTGCAGAATTTCATTTCATATTACACTTACGTTTGTACTACTCTAGGGTTCAGAGGAGCCGTGTTGCAGCTCTGGCTCGAAAATGCACATGTGGATCCATAATGCCACTGACGGTCCAACATCGTCATTGCCATCGCCATCGTTTGTTGAAATTGAGTGAATTACTTTTATGTTTGTGACTTTCTCATGATTTTAGTGCTGTAATTTGTGTAGAGCCCTGATGGAACAATGGTAGTCTCCGCTGCTGCGGATGAGACACTTCGCTTTTGGAAGGTATTTGGGATGGCACAACCTGTCAAGAAGGTCTCCATAGGAGGAACTGGTGATCTGTCATTGCGAAGTATTAACATAAGATAGGAGCGCCAGCTGTGGACTACAAAAATCAGAGCTCCAACATAGCAGGAAGCAAAACATTGATGCCTTGGGACAGGGGGTCACCACCTCAACAGAATGCTGGTTTTAAAAGCATAATGAAATTCATGATCCATGTCCAGTTTCTGCTGTAAATGGTGGGTTGGTTGACAAACTTCAATGTTTGGCATCACTGAGGCAGAAAACATTTCATGAGGTGAGGACTGACACTTTCCACTTTTGTCTATTGGGGGGCTAATAGGACATAGGTGGCCTGTCCCACCCAGGATGCTCATATCTAAGGGCATGCTGTGGACCAAATTAAGTGTGCACATCAATTATTACAAGCTAACACTTCAGTTTTGCAACATGGTTGTCGAAGGACTTGCATGTTAAATGTAAGTTGAAAGACCTGCAGACCCAGATGTCTCTCACAGTGACTGCTTGTGAAAAGCAAGAGCCTGCTCTCTTGTGGGTGCAAGCTCAATTTATGATGTGGTGGATTGCTTGTGCAGTGGGGCGTGCACATTGATCATAGACTTCTTGCAGCGGCCATATGGGACAAACATGACCTGCCTACAATGGGTATTACAAGAATTGCATACTCTTGTTTATTCCAAGATCATTCCCACTCAATGCATGCATCTGCTGGCCATGGGTTCTCCCACCCACTGGACGATTACATTATCTTATTCCTACATTGGAAGTTTGATGAGACACTCAAAACAGCATCCTCCCATGGCTCAGCAGTCATGCCCTGCCTTTCTTTGGAAGATGATTTTCTGCAATTGTCTTGCATATCCTTTTGTGGAGGGTAGGCCTACAAATCACCATCAGGGACTGAGAGGGGCCATAAGCGCCGAATGTATCTACCATTTTGAAGACTCATGAGAGCAAGAAAGTTTTCAATCCTGTGTATAAAGCCTCTCAGTACATTTGGTCTCAAAGATTGTTGGCCGAGCAATTGTTGTATGGGACACTAACCGCTTTCACCACTTTGAAGATGGGGTTTGTTCTTGTAGGGATTACTGGTGAAACATTGTCTTGTTTGTTGGAATGGTGCGGATGCCTTGCTTCATTCTTTGATCTGTGTAGCTACTCAATTCATCCACCATTTCCTGAGAATAATGGCCATGATGTACTGTTGAGGGGCGCATTTCTGTACCATAGATCCAGATGAAACAGTAGCGGGGTCTACAGGTAGTTAGTGAAGGGGGGATTTTGACTGTCTCTGGTGATAGTGGAAGGAAATTAGAGTGCTGTCATATTTCTGGTGTGGGTGGTGGATCTTCTCCAGAGCTTGAAGATGAAAGTGAATATGATTTGCAATGACCTTGATTAGAGGGGCAAAGGGAGTATTTGACAATGTGACTGAACGAAATGTGGTGTCGTGGGTATTTGATGATCGCAGGATATGCCCAGCATGGTTGTCATAGGGAGGTCCTGCAACTATTTGAAGGAATGTAAAAGAACGGCTTGAAGCCGGACAGTATCACCTTTATATGTGTTCTCTCTGCATGCAGCCACACTGGCCTACTGAATGAAGGAAGACACTACTTCGATTCCCTGAGTCAAGATCATGGTGTTACTCCAACAGTAAAGCACTTTGGCTGCATGGTGGACCTTCTTGGACGTGCAGGACAACTGCATGAGGCAGTGGACCTGATTAATAAAATGCCAATCAATCCAGATGTTGTGGTGTGGAAGGCCTTGCTTGGTGCCTGCAGAATCCATGGCAATGTGGAGATGGCTGAACGTGCGGCAACATCTATCCTCAAGTGGGATGAACAAGATGCTGCAACTTATGTGTTGCTATCAGACATCCATGCTGCAGCTGGCAGGTGGGACGATGCCACATCAGTTTGGAAAATGATGAAGGCCAGAGGTGTGCAGAAGGAGCCAGGTCGCAGCTACATTGAGGTCAACAACAAAGTGCATACATTCATTGTGGATGACAAAATGCATCCACAGATTGAGGAAATCCATGCTGCGCTGAGCAGATTGTCTGGGCAGATGAAGGAGGCTGGGTATGTGCCTGATGTGTTTGAGAATACGGCTGAATAAAATGTGTTTAGGGGGTAATGCCTACCAGGATTTTCCTCGGAGTAAGGGAAATGACAGAGCTCACATGCTCTTGTAGTGTCTGCACGCAGATCAAGCAATGAGCAACAAACAGCTCTGGCTAGAGTTTTTCTCAGATGCTTCACAGTGGTGGTTTCATAATGTAAGTTTTTTCATCTTGTACAGCTTTGGTGTGGTGCTCCTGGAGATTCTCACAGGAAAGCGGCCCTCAGATGATTTCTTTAAGGATGCGAGCCACACTATGATCCAATGGGTAAGGAGTGCTCATATTGGCTTGTCTTTTACAGCTGCTCAGATGAGTGGACAGTTTATCACAATATTAGTAGCTTGTGCATTATCGGACATGTTTTCCACACATTTGAAGCCACACCTAATTGCCAACTTCCAAACACATGGTGCTTGGATTTTCCGTTCTCGATGCATGAGCCAGCCTAGCAGACCTGGAAAAGGGCAAAAAGATCCATGCTGATATTATCAAAGCCAGAATTGAGCCAAATATCGTCCTGGAAGCCCTTGCCAACATTATGCCAAATTTGGGAACATGGAGATGTGCATCTAGTGTTTGACAATATGGCTCGACAAAATGTGGTCTCATGGAGTGCGATGATCGGAGGATATGCTCAGCTTGGATGTGGTAAAAAGGCTTTGGAGATCTATGAGCAAAACAGAAAGGGGTTATGCCCAACCAGGTAACGGTTGTGTGTGTTCTCAATGCATGTGCCAGCCTGGTGGCTGAACGAGATGTGCTCTCCTGGAGTGCAATGATTTCAGGATATGCCCAGCATGGAGTTGGTAGGGAGGCTTTGGAGACATATGAGCAAAAAGGAGTTTTCTCTTTGCCACCAAAGTGAGAAGCTGGCCAATGGTTTTGGGCTGATCAGCACGACCCCTAGGATGCCTCTCCGTCTTATCAAGAATCTTCGAGTGTGTGGTGACTGCCACACCTCCACCAAATTCATCTCAAAGATTGTTGGCCAAGCAATTTTTGTATGGGATGCTAACCACTTCCACCACTTTGAAGATGGGATTTGTTCTGGAGTGCGATGATTGCAGGATATGCTCAGCATGGGTTTGGTAAGGAAGAGAGGTGTAGGAAAGGAGCCAGGGCACAGCTGTATTGAGGTGGACAACCGGGTGCATACCTTTGTTGCAGAAGACAAACTGCATCCACAAATGGGGGAAATCCATGCTGAGCTGAAGAGAGTCTCTGAGCAGATGGAGAAAACCGGGTACATGCCGGACCAGACACTCGTTTTGTATTGCACGATGTGGAAGAGCAGCAAAAGGAATTTTCTCTCTGCCACCTCAGTGAGAAGCTGGCCATTGCTTTTTGGATGATAAGCACACCCTCTGGGACGCCTATCGGCATCATCAAGAACCTTTGGATGTGTGGTGACTGCATGTACAGGGCCAGGATCAAATCAGGCTCAGCGTGTGCCATGAACGAACTAAGCGACGGAGAGGCCCAACAGTATTTGCAGCTTAGATCGACGGACAATCTTGGCTTCAACAAACTTGAATGACAACTTCCCCTTCAGAAATTTGCGAGCTTGATCCGCTTATCCTATGCTTATCCTATGCTTATCCTTTGACAAAATGACTCAACAAGATGTGGTGGCATAGAACACCATGATGGCAGGATATTCTCAACATGGTAGTGGCAAGGAGGCTCTTCAGATCTATGAGCAAATAATGGGGGAAAGGGTGATGCCAGACAAGGTCACGTTCAATTGTGTTCTCAATCTGTGTGCAAGCCTGGGGTGCCCAGGAGACAGGTAAAGATGTCCATGCTGCAACCAGATGTTGGGGTGTGGAGGGCCATGCTTAGTGCCTGCAGAGTTCATGGCTATGTATCAACGCGTGTGATGGGCACTTTTGGGTACGTTAAATGCTACTTACATAATCTGATTGCCAGCGTATAGTCTGATGCATTGGCAACTCTCAAGGTTAGTGGTTGCATTCTCATAGTAGATGGTAATTGTATAGAGCCACAGTGCAGCCACCAGTGGAGAGGTTACTCTAGCTGGGCTGTAACAAACCCTGACCTACTTAGGTGATCAAGCACAGGCTTGTGATATGGTAATGAGCAACTAACAACTGATTCTCTCCATGTGCAACTCCAAAAGTATTATTGCAACACTGCTCTAACAGGCTGTTTTGTAATTTAGATTAGAACAAGCAGCAAACTGCAAAAGGCTGTGGCAATGCCTACAAACATATCCGAAATATACAAAAATGATAAGCACACATAACTTTCTGCGGTTCTCAGATTTCTTCCATTGTAAGCCTAATCTCTTTGTATGGTGGTATGGGAAAGGTAACCTGAATTTTGTGAAAAGATTTACCCGCTGGGTCAGGGTATTATTATTATTATTGACTTTATTGAGATTTGAAAAAGCTTCTCATTTAACAATAATAGGGTCATGAATGCTCGCACATGTGGCTGAAGCGGGGCCGTGTGTGGCAGAGGGGGTGGGGGGGGGGGAGGGTGGGAGCGCCCCTACCGGTCTGCTGGCCCCACAAAACACATGAGCTAAGGGGGTAACACATGAGCTAAGGGGGTGGGGGAGGGTGGGAGCGCCCCTACCCGGGCCCCGCCAAGTTGGTCTGCTGGCCCCACAAAACACATGAGCTAGTGTGCTGGGGTCCACAATATGCACATAAAGCATTAATTATTGCAAGGGCTTGTAGAATGTGGTGGGTAGTCTGATGATGGTTAAGAAGCATTGGATGTTAGACTTGAGTTGTGGTGATCAAATCTCATTGTGTTGTACTGTATCAGTAATGTGTGTTATTAAATATATATTTTGTCGAAGGGTCCAAGCCGGTCTGCTGGAGGGGGTCTCCCGTCGTCTGCTGGAGAGGTGCCAGTCCGCTCGTCGGTTTGGCAAGACCCCATGAATGGGCGGTGGGCTTATGAGCTCACCCCAAGGGTCGTACTAACGGGCTCGCCCGTGCATTCATGACCCAATGAGAGGCTTTGAAAAATTGTTGGGGTGCCACTGGCAACTTGATATTTTCAAAACAATAACTATTACCAAGAGTGAGTAGCATAGTTGGTTGCTGCACTGATGCACCCAGATGATTCTGGGATCAAATCGTGCTACTTGAGTGGTGTGGTATGCTCTTCTCCCACTACCCTTGGGCAGTGTCCCATCAAAAAGCCTTCATGGCGAGGTTTGAGGTTATTTTCTCCTCACTATCAAGGGGCGTGATTTGTGAGCTGTCGCACGTAGGTGTTTCCCTTAAAATAAAATTTAAAAAATAACTATTTTGTCATAAAAGTCACATTGAACACATCATTGGGTGTACCTATGGTAGCAAATATGTCGTATAGTTCAAACAAAGCCTCCATGGAAGAATAATTTTATCTGCATCAAACAATGAAAGGCGGAGACGTGTGTATGTAATACCATGCAGATGACCCCGCCTTTGTGAAAATTGAACGTAGTTCTCAGAATTCGTCGCTAGTAGTGCGGAGCAACGCGAAGCCCTAGTTATTTTCTGCCCAACCGTATAAGAGGCTACAGTATATATAGGAATATAGCACCAACAGTCAGAAGCTCAGTTTGTAAAGTGCACTGAGTGCCATCCGGATGACCCTGGGGTCAAATCCTGCTACTTGACAGGTGTGGTACGCTCTGTTCCCCCTTCCCTGCGCAGTGTCTCATCAGAAAGCCTTACGGCGAGGTTACTGAGAGGTTATTTTCTCCTCTCTCTATCAATGGGCCTGATTTCTGAGCTGTCGCTCCCAGGTGTTTCCCTTTAAAAATTAATATATATATATAGCGTCGTCTAAGCTCCTGCCACTACTGTATAGCGAAATGACAGAATATGAAGCTGGAAGACCGTTTGTGGATGAAGTCTGTTGATTTTTTGAACTCCGCTGTTTGCTCTGCATTGCCCTGTGGAAGTTCGTAGAGCTGGCTGCCCCGCGGGGGGATGGGTTCGGATGCCAAGGTGAGATTTCAACTCATTCTGATAGCGCTCATTGCAATGACCTTAAGCGGACTCGGATGCCAATGCTCATGGTATGGAGGTTTCTATGAGGTGTTCCTAACCTTTTTGTTCACTAATTTGTGCGCCAGGACAATCAAGCAGCCGAGGGTGAGATCAAAGGGGAGAAGCGATGGTCGTTGACCGACTTTGACATTGGAAAGCCTCTCGGCAGGGGCAAGTTCGGGAATGTCTACCTTGCCCGTGCGAAACAGGTGAGTGCTCTGGGTCTGTCTCCTCTGTCAGAACAAGCTCCACCTATCTAGTTTAGCTGAAATGTTTCCTCTCGTCTGTTCGCTCCGTGCTTTTCCTTCCTGGTTATTTAGTAACACACAATAGCAAGTAATATACTGATTGTCAACGGATATCCAAACCCGGCTACAGTGCAAACCCTAGCTCTGCAAAAGTCCACGAAAAGGTTGGCCAATCTGTTATTCTGAATTCACACCTCTGTATAGGGCTTGTGCATTTACAGATGATCGATACTGTTTTAAAGTACATGAGACCGTCTCTCAGGGAGCCTATAAACAACTATTGCTTGTCCTCTGATGAAGTGGTCATAAACCTCAGCATTAATTTGTTGTGGTATGTTGTTTTGAATCACAGTTTCCTGCTGGTTTTTGCAATCGGTATGCCCTGGTATGGTTGAAAATTAACTCGATTATGTGCGATTGCAGAGCAAGTATGTCGTCGCTTTGAAGGTTTTATTCAAGAACCAGCTTCAGCAATCCCAAGTTGAGCATCAACTGCGTCGTGAGATTGAGATCCAATCCCACCTTTGCCATCCTAACATTCTTCGCCTGTGCGGGCACTTCTATGATCAGCTCAGAACTGGAATGCACACTGTGCTGTGAATTCCATGTTCCATGCCATGAATACCGGTTTCTTCACTACCAACCTGCGACATGATGAAAAATGTCAGGAAGAGGTCAAAAAGTACATTCAAGAAAGAGAAATGTCTCTAGCGTGATGGTTATATCTTCCTAGTTTCCGTGTGTGGTAGGAAGCACATGATGAGATCTTTGGATTCCCCTTCCAACAATTCACTGTGCGGAAAAGTCCTATATCTGATGCTTCTTTCAATGGGATCTGGCGAATGCTTGCATGAGCTACATCGTGGGCAGCATTTTTAACAGTCTTATTCACTGTTTCAGTCAAGAGTTTATCTGATGCTTGAGTATGCCGCGAAAGGTGAGCTCTACAAGGAGCTCCAAAGGTGCAAGGTCTTCAGTGAAAAGAGAGCAGCCACGGTATGATTATGTCCATCCTCCCGTTTCAATCTGTTTGGACCAAATGAAACTGGTGAGTCCCTCTGCTAAAGACCCTAGATCGCTTTTTTTTATGAGCCTGACGTTTCCAAACCCTATTGCTGTTGTGTAAACTTGATAAAATTCACTCCCAGGTGGGAATCTATGAATTTTACTTCTGTAGGAAAGCGGCTGGTCTCTTTTGAGATCAACCCTATGGCAGAACACCCAATATGGGAAGGAAAAAGGTATTAGGCTGCCGATCTAAATGCCATGTCTTATTGTGCAGTATATTGCCTCCCTTGCCCGCGCTCTGATGTATTGCCATGAGAAGCATGTCATTCACCGTGACATCAAGCCCGAGAATCTACTGATAGGACTGAAGGTAATCAGATCTCTCATTTTCCGTGTCTTCCGAGTACGCTTATCTATGTCCAATTTCAGTTCTACTCTAATGGCCACAGTGCTGTCGTTCTAATATAGATTCTGTTGGGCGAGCAGGGTGAGCTGAAAATAGCCGACTTTGGGTGGTCCGTGCATACTTGCAACAGACGCAGGACTCTCTGTGGAACATTGGATTATCTCCCTCCAGAGATGGGTATGCACCTCACCCTTGTTTTAAGTTTCTGATCTTCAACGTCATGTCCTTATCAGACTGCTAACTTCTCTGTTCTGTGCTGCAAGAGGGTAAGGAACATGATGCCGGCGTCGACGTGTGGAGCTTGGGCAATCTTTGCTTTGAATTCTTGTATGGCACCCCACCTTTTGAAGCGAAGAAGCATTCTGACACTTACAAGCGGTAACTAGCTCCCGTTCTGTCCCTAGTTTAATCCTTCCAACTTATGAAACACACTATGATGACATATCAGTACTCGTCAGTTGAAGCTCTTAAGTGAATTCGATACTTGATGGTGCCTTAGTTCAACTTCCGTCAAGCAGAGCCTGTTGATCTAACTTGCTTCCTTATGCAGTATTGATCGTGTTGATCTGAGATTCCCATCAAAGCCTGTGATTTCTTCATCAGCCCGAGATCTTATCACTCAGGTAATTTGCTGCCCCAAAATTCTTTCACTCGTCTGTGGGCTCTGCGCGCACTTGATTTTGCTCTTGCAGTATCACGTTCGCAAGCGATTTCAGCAATATCAGTGAGTCTAATGGAGTGACATGAAATTGATTCGATGTGTGCAGCTCTTGGTGAAAGACTCTACTCAACGATTGCCTCTCCATAAAGTGCTTACACATCCATGGATTGTAAGTAATGCTGACCCCAGTGGCGTATACAGTGGCCACAATTGACAGAGTAGGTTATGACATCAGTGACTGCGGGAGGAGCCTGTCTTATGCTGAGAATACTGTTCAGGGTTGAGACAAATCCCATAAGATAGTTTTTCCACTCACCATAACCTGGAGGATTTTCTGATGTGGTCTAAGGCATAGCCAATGTCTGCCTCATCGCCCCTGGGCAGCGGAACCATTAGTGTTAAAGGGCCAACTTACTCCAGTCGATATATTAAAGATTGGATTACTGCCAGAGAGGTCCACAGGTGCGCAATCGTTTTACAGAGTTTCCATGTGAGACAAGCAAAGAGTACTATACAGCCATGCTCAGGGATTTGGATGGCAAAATGAAGCACAACTGGTATCATAGTCTTAGACCCTGACCATTGCAGGCTATCAGCATCAATGCACAACAATAGTAGACAACCCAACAATTCAGGCATTTCAAATGCAGGGGGCCCGGTGCTATAGTTTGAAAGAGAGGGTGAATTTTCTTTTATGAAGGTGCAGGCAGGCGTAGCAAAGGCCCAGAGAAACTCCTCGCAGGCCAAAGTCGTAAGGGTCTGGACCCATCAAGTTCGACTGCAACGAACTGTTAAGAGCAAAAAGCAACATAAAACCAGAGATGCCGCAGAGAAATAGAAATGAAAGGTGATCTCGTGTTGCCTTCACCTTCTCAAACAACAACCTTATAGCGTGTCCCTCCGACGTCGACCCAGCCACTGCCTTCCATTCAAGCTTCAAGACCCCCCGTGAGCACTTCTGGCAACCAGGCAACCTCTTTCTCGTGCGGCGTGGTAGTTAACCACTCCCCTAGCAGAAACAAAAGCTGTGATGCCTGGAGATGAAGAACCTAAAGCAGGTCCACAGTGATGGCACAAAAATAAGGCCTCTTTGGTAAGACTTCCCCAAAGGTATCGAAGGAAAGAGGAGTTGCCACAGCAGCCAGACAATCAACGAAACAGCTGCGTGCCAGAGCGCATCGCAACCACCGTCTTCCCTCTACCCCCCATCCCCATGTCGCCGCCATACTTGGCCATGTCAAATGCAACCAGATATCGACCTCTATGCATCTGCCTCGGTCGTTCACTGCATGGAATGCTGCACCTTCTCTCCCATGGCCATCCTCTTTCACTATCTCCCTCATAGCCCCTGCCCCCTGCAATTGTCCCATTGGCACATAGATGAAGTCTTGAAAACCTGTTGCGTTTCGGCAATGCAGACCAGCTTGGGTTTGTGAGATAAAAAGAGATTGGCCTTGTCGATGTTGAGCAATCACTCAATCTTACTATGTTGCTTTCATTTTTCTTCCAGATTCTAGGACAACGGGATAGAAGCCAGATATTTCTGAAGTTCAGCAATTTCCAGAGCGAATCCTTTGTATCCTCTTGGAATCGGATGTTGCCACTAAAGTCATGATAAACGGAAACTCAAGCAAACAGCAGTTGTTGACAAAGGTGATCAATGCAATGCATAAAAGTAGCTTGGAAGAATGGCATGCCCTCTCATGCAGGTGCCCTTGCATGCTGCAGGAGTCTCCTACAACCTTAGCCTATTGCATCAAAATCTATCACTCCTGCTATGAGTAGTAACTCACATGGTGTAGATACTAGATACAACAACCAAACACTGTTCTCACTGTTTCTTCCCAGGCGAGGTCCCCCTTTCTGCTGTCTTGCCAATCGCAGGCCTAAATGGGTGTGAGTGGCAAAGTTATCAGGACCTCCTCTATGAATGGGCAGGCAGATGGGAGTCTGGTTCTCTATAACAAGTCTGTAAGATCCCACCAGGTACCAATCTTTTGTGGCAGGATCACATGAGCTTGCCGCTTCATTCCTTGCCATGGCTCTCAAATGCTGTGCTCTTACAGAAAATCTTCAAAATGTTCTGTAATCTCCAACTGTGAAGCGTCATACCATGCGTACAAATGTCCTCATATCAGGAAAGACGTCCGTGGAACGGTGGAGCACTGAATAGAAGGGATGCATTCTTTGTCTCTCCGCACCCAAGCAGTGAAGCAAAGGACCGACAGACATGGATTGAGTGAGTGCAAGGTCTCATCAGCCTGGCTTTGTTGAGATGTCATCATTATATCTACATGGGGCACAGAGGGCACATGCAACAAAGCAGAACAACAAGAAACTAGCAAATGGAAGGAAATGAAATGAAAGTCCTCACAGGTTGAACTTTACATGAGTGCTGAAGCTGATCGACTGACAGGACTGGACCTTATACAATGGCCAGCGTTGATAAGCGTCATTGGTCAGAGCAGAAACCCACTCAAGGAAAACTTGTTCTTCTTCTGGAATTTCTTCAGTGGACAACTTAGACCAACCCCCTTAGATCACCTTTGCAGTCCCGAATCAACCTTGCATTGACGCAATGTTGAATCGAGCAGAAATGGGAAACACAAAATGCGGAGAATTGTTCTTTGACAAGGGCAATTCAACATTGCTTCAACGCAAGGTTGTTTTCATTTACAGTGGAAATGGAAAACAGTACTGGTCACCTTCCTTCACTCTTTTTTTGGACCCCCTTACACAAGGGTTATTTCGTTTCAACTCAACACACTGTTTATCGCTTTCACATACACAACGTGAAGAGACTACCACAGGTGCACGAACAACTGAAAATCTTATCTGAGAGCTATTGTAACAAAGAGCATGGGGTAAATGCAGGAATACTTGCGGCCAAAAGCGAACGGAAAGCAGTTACTGCTGGTCTCTCGTCTCTGTGTACTAATAACCGGACTTGCCATGGGTGCATTCTCTTGTTTCCTATTTAAGGTCAGCCTCTGTAATTTCCCAACCCTTTTGAAAGATTTCGTGAACAGGCACCAAGCAGATAGCAAAGTCATGTTGTACTGTCTGAGAACTAAAACTTTGAAGTAGGCCTTACTTACATGTGAATTTGCTACCCAAGTCTCATCCTCATTCTAGAAAACTGGTTCTATGGCCAGTTGTAACCCACCAATCAAGTTGGATGCTTTGGTAACACCTAAGTGAGCCAAGAAGCAATTAACAAACATCTTGGGTACAGGTTTAGTGTTCATGCAATCTTTTGTCTGCAGGTCAACATCAGCATAAACTTCTTGTTGCTTGTGATTGGGCTGCTAGTATCATCAGCGCTTCCTCCTCTCACTTTTATGCTAATGTGGCCAGCAGTGCCCGTAGGCGCTGCCATAGCCAGTGCACTGGGTGGCCAAATCTCTTCCATCATAGCCTGGCTGGTACATGCAAAGGTAATTCTTTGCTCAATAAAGCTTTCATCTCACCATGTTTTAGCAACATAGATTTAAAAATGTGATGTTTGGGGAAAGAGAGTGGAAAGAGGCTGATTCTTCCAATTGAAAGAAATTGAAAGAATAGCCGACCAGTTGCCTGGTCTTCTATAGCATTGTGTGATGAGCCTAGTTGGGAACAGCAGAAAAGGAGAGGAGGTGAAGATGAGGAAGGGGCCAGAGCCACATGTGGTTAGTTTTGCTGGATAAAACTCGTTCCGGCCACATCTCCTTCAGAAAGTCTTTTGTTTCCTCCAGACCTTTTATTCATGTGTTCTTGGGTGAGTACAGGCTCACTGTGAACGATACCCTCCAGAGGCTGGGCCCCACCATGGACGGCAAAATTTTGTCGATAACAGTGTCAGCTGTCATCTGTGAATGTAAATGAGTTTGTTTCCAGGTTTCATACACCAGTGTCAATACATGTCATCTAGAGCTTCATTACCAGATGTCTGTGCATGTCTTCTGATTTATTTTCTGCAAATTTAGTTCTCTCTTTAACCTTAAGTTCCCAAGCGACCTGAATCGAGTCACTCTGAATTTGCAGTTCCACCTAATTTTTGCAGATCTAATTCGATGGGCCCCACTCCTGAAGCTTTAATGACAAGGGATCTGTCTCGGGTATGATGCGAAAATAAACAAAAGCTACGACCTACAAAAAATATCTTAGATCACTCATTTACGTTTTGGGCCTGAAAATGGCTTGTTGACCGCTGACGTGGCAGGTAAACAAGCCCAAAACAGATTGCACTCCAAAGGCCATTTTTGGCAGAAAATTAGCAATTTTGGAAAAAGCACTTCACCTTGTGGTATGTGAGCATTACATACACACATCCACCATTGGCTTTTAAAACTTTTGTAGAAAAAAAAGTACTTCATTTGGAGGCACATTTTCTCTTGTCAATTTTGAGATTTCAACCCCCATGTAATTGCATGCATAGCAAGCATAGGTGAAAAATCAGTTGGACCTGCAATTTAGTGGGGTCATAGCCACTCCACTATTGATTTGGAAATGGTGGGTCTTGGGGCAAGCAAAATTGGATAAAGCTAGGTTTTGATTTGGTCAAACCAATTTCTTTCTCACTTTTTCTTTGGGACCTGATATTTGAGGTCCGGGCAAACGCTATAATCTCACAATTTCCAGGGTGGACTTGGCTCCTTTTTTTGTATGTCATGCATAAATGAGCTGGGCCCATTGCTATAAGGCTGGAATCTCTCCATGATTTTTGGATGATTTTTGGTAGGTTTCTAGGGGCAATTTACTGCAGTTGGGTACCCAAAATTGTTCAAAAGTCCAAAAAGGGCTCGGGAAATTAAGGGTTAAGCCCTTCTTACCCCCCATCATCCAAGGGATGAACCTTATACTTATGTGCATATCTACGAGATCCATGTCCTCTCAATAATACAGGCAAATTGACTGTTGCATTCGGGCGATTATAACAAACTAATATGCCACAATTTGTAAATATATTCAAAAATTGCATGTAAAAAATGTTTTTGACCACAAAATTGAAGTATCGAATTGAATCTTTCTAGACAATGGCCCTCCATAATCTGATTATATGGCACCTAAACTACTGCCTCCCCAAAAAATCAGTCCAAAATTCCAAAAATTCAGATAGGATGCTTTGTATGTGAAATCTGGGGGGTAAATTATCTTGTTTTGGCTTCTTTCCCAAGTACACCCATCAAGTTACATTTGTTTTCCAATTCCTCTAGGTATTTTCTTTTAATTAATTGATTCATGTTTGCTGTTTTTTTGTTTTGGGGGGCCTGCTTTTGCAAAGCCCACTATTTACTAATTTAGTAAATAATACCCCCTGTTCTAAAATTTAAAAATAAAAAATAGTAGGTAGTAAGAGGGGGGCCTCCCTTATATACCCTCTTAGGGCGGTGGGACCCTTCTAGAAGCCCCCACCCATTAAGGCCCTGGACACATGTCAACCCTACAAGACTCCCTATTCTAAATTTGGCCAAGTCCTCCCTTCTTTTTTTTTGGACCCCTCATCTCATTCCTTAATACACGTGGCCTTCCCACATAAGAAACACTAGCGGAGACTAGATGCAAAAGAGAGAGAAGGATTGGAGTATGGAAACTTACCTCTCTTGATAGTAGGTTTTACCCAACCCTCTGGTGGGGCGCTGAATGGGCAGTGAGGCACGAGTGGCACCTTGGGAAGGGACAAGATTCTGCCCCAATCTGCTTCTAGCAGAGAGATGGTTAATGGTGTTGTTTCAAAGCCCTTCCGTCTTTTCGCCCGGTTAGATAGGGATGTCCGCTTTCCCCATTCCTCTTCCTCATTGCAGCTGATGGACTTGGTTGCAATCCCACCTCGACATCATTGGTCTCTGGGTCCTAGTATCATCCTTCTTCCTCCTATAGTATCTTGAGACCTCCATGTATGCAGGACAAAGTTTGGCTATAGTTCTTCTGAAAATGTTTCCAGAATGCTTAGTGCCTTATCTACCTTTTGTCATGCCTCTGGTCTGAAAGTCAATTGGGGCAAAACGGTGGGCTTGCTGTCCAGACTTAAAGAGAACTCGGCTTCTTCCCATCGTCTTCCATGGGGCCGTGAAGTCAATCTCTCTTGGCTGCCAGACTGGAGCTCTCATACCTTGCTAGGGCATCAAATTGGCCACGACCTCAGTGACCTTCAAATATGTGAATCTGTTTTAGCATCCATCAAAAAGAATCTCGCTTACTGGAATTCAATTCTCTTATCCATTACGGGGAAAGCTCTTGTGGCCAACCAAGTCATTCTTGCTTCCTCTTGGTTTGCTTCCTCAGTCTGGTCTCCAGGGGCAGATGTAATTGAGAAAATCAAGAGGCTTGTGCCGAATTTCATTTGGGGGGCTTCTCAATCTGACCCAACCGTCGAGCTCTTGTCAGTTGGGATCAGATCACACAAAACAAGAAAAACGGAGGCCTTGGAAGTCCTGCTGGTTCCAGATACTCAAATCTGCGCTTTCCTTGCAAAATGGGTTCCTAGAATTTTTTCAAACTTGTCTGCACCGTGGAGCATTCTGGTTAAGTAGCCGTCACCTCTTACATACCATCCCTTCTTCCTCTTCTCTCTGGCCTGCTTCACTGAGGTGGACAGTGCAGGGGGGGAACACCAACAAGGTTTCTCAAGTTGGCTCTGTTGCTTGGAGATCCATATGGACAGCTTGGGTAAGAATCCGCCCCTTCCTTGTTCAAACCACCCCTTCCATCCCAGAAGAAGCTTTGAGACAGCCATTCTTCGGCAATTTCAATAGAGATTCTTCAGATCTGGTTATTTGCTCCTCTAGATGGGCTCACTGGGAGGCGGCCAACATCTCCCATTTTTCCCATATCTGGGACAATGGTTCACTATTAACCTGTGCTGAAGCTACAGCTGCTCTCTCCTCCAGAAGGGCTGCTGGCCGGGGCTGGGAGTTTGTTACTCGTGACATCCCTGACAATTGGATTTCCCTTTGTTCGTTTCACCTAACCAAAGAAGTTTGCCTGCTTGGTTGGGGGCTGACTTACCTGCTGGAAAATCGGCGTTCTTTGCAATGTTTAGAACAGGCTCTTCCCTCTCTGGTTGGAAGATCTGGACAGGTCTTGGCCTCGGGCTCTTTGTTCTCCCCTGAATTTGCAGATATGGAGGCGGATCAGCTTTTTGCTATCCGGATAATTTGTTGGGCAACTGGAAACATCAACCCTCTTTGAAGAACGGCCTTCATGTAAACCCATTCCTCTGCTGGTTCCTCTCGACCCCAATCTCTCTCCTCCAGTTTGATCCAGGTGAATGGATGTGGATGGACTTGAAGCATAGCCATTTCTTTTCATATGATTCGGTTAAGATGGGGTCTTCTTTGATCAAACCCGCCTGTTGCTTCAACTCCAAGTGGTCTGCTTAATGGTCACACATCACGGACTGCCCCTCTTCTTGATCTATGATTTGGAAGGATGTTTGGAGGAAAGACAGAGCGGCAAGTCAAAAACCACTTCAATGACCCTGATGTTTTCTGCACAACTTGTCAGCTCCAGATTCCGATTCCTGAGTCTATCGAACATTGTTTAACTGACTGTCCTCTGGCTTTCAGGGTTTGGCCTTGTGTGATTTACTTTTATGGTCCTTGGAAGTCTTTGTCTGCTCCAGCCAGATCCACTCTTTTGTTAAACTTTGTAAATGGTCATCTCTGATCGGACTGCCCGGTGGGCAACCCTCAGAGCTCACACTTTGTGGAACATCTGGAAAGCAAGATGCATACTTGTTTTTGATGCAAGACCGATTAGTCTCGTACCCAGTTTTCTTATGAGCCTCTGAAGAGAAAACGTGGTTCTTTAGTTCCCCTCTGCTCTGTTTATTCGTGTCAGGGTCTCGTACCTGGCAGTCCTTTGTGTCTCTCAAGAGGAATAGTGATAGTTTTTAGAATTGCCTCCTGCTGGTTCCCCTCTGATCTGTTTTGTTACTGCCTTCGTACCCCTGGTTCATCCTTTTCACTCACTCGCAATTCCCACAGCGCTCTGCTGCCCACCTTCAGCAGTTTGCTACTCAGCCCCCAATTCTTTAGCACTTCGGTTTCCAAGCTTTGCCTTCCTGGGTCAGCCTCTCTATGGCATCCTTCTTTAGAGGTTATATTTTCCTCTTTGTTCTCCTCCTGTACTCCTTTTTCCTTATTAATAAAATTTTGCAGGCCTTTGTCCCCTGTTGAAAGAGAGAGAGAGATGACTCCGGGCCGGCGTAACTAAGACCCACTTGGCCTTGCGGCTGCTGGCGCTTTTCAGGGGTGGGCCCTATTCCCATGTTCAAATAATACTACTACTAATAATAATAATGAAGTGAAGTTACCGTGAGATATGAAATATTACCAGATGCAGACAAAGACAAGACAAAGTTGCTTTAACGTCCAGTGACTGCTGCTCAACACACAGGCCATCGAGGGCCCAATGGACGGTCTGAAGGCACATGTTGCACAGGCGAGGGGTAACCGGCATTTAGGTTGCTAAGGAGATTCGGATCTTCACAGCTTCTTGGCACAGATCTGAGAGAGGGAGAGGAGGGGGCAGGGGGAGGACGGGATTGATCGAGGGAGGGAGGGAGGGAGGGAGGGAGGGACGAGAGAGGGGATGTGATAGAGAGGGCCAATGGATCTTCTTTGATGTGGGTATCGGTTGGGGGAGGGTTTTGTGGGGAGTTGTAGTGGTGGTGGCACTTGGTGGAGTAACAAGGGTTGGCGCAAGCGGTTGGGAATCGGCGGGAATGGCTTCTTCGTTGCTAGAGGCTGGATGGCTGTGGTTGACCAACAATTTCAGTGATTTTCAGCTAGCGGCGCTGGGAAGCTTCTTCATTCACGAAGGTGTGTTTTTCCTGTCAGGTCTGCCATTTCTTTTGATGGAGAGTTGGGGGCTGCAAAAGTACAAGATTCAAGGCAAGGTGAATACGCCAGCGGCACAGCAAAAGTGTGTCTTGAAGCTACTGCTGTACCATACCTGTGTCAATCTGCCCCTCATTACCTTGTCTTACCCGGTCTTCAAGTACATGGGCTTCACCAGCAAATTGCCCCTCCCATCCTGGAAGGTAGTGTGTTTTCAGATCCTGTCATACTTCATCATGGAGGACTTCATCTTCTACTGGGGCCATCGCATCTTGCACACCAAGTGGCTCTATAAGCATGTCCACAGTGTACACCACGAGTATGCCACACCATTTGGGTTAACCTCAGAATATGCTCATCCATTGGAGATTCTGTTTCTTGGTTTCGCCACCATTTTTGGGCCTGCCATCACTGGTCCTCACCTACTCACACTCTGGATATGGATGAGCCTGCGGGTGCTGGAGACTGTGGAGGCTCACTGTGGCTACGACTTTCCTTGGAGCCTTTCCAGAGTTTTTGCTTTCTATGGGGGAGCCGAATTCCATGATTATCACCATCGGTTGCTCTACACCAAGTCAGGGAACTACTCATCTACTTTCACCTACATGGACTGGATCTTTGGTACAGACAAGGGGTACAGGAAGCTGAAGGCTTTGAGGAACAACCCAGATGAAAAGGCAAGCAATTTGGAGGCAAGTAAGGTGGAGGCAAGTTGAAGTCCATCAGAGAAGGTGCACTACTATAAATTACCGTGTTTTTTTCTCGACAAGCAGTGAAGGGTCTGAATCCATATAAGAATTAAGAAAATCTCGATCCGTGTTTTCTCATTACATGAGCAGTGTTGTACTCTTGCATGTTTTCACCTGAGCATAAACTGTGATCACGCCTGGTGAGCCCTTCACCAAGGTAGTTTCTGTTCCCTATGTTTCCGGGACGCAAGGTCTATGGCCAACAGGCTACGGCAAACAAAGTCTTATGAGTACATTCTCTCATTTTTCTCTCCTCTTCTTTTTTGGTTTTCACTAGGAAAGGGGGATCAAACTTAATAATACACCAAATTGGAACACAACCTTGGACAACAGAATTGGCCTCTTTATTATGAGGATGTCTCTTATCTGCTTACTCTGCCATCATTCATGGTCAACGGACCTTCAGTCTCTCTCTCGTTCTCTCTATCTAGAGCCCATACCCTACCAGCTCTTATGTTTGCAGATGACTTTGCAGGCATAGGAGAGACTGCATCCAATCTTCAGGAGTTGATTGATTGCGCAAAGAGATACTTTGACCTTTGGGGCTAGGGGCTAACGTCAGTAAATGCGCTGTAGTGGCATTCAATGACTGTGGGGAGGGAGGAGACGGTCTCATGGATCTTGGTGTTTGCGATGATAGCTTTTCCATCGCGTTCACAGGTAGCTAATACAAAACCCTACGCGGACCCCATGCTGGCAGCTGTGGAGCCTGGTGGTAGTGACAGTGGTAACTACCAGCTATGGTTTACAGCTCCAGTAGCCAATCCGGTGGTAACGTAAACATCAGAAAAGGACCAGATAAGTTGGTGGTAACAAGTATACCCTCCCCACCCTTCTTAGGCAGAATTTCTTAGAGTCCATACTGGGAATTAGACAGCTGTGCTGCAGTCCATCAATAGCACTTCCCGCTCTCTCCTTCAGCTGAAGTCCTCCTCTGTCAGTCACAGGACAAAGTCTATTTTACCAAAGCTGTGTGACTATTTGGATGGAGACCTTCAATGCACTGTTGATGCAGGGGTTTGTTGCAAGATGTAGAGATGAACATGCACACTAAGCAGCAGTAATCCAGTCGTACTCTAAGGTCAAGTTTGTCTTTGGATGGAACACTATGTGACTGCTTGGGTTGAAAGTGATTAGCATGCATTTTAAATCCAAACTGTACGTGCAAATAGAACATTTGTATGAATGCTCACATGGAAAAGAGTTGGCTGATCATGTTTTGAAGCAGTCTGCAATGTATCAAGGAATCGCATTTCCATTGCATCTTTTGTACAATCTCCCAATGCTTGGGTTACTCTTATCCAATGCCTAATGCGCCACCTCTCCCCTGTCCTCCCTCTCAGGCCTCAAAACAGTAAGGCCAATCGTCCAGTTTGTTGCCAAAAGCCCATGAAATATATCCCTGGCCAGTTGTCTCACAGCCAACAAACCTACAGCATCCATGTAATGGCAGAGCATCACACTTCAGAGTATAATCTGTTGGTGAGACGCATTTTGCTGTAAACTAGACTTTAGGTTATCATTGAACAAGGCTCGTTCATGTGGTACATCTGTATCTTCGGGCTTCTGGGGACATCATGCAATTCACTCTCTTCCTTTTGGCCTTCAGACCATTCATTTGCTACAGGCCTTATTGTACAGGGGCATACCTCTGAAAAAATACCGTCTGGAAGAGTAAGGAGAGGCCAAACAACCACCACTTAGTCCGATGGACACCACAGAAGTAATGAGTAAAAAATGCAGGAGAGTGGAGGGCTCCTCCTTGTAGTCCACAACCTTCACATCATCCAGTACCTCTGTGTCCTGGAACCTGGAAAAGTGGGAGTTCTTTAGTTGGCACATAAATGCCTTCAAAATTCAAGAAAAAAATCCCCTGCATCAACATGAAAACCCTGGCAGATGGAAAGTAGGTACATGCCCACATTATCCAAAGTGGATTCTAGCCAAACACCTTCATCGGCAACACCCTTGTCAACATGTATGCCAAGTGTCGGAGCATGGTGGATGCCCAACAAGTGTTTGAGGAGATGCCTGACCGAGATACAGTCACTTGGACAATGCTGATAGCAGGATGTGTGAAACATGGACATCCCGAAGAGGCCTTAAAAATCTATGAGCAAATGCAATGGGAATGGGTGACCCCGTACAGGGTCACATTCATTTGTGCTCTCAATGCATGTGCCAGTGTACAAGCCCTGGAAAGAGGCAAGCAGGTCCATGCAGACAATATGAGAGTTGCATATATTAATTTAGAAAATACCCTTGTGGACACATGCAAAATGTGGGAGCATCATAAAGGATGCTAGTCTGGAGTCTAACCCTCAAGCTCTGGCGGCCATGTCAGGGTTCTAACTGCTGGGCAGCTCTTACACGACAGATTGATGCTTGTAAGAAGGGCTTTCTAGAGGAAATCTGGAAAGCCTAAATGAATTGCTCTATCAAAGTTAAGTCCCACTACTGGAATGTGAAAGGGGTAGTATTTGATCTCCACAGTTTGAGTGGGCCCCTATCAGCAGTTCTGTACATGGGCTTACTCAGTGGTGATGGCTCTTGCCATCATGTTTGCAACCGGCACTATAGGGTTTCTGACATCCTTCTACTTTGTCTACTATCTCTTCTCCTCCGTGAAGAGACTAGTTGTCAGCAGGTGGGGTTTTTTGGTGGACTTACAAAGAGATACAAAATTTACAAATAGATACAAAGAGATACAATATTTACACCAAAATTTGAGATATTACATACTATTCATCCTTGCTGTGATGATCAGACTGGAGTACTGTACGCACATAGGGAAAATAAACTTTGTTACAAAATCCCTCATAGCCAATTTAGGCAGCTTGCCAAGTTCACTTCCATCCTCCCAACTGAATCTCAGGAAAAAATTTGTTGTGTCTTCTTTGCTTCATTAATAGTACAGCTTCAAGCACCCGCAATGTGAACCTGCAATTATCAACATGGGCTTGTGTCAGCATGCATCTCTATACTTTGTACGAGTGCTTGCTCATCACAGATTTCATCAAGTGGTCAGGAAATACCTCACTCACGCCAGTAGCGCATCGCACCCTTGAGGCCGAAATTGTGCGCCCATATGTCTCTCGCGGTCTTGGCCGACTGCCGCACTTTGGCATCGTATTCCATGAAGGCCATATAAGAAACAGACAGGAGACATCCTCCCAAGCAGAATCTCGTAAACCAGTTGACTGGGGAAGTTGAGGGAAAGTTGAGGGAGGCGTCCTAACTGCACTCCTCACCTGACCTGTCTGATTCCAATCCCAATCAAGGTGTGGACTCTGCGCCTGTCGCACACTCAGATCTCCCACAGCTTGTGTCTGGACTCTACGCCTGTCGCACACTCAGACCTCCGCAGCTTGTGTCTGTACTCTGCGCCTGTCGTACACTCACTCAGATCTCCCGCACCTTGTCTGGACTCCGCACCTGTCTCACACTGGCATCTCCCGGACCTTGTGTCTGGACTCCGCGCCTGTCTCACACTGATCTCACCCGCCACTAGCCTCGTGCTCTGCTTCCACTCGGAGACTTTAGCGCCACAAATTATTACCCGCTCCCCTTTTTTTATCTCTCCCCTTCTAATCCAGGCCTCCCCAATTGTCTTTTTTTTTTTTTTTTAAATTAAAAATTCAAAAAGGAAACACCTGGGAGCGACAGCTCACAAATCACTTGATAGAGAGAGGAGAAAATAAACCTCGCCGTAAGGCTTTCTGATGCGACACTGCGCAGGGAAGGGGGAGAAGAGCGTACCACACCTGTCAAGTAGCAGGATTTTATCCCAAGGATTCGGAAATGGGGAGTCGGTAGTAATCTGGACACACAAGCCGAGAGTCAGTTAAACAGTAAAATGTGAGATGAAGAGCGACAGAAAGGAATGAGGCTGACCTGTGTGCGTTGAAAGAAGAAATGAGACTGGTAAAGCGGTAACTAGACTGGTAAGCCTGGTTTGCATATGAGCAAATATACGTATTTATGACATGCTGAAAGAGTTTAGAACATGCCATCATCTCAATAGCATGAAGAGTTAGAGGTCACTTGAAGGCTTTTCTGTAATTGCAGCAAGGCTGGTGCTACTTACGAGGCATGCCTCGTGTTTCCTTCAATGCCATCAAAAGGACTTTCCTTACTGCATTGGCAAGAATCACATTAGGATTGGAAGTTGTCATCAGACACGCAGATGAGAATGGGCTTTAATGCAGCAGCCTGAACTAGACATGGACAGTTTTGGATTAGAGTGAACTTTTGGTGCCTGCACAACATTGACCACTGATCGATGTGGGAGATCTTGCTTTTCTGCTTGTCTGACAGAGTGCAACCCATGAGAAAGCTGTGCAAAAAACCTTCATTCTGAGCCCAATCAAGGGCAACGTTGACTGGAGTCTGGCAGCTAGGGCTGCTCCTTATTATGTGACGGTGAGTTTAGTTGGAGTTGCAATCTGTGTATTTCTCAAGGCTACCACAAGCATTCAGTTTCCCTCTCCTTCCTCACTTTTACTTTGTAGTTTCCAGTTATTCATTTATATGCACATCCACTGTGTCTGGATTTGGCAGGTTTTGAAGTCAAGCATTGACAGAGTGGTCTAGTTCTTCTCAAGCAGAGAAGCCGTCAGTCGAACTGTTGCCCTGGAAACAGCAGCCGCCCTGCAGGTAGGTTTCTTTATGTTTGCTGATGTAATGGAAAACCATGGAATTATGGAACAGTGGTTTGCAACACTAGCAGCTTTTTGTTTCTGCTGGTAAAGCTATTGCATTTGCTCTCCTGCAACTTCTTGCTGTGCCTGAGCCACGGCTTCGAAAATTGTGTGCAGAAACATTTCTAATTCTAGGTTATATTGCCCTCTTATCGTAACTACTGATCTTGTGAGTTGGAAATCGTATGTAGATGTTGTTGGATGAAGTGTCACAGAATGCACAGCAGCAACTGAATGAAGCTTTGAAGAACAAGCCAAGGTATTATTCTAGGCCAAATTCAACATAGGAATGTGAAAAAATGTTATTCATTTTCCCAAAAAATTTGAAAAAAAAGTTGGAATACTGTCAATGTGCTACAGAAGGCACCCCAAACTAGACTTACTGGTGGTGAGATTTCATGAATGTAGAAGGATAGAGCCTATACTGAATTTATTTATTTTGCCAAGAGCTCTTACTTCACTGCCCTCCAATTTGTTTCCTTGAACATCATGACGTGCAGCCTTTGAAGAAATGCAAATGTCAATTACTGTAATACGAACTGCATTCATATGGAGCCTCCGCGCAGACTGCGTGAAGCCTTCAACTGCCAGCAGAATGCACCCATGCTTGGGACTCTCTCTCTGTACCCTATCTGTACTCTCTCTCTCTCTCCTGGTATGCTCGTGTGGATACCTTTTTTGAAGGCCATGGACTCTCTATTGCTTCCCTATTGCCAGTGAATCCAGAAGGGGAGGACATCACATCCAAGCATGACCGCAACAGACTCATTAGGAGAGAGCTTATGGAGCTATATGTCAGGAGATTTTGGAAGTTACCCAACCTCACGACAAGGCTCCATTTCTATAGAGAAACATTCTTAGTTCTCCGAGATGATAGAATCTTGCGGCCCAATTACCTTTCGGCAGCTTTATCTCCTTCTCTCCTGAGGGCTTTGGGGCGGTTCAGGGTGGGCTCCCACAACCTACGGATAGAGCGGATGGGAAAACCTGCAGCGGGAGGACCGCCTATGTCCAGCTTGCACAGGAAGCAACTGAAGAACCCTGCTTCTTCTATTGCCCTCTATACTATGAGATCCGCGGGAGATTCCATTGTTTATTCCGTGGAACCCAATCTCTCACTGAAGTCTTTCACTATGAAGATCAGAAATGCTTGGCAGCCTACCTGCACGAGGCATTCACCCTTAGACAATCACTCGAACAATAGTTCTGATCTCTATCTCTGGTTTCCTGTTTTCTCTTTCATGTTTTTCTTTCCACTTTGTCCCATAAGCTCTTTGAGCTTTCCGCGGACATTATAAAGCACCATTTCATTTCATTTCATTTCTGTACCATAGTAGCAAATGAGATGGTGAGAGACCAATGATAGAACCAAAGACTCGAACAAGAATCCGATATAAGGGAGCACCACACATGGTTAAAGAATGGCTACTCAGTGCACTCGGATACAGTCACTACTAGCAAAGTGTTGTGCCAACAGTTGGTCTTAGTCCTTCGTATTGGCATGAACTGATTGGAGTTACCTGATTTGACATTGATAAGCACAGTAATTCATGCGATGCTCTGATTCTGACTCATACCTCCTGAGCTTGAAGAATTGACAGATCTGGAATGGAAACCAGGGTTGATCTGTGTAGGGCTAAAGCATGATTTGATTTTCACATGATACAGGTGCTTTGCATGTTGTTGCTAGTGCTAAGTAACATTTATCTACCTGTGATGGAAAGACGACAGAAACTCAGTAAGTTTGTACCCCTCTGAAGGGAACTGATAGAGTCGACGGTGACTCCTATTCAAGATTGTTTAGTTGTCCTATTCCCTGCGTATCTGCAATTCAAGGCTTTAGTCTTCTGTCTTTGTCTGTTGTCCGTTGTTTGATGTTGACACCTGGCTCTCTATTGATCTTCTGTTTCATCTTTAATATAGCATTCATTCTTGCCTTGGGTGGTCTGTCTTGTTCCCAATTGGTTATGTTTCTAATGTAAGCCTGGAGTTCTCTGCTTTCTCATACAGCTATATATTTGTCTACATCTGATGGAGTGATTTGGCAGGTTTTCACTTGACCTGGACATTGCTGCACCCAAAATTACCATTCCCACATAGTTCTATCCGGATGGCAAGCATCAGTGCAAACTCCTGCTTGACTTGGGTTATTTCAACCTGCAAACAGAACAGGTAGGAATTCCCCGTCTGTCTCATATTGCTCCAGTTTCCCTCCATTCTCGGCATTTAGTGACGTTTGGTTGGTGTATGAGTAAAGTCCTGCTTGACTTCAACCTCCAAAGAGAATGGGTGGGAATTGCTGTTATAACTTATGTTGCTACTTCTCCATCCATTGTCCAATCGAGCAATCTTGTGGTCAGTAGTAAACAGTTTGTGCAATTCATTTGGCCTCTGTTTAGGTTGTCAAATTCTCATGCAGATGTGGGAGGGAAGGGTGGTAATGTCATGCATATGATATGTTTCTTGGATGGTGAAGGGGGAAGGTACATCACCACAGGAGATGGAGGTGTACATGCGCTTCCGTGTTTGGTTGAGTGATGTTTCAGCATTTCTTGTTGATGGAGATTTTGACTGGAATAAGCAGTACATTGTGGACGAGTCAAATCAAAAGCTTCGACCTGAACACGAAGAAGTCAAAATCCAAAGGGAAAAGGATGTGGCTCAAAGTGACAAGTTTGGGGGAAGTGGTGAAGAGATTGAAGGTAGTGGCAAAGAATGCAAACAGAAGGGTGAAACAATCAACAAGGATGGCAGGAAAGCTGAGGATGAGACAAATGAAGCTGAAGTAGATATTGAGAAGAGTTGAGTGAATGGTGAAGAGGAGGAGAAGAGTGCAGAAAGAGCTGACAAGAAATGGAGAGGGGAAGGTGATACTGTCTACAACAAGTGTGAAAACGGCACAGAGGATACAAGTTCTCGGGATGGTTTCTGCTTTTGGCCAGTGCTTGAAAAGACTGGGGTGGTGGTTTCATTTCAACAGGTAACATTTGATTGTGAAACCATTTTGTTCTCCTTTCAACCTCATTCTCGTTTTTCTCACTATCTTGTGTTTTGTAGCAGTTTTTTGGTCTGCTCAGTTTTTTCTGGCTCTGGTTTTGTTTCCTCTTTCATGTTTTTTTTCCATTTTGTCCCATAAGCTCTTTGAGCTTTCCGTGGACGTTAAAGTATTCCATTTCATTTCATGTAGTTTGACTGTCTCATACACCTCCTGTGGATTGAATAAAGTTGAAGAGATTGGTCAGGAGATCGCAGATGCAGATAAGTTTCTCTGAGATCAGAAATGCTTGGCAGCCTACCTGCACGAGGCATTCACCCAAACAATAGTTCTTATCTCTGACTCCGGTTTCCTGTTTTCTCTCATGTTTTTCTTTCCATTTTGTCCCATAAGCTCTATGAGCTTTCCGCGGACGTTATAAAGCACTATTTCATTTCATTTCATTTCTGTTTTTTCCCCTTTCCTTTTTCCCACGAGCTTTGAGCTTCTTGTGGACAGTATGAAGTCTCTTTCGTCCCATTCCTCTGTGGAGGCCTTCAGCTTTGAAGATCTGTAGTGTCTTGCGGCCTATCTGCTTGGGGCCTTTGGTCTTAGGGCATCAGTGATGTATCCAGAAATGCTCATTTCTTTGTTCCACCGCGTCCCATGGGCCCTCTGTGGATGTTATTAAGGTAATTGAAGGCGATGAATATTTCTTCTTTCACTGTTCTCTCTGTGGACACTATAAAGCACCATTTCATTTCATTTCTCTACTATGAGATCTGTATGATTCTTGTCTTTTCCGATACACCCAATCTCTCACAGACGTCTTCCGGATCGTAAATGCTCGGTGGCATATCTGCATGAGTCATTGACTCTTAGACGATCCCTTTAATGAGAAAAATCCCATGTCATTTCATTTCATTTCTTCTATTATGAGACTGAGGACGATACTATTACCCATTCCAGGACAGCCAATCCCTTTATGAGGTCTTCCATTACGAATCTCAGAATTGCATCTACATGAGGCTTTCCATCTTAGAGAATCTCTTGGTGAATAGTGGTTTCTGGGCTGCTTGTTGAGGGTCCCACTTTCGCACTTGTATCCTGCTTTATTTTGTCCCATCAGCTCTTTGAGCCTTCCCTGGACGGCATAAAATCTCTTTGAGCTTTCTGAGGACGTCATGAAGCACCATTTCATTTCATTTCCTTAGATTATATCTGACTTTTATATACATAATAATCATTTCAGCTTTCAGGCTAAATGCAAACTAATACATGTGGGCCACGCCCCTCACCAAGAAGTTACAGTCGTCACCCCTGCTGCCACTTATGGCTGTGATTTCTGGTCACCTGTAACCTTGTAAGAACAAATGTAAGCCGGAAGATGGCCTCGGTTAGAAGCGGAATGCATCGAAATTCCACACATAGAATTTGTGATGGTGTTGTACAAGCACTCCTTCGAGGAAGGAGGATTGCAGCAGTTCCAAATTTCTTTCCCCACAGGAAACTGGGACACCAGGACATGGAACCAGCCAACCTTAAAGCTGCAGTTAAACTGGGAGACGTGTATTCTTGGTCATCCGTGAAGATAGAATCTTGCAGGCCAATTACCTGTCTGCAGCTCTATCTCCCTCCCTTTTAGGGCAGTGGGGAGGTTCAGGATGGGCTCCCACAGTCTGGATAGAATGTCCCCATAAGACTTTGTTTGCATTAGCCTTGTGGCCATGTGGATAGAGACCGGTAGATGAGACAACTTGCAACGTGAGGACACAATTCTTCTTTCACTGCCCTTTTTACTATATCTGTGGGGGATCGAATTGCCTATTCCTTCATACCCAATCTCTTATGGAGGTCCTCCATTAGGAGGATCAGAAATGCTTGGCAGCTTATCTGCATGAGGCATTAACTCTCATTAACGCCTGCGCACCAGCGCCGCTTCCACCATGCACTCGTCCAAACGTCAAAGGACGGTCAACGAGGAGGGGGGCTCGTCCTCACCCTCCCCTAACCCAACTCCTAGATATCCATTCCTCTCCACATTCCAAAAACCTAGCTCTCAAGCACTATAAGTCTCTCATTAGATCCACAAAGAGAGCCTACACTCTCAAGCTGCAATCTACTTTCCTTGCAAAATTTCAGATTTTCCCATCATTCTTTTTGGTCCCTCCTTAAACGTCACAGAGGCCCACCTGCGATCACTGACATCCACGTCTGGCATGAGTATGCCAAGTCATTGTATCATTCCCCAAGCCAAACTCCCTCTCCTATAACCTCTTAAGCCACTACACTTCTCTCTCTCGATCAATCACTCGGACAATAGTTCTTATCTCTATCTCTGGTTTCCTGTTTTCTCTTTCATGTTTTTCTTTCCATTTTGTCCCATAAGCTCTATGAGCTTTCCGCGGACGTTTTAAAGCACCATTTCATTTCATTTCATTTCTCTTTACTACAGCCAACATTAGCAAGGCAATCAAGAAGCTGCAAATGGCAAGGCATTGGATATTTCAGGGCTACAGGGTGAATTCATCAAGCATGGGGCACCCACTTTGGCCCCGTTTATAGCCCACCTCTTCAATGAGGCAGTGCAACATGGCTTTCCAACAGAGTGGACAAAGAGCATCATCCACCCCCTCTTCAAGAGCGGTGACAGGCTCGCACCGGCCAACTATCGCACAATTATGGTGTCATCGTTAGTGGCTAAGCTGTTTGGGGCAGTAGTGGCCATGGAGTTGGATGATTGGGCCGAATCCTCTCACATAAGTGCTAAGGACAATTGGTTGCAACAGATCCACTCTTGACCACAATTTCACTCTCCAGGTTATAGTGGAACGTGCTAGCTTTGACAAAAAAACTGGTCTATGTCTGCTTCGTGGACTTCCACAAGGCTTTTGATTCGGTTCCTCGCGACCTTCTCTTCCGACGGCTCCATAGGGTGGGAGTCCCTCAGGACATTCTCTGTGCCATTTCCTCCATGTATGAGATCGCCACTGGCATGGTCAATGTCGCAGGGGAATTCTCAGCTGAGGTCCATAGCAACATTGGGGTCAAACAGGGCTGCCCTTCTCACCTACCCTGTTCGGAATCTACATTGACGCCTTGGAAGTTTACATCTTCAAAACCATGGAGTTGGTGTGCCATTGGATGGAGGACCAACACAATCAAATCTCCTCTACGCGGATGATGTTGCCCTTTTGGCACAATCTCCTGTCTTCCTGCAACGCCATCTCCACATCCTGGAACAGTTCTCCAAAGACTATGGGCTGCAAGTCAACCTTAGCAAAACCAAGATCATGGTTTTCAATGGGCAGGCCGACCGCAGATTCTTCCACAACAAAGATAGTCAAATCGTCCCGGTATCTGGGTCTGGTTATCCACTCCCCCAAATTCCAGTTTGCAGCAACTGCCCTGGACAGATTGACAAAAGGCAGGGCAGCCTCCATCTGCCTTCAGGCCAAATGCAAACAGATACACCTGCACTATCCACCGACCAAGAAGTGGCTGTTTGACAGCGTTGTCACCCGACTTTTGGTTGTGAATTCTGGGCACCTGCAGTCCCAGTTCCTGGTGGGAAAAGAATATGGAACCATTGCAGTTATCTTTCCTCCAAGCAATGCCAGAGGCACAACTCCATCTCACATACTGAGTGCAGAATTCGCATGCGTGCCACTGCAAACTGAGGCCCTTTTCCAGCTTACAATTTTCATGCATAGGTTACAAGCCCTTCCCCCCAAGGGGCTTGTGGCGAAGAGCCCTCGCAACATCTATTAGGCTCAAAAATGCAGGTTTCAAACAATCCTGGTATGCTCATGTGGATACCTTTTTTGAACGCCATGGACTCTCTATTGCTTCACTATTGCCAGTGAATCCAGAAGGGGTGGACATCACATCCAAGCATGACCGCAACACACTCATTAGAAGGGAGCTTATGGAACTACATGTCCAGAGAACTTGGAAGCTACCCATCCTCACGACAAAGCTCCATTTCTATTGAGAAACATTCTTGGTTCTCCGATATGATAGAATCTTGCGGCCCAATTACCTTTCGGCCTCTTTATCTCCTCTCTTGAGGGGTTCAGGGTGGGCAGATGGGAAAACCTGCAGCGGAAGGACCGCCTATGTCCAGCTTGCACAGGGCAGGAAATTGAAACTGAAGAACACTTCTTCTATCGCCCTCTATACTATGAGATCCGTGGGAGATTCCACTGTCTATTTCATGGAACCCAATCTCTCACTGAAGTCTTTCACTATGAAGATCAGAAATGCTTGGCAGCTTACCTGCACGAGGCACTCACCCTTAGACAATCACTCGAACATTAGTTCTTATCTCTGGCTCTCGTTTCCTGTTTCCAATCTCATGTTTTCTTTCCATTTTGTCCCATAAGCTCTAGGGTAGAAGCACTCTTCATGGCGCAGGAAAATGGGTAAATGTAAGAACTTTTTGTGCTTTTAACCTATGAGATCATGTAATACGTTAACAGAAAGCTCTTAAGATAACACAACTTTTCTTAGTTGAAAGTTAAACGAGATTCTGACTTTATCTGCTATTAAAAGTGGGTAGAAGTAGAGGATGTCAATGTCAGCCTATGGCGCACCTTGTTCCTACCATGACTAATTCATATCTCATTAATATCTTTTCTGCCAAACTCGCAGTACTCTGCTGGCAAACTGCAAGCTGGTCCTACCTCCAGTAGCAATTCAACAATCAGTTTCTGCTCAGAAAAAATTGAAATCCTTTGCCTCCACCAGCAGCAGGACCTATTAATGTGCACTCATTTATTGAGTGAGAGAATGACCCTCAACACACCTTAGAAGGAAGGTTGCTTTTGTCAGACTTGGCAAACCTGAACATTCTCCAGATGAAATTCTTAAGAGCTACTGCAGCTACGACGTCTATTGTATGTTATATGCACCTACAATACCAAATGGAGCCCTATCTATATTAACAACTTTCTCTTTAGGACTATACCAAATATGCTGACATAATTCCAAAGCTTTTGCCTAACAATAAACGTCTATCAAGAAATTTTCGTCAGGAGATTTCACAATAAATGATCAACCTATTTCGAATTCCACGCCGACTTTCCACATAGAGATTGTCACAAAAAGATGTGTCAGGGTTAACTGAGGCCTTGCAAAGAGAGAGTTCAGGAAGATCCATAGCTCTGGACAATTGCTCCACTGTGACCACAAGCACCAAACAACCAATGCCTTCCTCCACTCTGGCAATAAACTTCACTAAAAATAATTGGACTGAAATAATTACTTTGACATCATATCACATTTTGGTCCATACTTTTAATTCAAAATCTCTACAGTGGCGTGATATCGTCAGCTTATGCTGCAAAGATTTGAAGTCAAATTCAATAAAAACTTAGAACCGAAGGAATGAGATGCCAAAAGAGAAGGAATGAACTCAAATAGGTGAAGAACTTTCATTTTGAGAGCTGTGCGTACTTTCTTAACTAAAAACACACTAAGAAAGTACGCACAGTACGTACAAGGCTTCTTAAGAGGAACCGAAAATTCTTAAGCCTTAAGAGCCATGGGAATTTTCGGTTCCTCTTAAGAACTTTCATTTTAAGCTGTGTTTAAGTTGTCAACAAGGCGATACACGGAGCCCCCGCCATTGTTTTATTGATATGAAGTGTAACATGTGCCCAACTGGGAGCTAAAAACTTTCATGTTCCCATTAAGTCTCATGGGAACAACCCATGATATAAGGTTAAGGTCACTTTGGCCAACTTGATGCGTAGTCCCCGGAAGTGTAAGATGTGCCCAACTGGGAACTAAAAAAATTCATGTTCCTATTAAGTCATGGGAACAACCCATGATCAAGTTGGCAAAAGTGACCTTAACCTTAAATAATATCCTAATTCTTATTTGGCAAAAATCCATTTAGAGAATTCCTGGGTGTTGTCACGCTGGAGAAGCAAAGCGATCACGTTTGTTATGATCGCCCTCCTACTTCCTCTTCAATCCTCCTTGCACACCGTCCGAGAGAATCTGACAGGAATGTCTAGACATCTATTTCGAAGCTGGGATAATCTGCGATAGACCTCATTCCCCTTTACCCTCGTTCTCTCGCCCCAGATGTAATCCTGAGACCAATCTGTGTGCAGGGCATTGCTCTGTTGATCAGCTCATAAGTCTCATGTGTTGACAGAGGAGCTACGGATAAGCTATCTACAGTCAATCATGGTCTTCGTCGCCAAAAGTCTTGTAACAAAGAGAAAGCATATATGCGGTGATTCCCGCCGATTCTGTCTATCACTCTTTAGGTATCTAATTGCTCAAGCCATGAATGCACGTAAGGTCATCAATGAGGCCTTCGTTACCATGGATAAGAGGAACCGAAAATTCCCGTGGCTCTCTGCTGCCAGAAGATTTTTCACTGGGAGAGACCAACGTGACCAGGTGACCTGCGTTGCAATCTGGCGCTATCGAAGAAAATTTCGCCGCTTTGCCAGGATGAGAATTCCCGGCGGTATTTCCTTAGTGAGTCCAGACTTCAGTGTCCTTATTTCTCTCTCTGCAAACTCGATGAGCTCATGACCTATCGTCCATCTGTTTCTGCCTATGTGGAAACCATCTCAACTCTGAAAACATGAGAGCAGATCCGTGTGACCAGCGGTGTTGCTACTTGCGGTTAAAACAATGAGCGTTCTCAACCTCTACTTTGAGCTCCTCAGTGCACTCTATAATCTGCACATGAGATGGCAATCAATTAATGCTCAAGACATGTGCATTCATAGGGAGAGGGACATTTTATGGGAGATGTCCAGAAAAAAAAACCTGGCATCCGGTGTGAGCTTCCAAATGACGGCGTACGACCATTGCAAAGACTGCATCAGAGCTAGCACACACTGCTCCAAATGCGCGTCCCCTGCATCCGTGATCTCTACCGAACTGCCAGACCTTTCCCCCATTGAGGGCCGGGAGATTGTCTGCTTGCCTCCGTCGACACCTCGATGAAGAAAGGGCATACTTCAATTAAACACTTAAATCCGGGCCTCGCCTCTCTTTGCCGAAAGCTCCTCAACACTCAAAAGACGTTGTTTGCCGTAGCCTTGACGCAAAATCCGAAAGAGAGAGAACAGACGGGGAGAATGACAGATGAAATCGAGGAACTTCGCGACTCTACAGAATCTGGACAGACACAATAACTTCGCTCTCATGCTGGCCTCTTTATCTGCGAGCATTAATTAGGTCTGATCTGCAACTCAGCTGCCCTCGAATGAAAAGGGAGTCCACTGCTCAATGTCGCAATGGCTCCACACTCTTCAGTGAAGAAGGTCCCAGACAGAGCGAAAGGGAAGACAAACATTTCAAGCGCGTGATGCGAAGTCTTCGGTGGAATGGAGCCGCATTACCACGGTCGGCGGATGTGCCCTCGCCGGGATTCTTTTCCATCACGTGACCAATACGCATGCGAGCTACACGAGAAGATGGAACACCTGGAAGTGTCGTCCTCGTAGGGCACGGTAGTCTTGTTCACATTGGGTGCTCCACGTTGAGTTTGCCCTTTCAACTCCATGTCCACCATACGTTGCATTTCCAGCCTCTTGTGAATCGCGTCTCCCACGGAAACCAGGTCTTGTCGAACTGCGCATTGCAAAACAAGCACGCAAAAAAAACGGTTAGGAGACAGGCCCAGCAAATATCACATCAGATATGACATCGTCGAAAATTGTAGCAACAGAAATTCGAGAGGTCTTACCGGACCCGCCCCATTCGGACGGGGATCGACAAACGTTTGATGGAGGTAGAGATCGATATAATGGGTGCAAAAGTATCCACATTCCCAATCCGAAGGCTGTTGGGGGCACAGGAGGCCGTGACCACCGGGCTTTGGATGTTGTCCAGGTCCATTCAGACGATGGAGGAAACATGCCGCATAGCACGACCCACAATTTACCAACATGACGGTGTGGGCGTTGATCCTTATATGAGCTCCGGTCCGAGTTCAAGTGCAGGAACCTATGAGCCTCCATAATAATCACACTCCAGTGGAAACTACAGAACAACCCGCAATATGTGAGCCCGATAAAAAAAAAAAAAAATCTCATGTATGTTGAGACGTACACATGGTAAATGAAAGTGACTAGGAATGAATATGCAAGGCTGGAAACAACAAATGGAGGTAAAAAAAAAATTTACCCATAAAATACGGGTACAATAAGAGCGTGGATACCAGAAACTGTCATCTCCCGAAAACGAGACTCATTCCACGTTTTAATGGATTGAGGTGTGCAACCATGCTTCGCACAATGCTCTCGAAGTGAATTCCAAGTATACGAATGCAAAGCTAAATATTTACACGTAACATGTTGGGGAAGAGATAGGCCATTGCATGTAATCCAAAAATCTATCATCCCATCACTATTCCAACCCTTGGGATTTTGAAGATTATCCATGTCTTCGAGGCGCAAGGGCACCTGCTTGGCTGGCACTTTTGTGAAGAACCACGCATCCGTGTTGCGGTTTCCGCCTTGTCCATGTCGCCTCCTGATAAACAAATCACTCGAACTGCGTGAATGTTAAATGTTTTGGAGCAGTCACGCATTGAATTGACTGATATGGAAAAGAAAAAACATACTATCGGACCTTTTTTAATTCAGACCCTGATATGGTATGTAAAGGTTTGCATTTCAATACCCTGAAGTGGCTGGTATTAAGAAAAAAAACACTGACATCCGAGATGTACACGAATTAAAAAAAAAATGGGAACCAGGACACGGTAAGTTGTTGGCGTCCTATGCGGCGTTGTAAATGGATATACCCCCCCCCCCAAAAAAAAGAGGGTTTGATTGCGTTGTCGAGCTCACAGTACGTCATCCATGGCGGACATACAACATGGACAAGAGGATTAGTTTGCAAGGTGAATGGTTGTCGTCACGACAATTGTTGGCACATCACAAATTGCACTGTCGGGTCACAAGTGAACAACTACCTGCTACATGGTGGTTCCGGTTCTTGCCCTTGACTCTTCTCAATGTGGATGCTTTGCGCATCCTCCAATGCCAATTGAGAGCCTTCTTCGGGCAATGAAAGATTCAGGAAGGGTAACGGTGCCGGCCCAAGATGTGGAAGGCTTCCGTCCCCGTCAAATCGCTTCTTGGCCAACCTGTTGGATGGTTGCTTCAAAACCTGCGCGAGCACTTCTTCTCGCACCACATGCGCATGTGCAGTAGAATCTGCAGTGGGGGAGTGGAGTTGTTTAAGTACAATGGCTGGAGAGGGGTTCGAATTGTGGCGAGTCGGACGTCGCTGCTTTTCAACCACCGTCGTCACGTACTGTGCGTCACGAAAAGCATGTGGTTGTTCTTCTTCTGCAGCAGGTGGATCGGCCTGGACAGTGCGATCCTCTCGCTGCCCCATATCGTCGAGCCCATCCACATATGCAGGTTGTACAGCGCTAAATGACAGATGGTCCCCTTCGCACACATTATTCCACAATGCCCGCAGGCTGTTCCGAGCAAGAATTGTGGATTCGCGTATGGAAGCATTCATGAACGTGTAATATTGATCACCTGCACGGCCGTAGTGCAACGTTGAGAATGACGAACATAAATCGCATGAAGAGCAAAGGATGGTGCCCAAGAAAAAGGAAACGGAGGAAAGAATAAGGTGGACGGAGCGTACCAGGCATCCAACCGATCCATAAATCCTCCCGCTGCTTGAGGCATTTACGAAATTGATCCAGGGCCGCTTCTCTGGCATCACGGTTTGTTGTGGTCCCACACCACAGCGTATGAAAATGTTCGGGAAACGCAATTGCCATGTCCCCAACTGTTCTTATTCTTATGGGAGAAACATTCGCGTGTATTTTCTCCGATGCATACTTGCGTTGGGCCGGACTGTTTCTTGTGAGAACATTGACGATTTCGTCCAGCTCAGACTTGGCATGAATGGGGTCTGGCATATTGCCAAACACAAAAGACCCCAAACTGAGCAGCGTGGTAGCACATGCTCGGACAACTCTACGTCCATATACAGATCCGGATAGTATTTTAAGCATGTTTGTCATCGGGTTATGAAAAATGGTGGAAACAGGCAAGTTCATGTCCAACGGGACAAGGGTACATTACCATGAGAGCAGTAAGGGGTAGTGTAGTAACCGTGAGCCGTGAACCACAATATCACACAGTCACGATAGCATCGGCTTTAACCATTAGAGGGAGTAGTGGACCGTTTACCACTATGGCTCACGACCACTACAACGAGCCACTTTTTAGCAAACCTTTTAGGTTGCGTAGGCAGTTAGGCAAACGGTCATTAACGACCGGAGGCTGTAACGGCTCTTTCGAGCATAGTATAAAAGACTGCACGCAACTTAGAGGGTGTGCAGTATGAGTATCAGTGATCAATGTGTATTTAGAGGGACTCAGAGTGATTCTGTGTACTTCTGTGATGATGTGACGAGCTCTGAAGTAAAGCCATGCTATTCGAAGTATCTCTATGTAGAGTGAACGTGAGATGGTGAGAATGTGTATCATCTCATAATAGTTCTTGTTTTCTCTTGACTACCATCTGTTTGTATGAACCAAGAGGCTTCAGTCCTTTCAACTAAGATCTTTTATGCTTAAGATACTGTAGATTGGTCTTAATCAATAGGATTAAGCAGTCTGCAATGATATGGCTTCATCCGACGTTCATAGTTTAGCTATCCTTAAAACGATTACTTCGTAATCATTTCTGAGAGCATACCGTTGGACAACCTCTGTTGCATGTCTTAGGAAATGGGCAGTAGTGTTAAGAGCCTGTTTTGTCTAAGTCATAAACCAGCGGTTAACACAAGGTATTGTACATCAGAGTCCAACTACCGTTGCTCCATGATGTTGAACTCCTTGGGTATCTGGATTGTGTGGGGCTCCACTGGCAAGTCCTGGAGTGACCTTGAGGGTGGGCCCTCAAACTCCTTTGAGGCTGGCTGACTGGAATGAGTGGGGGGAGCTGGAGTGATAATACCTTTGGCTGGGGCTTGTTTGACTGGTGCAAATTCCGCAGGTCTCTCAGTACCTGAAAACTCATGAAAGCTTGGAGTGGTGACAGTAGGAGTGTTTCAACCTGGAATATCATTATCTGCAGGGGGCCTACTAATATTTCTTCGTGCAGCAGCCTTCAATCGTGCACCTGGGCCGCCGTTCAGTGTAACAACATGGATTGCCCACAAGTAAATCTGCCCAGGCCCATCTTTCCAAGAGCCTTTCACTACAAGGTGTGCCCAGTAAAACTAGGCCTTCGAAGTGTAGGGTTGGGGCTCACTCCCACTATTGCTGCAGTGAAAATAATATTGATGACAGGTGTTAGCAACAACCTTTGCATCGGTGATTGTCGGGAAATTTTATAACCTGCCTCCAACATACAGTTGCTGCAGATTGCAGCCTCCAGACCAGTGCCCCAGGGAGGTCCAGGATTGTGGATATCAGCATGGGATTGTTTACCCATTCCGAAGTATTGCGAACTGAAATCAGTATTGAAAGAAGAGGTTATCGAAGCTTTACTGGTTGAGATCATAGCAATTCTGTATAACTGCCCAGGTTCATGTCTCCAGGGACGCTCCCCTAGTGCAAAATACACAAGCAGGTTTACAGAAGAAGGCCCAGCAGGTGAAGAAGTCCATTGAACGCGCCCTATGAAGAGAGTTGGTTGCTGGCCAGGGCTAGGAGGGTTCGGGCAAGAATTTGCTTGCAATGACAACCTTCCTTGTACTCCGCTGTTTGAGTACTTTTCTTGCAACCATTGCTTGTCAAGTGACCGGTGAGTGCAGGCACACTAGGGTTCTGGCGGGCCGAGCTGGATCGATGCAGCTGTTGTGAGGGCGGGGGTAGATCAACAGTAAGAACACTGTGTCGTGGCCCTTTGCCTTGAGGGCAGGGGGTCGGGACACGGGAGGGGCTGCCCCTGTGGTGGGGGCAGTAGCAGCGATAGGTGCAGGGGCTGAAGCACCCTTGAGTGCCCAAGGCACTCAAGGAGGTGGAGGCGCTCACTAGGTGGAGCCCCGCACTGTCGCGGCCCTTTGCCTTGAGGGCAGGGGGTCGGGACACGGGAGGGGCTGCCCCTGTGGTTGGGGCAGCAGCAGCGATAGGTGCGGGGGCTGAAGCACCCTTGAGTGCCCAAGGCACTCAAGGAGGCGGAGGCGCTCACTAGGTGGAGCCCCGCACACCGGGTTGCGGTGGGGGTGGCTCCACAAGGGGTGGTGGTAGCTTAGCGGGACTTAGTGGGGGTGGCATAGGACTCACCATGGGGTGGAGACCTCAAGGTGGGAGTCGTGGGGAGTCTTGGGACTCATCACGGTCCAATGGGGCCGTGGTGAGTGGGCCAAGACTCACCGGGAGTTGAGGGTCTTCGTGGTGGTTCGCCATAAAAAGGCATGGTTGTTTGTGAAACCCCCGCGGACAGCTACAGAAGTATATATAGGGAGTAGTAACCCCGAGAATGGTGCAAGCCTGTTGGTGACCAAAAACTAGTGAGTAAGCGAGCGAGCCGGAAAGCGACCAAAGAGTGGGGAGCTGTTCCGGACTGCCATCTACCAAAGGGAATTCCCACTAGGCCCAAATTGGTGGAGGGTCTTTTGGGGTTGCAAAGGGGGACCGTTATGTCCCGGTGAGTAGCCGAAGCTCCAAGTTGGCCCGGCGGCCAGGTTGGGAGTCAGGCGCGCGCATCAAAGCGAGTAACTATGACTTGAAGGGGAGCTTACCGAAGTGAGGAGCGCGACACTTGGTATCAGAGCTTAGAGTTCAGTACGCGATCGTCCTTGGGATTGGCCTCATCATGGGGTCGGGTAAGCCAAAGCGAAAGCGGAACGGCCCAAAAGATGATGATCCTGGTGAGCCCGATGGGGGTGACGTGTCACCGAGGTGGCCGTTTGAGGAAGCGATGCATGTTTCCGAAAACGAGGCCGCTCAAGAGCGGGAGGAATCTGAGGAGTCGAAGCCCGAGGAATCCCTGAGAGCTCCGACCGACCAACAGATGCCTCCCATGCCGGCAGCCTTTTGGGAAGGGTTGTTGGCGCAATTTGGCGGGACGTTGAAAGACGTGTTGAAGGCGGCTAATGCCACTTCCACTAAGGCAAAGTTTAAGGTGAAGCCTAAGGAACCTGACACCTTCGAGGGCGTCCGAAATCGGAAGGCACTCAACACCTGGCTCTTGGAGCTAGAGCAGTACTTCCGGGCGGCCAAGTTGAGTGACGAGGATCGGGTGGAAGTGGCTCCCACCTATTTGAGGGGCTATACTCAACAATGGTGGTAGAAACGCCTTCACGACCGAGGTCCAAGCCCGGAAACCTTGAACTGGAGTAGGTTCAAGGAATTGATGAAGAGGCAGTTTGTGCCCCCTCAACGTGTCCTGGCTTGCCCGGGACAAGATGAGGAATTTGAAGCAAACAGATGACATTCGGGGATATGTCCAGGCTTTCAATGTGCTGTTGCTCGAAGTCGCGGACATGGCAAAACCAGAAATGGTCTTCAACTTTGTGGCGGGACTGGCCCCATGGGCCAGGCGGAAGTTGGAGGAGAAGCCACCTAAGACTTTGAACGAGGCAATTGAGAGGGCTAAATGTTTCTTGGATGTCACTAGGGGCGAAAGACAAGGCCGTACGGAGCTGAACCACAAGAAGACCCGGCGGGAATGTGACTCCTTCCAACCGGAAAAGAAGTGGGATAGGCCACGCGGTGACAATGGCACGTGGAAATCAAAGGGAGGGCCTTCACACGTCAAGGCGGCACCCGGTGCTTCGAAAGGAAAAGCGGGTGGAGCGGCCTATGGCGGACAGAAGGCGACCTTTCATGGAGTGTGTTTCAATTGCGGGGAGCCCGGGCACATAGCCAAAAAGTGCACGAAACCCCGACAATTGAACATGACTCGGGCGACCACGGAGCTGTAGGAAGATACCATCAGTCGCCTAGTGGAAGCGGTGGTCGCCAGGACTTGCAAGGTAGGCAACTATTCCTGTGAGTTGTATCAGGAAACTGGCGCCCTGCGTAAAGGGAGTCAGTTATTGTTCGTGGATGGGATAATATCCAGAACTAACGTGTCGTTGTTGGTGGACACAGGAGTGTCGCACTCTTTCATGACACCAGCAACGGCACAAAAGCTGGGACTCCCGACAAGTGACGTGGGGGCCTCTATTGAGGTGCGTTCTGCCAAAGGAGAACCACAATTGGCGACGAGGTTGGCGTTCGATGTTCCTCTTCACCTAGGGAGTTGGGAAGGACGTGAGAACTTCACCATTTGCGAGATCGATGGAGTGGATCTCATTTTGGGGATGACCTTTTTGAGCAAATCCGGAGCGGTCATAGATGGCCGCAAAAGAGTAGTCACACTACCATGTGGGGATGGTGGCGAAGTCTTACGAGTGTCGGAAATGCCCAAACCCGTGGGAGGGCGAATAAACCTTCTGTCAGCAAGGGAGTGGATCGTGGAGGAAACACACGAGCCCCAATTTTTGCTTTACGTCAGACAAGTGAAGGGAGAAGGCGATGGGGAGCCGAGCCCAGATTGGATCAAGGGGGTTTTGGAGAAATACCAGGATGTGATGCCGGAGGATTTACCAAGTGGCTTGCCACCGCGAAGAGGAGTTGACCACAAGATTGAGGTGATACCGGGATCGGAACCGCCTGCCAAGGCGCCCTACCGGTTGAGCCACAGAGAGTTGGTCGAGCTGAAGACTCAGCTATAAGATCTAATGTCAAAGGGGTACATCCGGCCGAATAAGTCACCTTACGGAGCCCCGGTGCTATTCGCAGACAAGAAGAATGGGACGCTGCGGATGTGTGTCGATTACAAGGCTTTGAATAAGGTGACTATAAAAAACCGGTACCCTTTGCCAAGGATTGACGACCTTTTCGATCAGTTGGCAGGAGCGAAGTATTTCAGCTGGATCGATCTGTGCTCCGGCTATCATCAAATTCGAGTGGCGGAAGGAGATGAGGAGAAGACCGCGTGCAGGACAAGGTATGGTTCATATGAGTTCTTGGTGATGCCTTTTGGGCTCACCAACGCACCCGCGACCTTTAGCACGCTGATGAACAACCTTTTCCAGGAGTGGTTGGATGACTTTGTGAGTGTGTACATTGACGACATCTTGGTGTATTCGAAAACAAAGGAGGAGCACCTGGAGCACCTCAAAAGGGTGTTCCAGAAATTGCGAGAAGGGAAGCTGTATGCCAAAGCTTCAAAGTGCGAATTCAGGGTCACAAAAGTGGAGTTCCTAGGGCATGTGATTACACAGGATGGGATTAGAATGGATGACAAGAAGGTGAGGGCAATCTTGGACTGGGAGCCTCCGACTTCGGTCCCGGGAGTGCGATCCTTCCTAGGACTCCAGGGATGCCTCGGCGTGAGCCTGGTCACGTGAGCGCGTGAGCGCAACTACGCTAACGCCACGTCACCTTGCGCCAATGCCACATCACGGGGCTCACTCCACGTCATCACACTTGAAGACCACGTCACCACGCGCCCAGGAAGAAGTGGAGTGTATTCCCGCGGATTGGCACCCTTTACCGCGGAAACAAGCTGGACGACATACTAAAAGGCAATGGTCATTCCCACCGGAAAGCAACAGATGAATAAAGGATGGATGAATGTACAGTTGGATGATAAAAAGATGGATGAGTGTGAAAAATGAATGTAGATGGATGAATGAGGGATGGATAAGAGTCAAATGGATGAATGTGTAATGGATGTTGAACAATGGAAAACATTCATGACAGGAAGATGCATGACTAAGACTTTAGACAAATGCACGACGTATATGACATGAGTGTGGCAGGATTGTGGGGTGGATTAAAGAGTATTAAGGATGAATATACACTGGATGTTGAACAAAGGAAAACATTCATGAATGGAGAATGCATGAATACACTGAAGATGAAAACACCACGGATATGAGAAGAGTCAGGGAGGTTTGGGAGATGGTTTCATACATATTGCAATTCAAATGAAAGTTGATTATTTGATTATTATTTTTCTAAAGAAACAACTATGGTGGAGGAAGGGGATTCAACGTTATCCAAAGAGTATGAAACTGAATATTAAAAGAACATAGTTCAGTCTGACTCAGAGTCAGTACAATGTATCCCCGCCTCCTCTGCATCTAAGTCTAAGTATTTTAAAACACCAGATCTACGTTGGATACACCTACGGCCGGGCACTAAAAAGTCAGGAGATAGGAACTCGGCTGCGTGAAGTGCCATTGCTTCGGCATAAACAGGAAGCAGAAAATTGGAAAGGGGGCTGTCGAAACAGACTCGCCACAAATGACTTCATCTCCAGAAGATCCAGCGCTACCTTTCCTGAAACACAGCCTGAAAAAGTTATTACTGCAACTTTGATGTTATTAATAAATTGAGTATGGCTCCCCAAGTGGGTTTAGCACTTACTCACATGAAAAGTCGTTGTCGATCTGCTTATCTTCGGGATCGTCATCATTTCGAATTTGAATCCGATCAGTCTGTGTGCATGAAGTGGAGCCAGACAAAAGAGGGAGGAGCACTGTGTTGTAGAGGTCAGAATCACCCTCCATGCCAAAAAGGCTTCTTCCGCCTTCCTTGCATGCATGGTAAGTAGCTCCTGCACCAGACAGGAGGACATGTTAAGTTTGGTGGGGGGGATTTAAGCATATGGAACTGGTGAAGGAAAATGAATTCGGAAGGGAGAGAACAAACCTGTGGACACAGAAAGATCGACCACCCGTGCAGAGTGGTGGCTGCATGACTCCAGAAGTATTTGCATGAACGCTGGGGATTTTTCCTTCGCACCTCTCCAGGGAGTGCCATCTGGTCTCTTCAGAGTCTGACTGGACTGCATGAAGTTGTACAAAATATCATCTACATGCGGCTCATAGGGGGGTTTGACGAAACAATCCTGGTCAGAAATCTCAAAGCTGCGGATGGAGGATGGTGTCTTGGAGGTGCGAATCCTCCGCAGGCAGATCGCCTCGAACATCCTCGTCTGCCAAAGATAGCAAGTTAGTGCGGTAAACACAATCTATATTCATAACTCGGGAAAAAACAAACATTTTTATCACGAATCGGTGATGATCGGTGTCGATAATGACAGATTCTAATACAGTGAAGCTGCAGAGAACATTGAAACTCATCATGAAAGCACAAGCAGAAGGGAGACGGCATACCAGCTGACCAGGGAAACCCCCTTTCACAAGGTAGAGGTTGTTCACACAATTCCATGTACGTAAAACTTCAAACCCTGAAGACTTGAGGTATGATGCCAAAGCCCGACGACTATCTTTGTCACAAGACTGGAAAAGCAGAAGTGTCCCTGCATCAGAGATGAAAGTATTACAGAACCCGAACACCCAACTCCAGTAGTTGTCCTCGAATTTGTTCCAGCCTGGCGTCTTGCCCTTTGGAAGAACTTCAGGCACAGCCTGGCCATCCGGGATGTCGAGAATGACAATGTCAGCCACATATGTTTTCTGCACACCGCACACGAAGGTGGGACCTGTGCTCACCTGCAACAGATATGTTTTTTTCAGAACGATGGCAGGAATGGTTTCAACGAACCAGACTGAAATACTGACAATGAAACTTTCAGGGAAAAATGAAAGAAACTGGAATTCTCACCAGATTGAGGAATGAGATTATGTTGTCCCAGGTAGGTGAAGGCAACCCAGTGTATCCTCTCTTTCGACTCTGCATCATCGACAGCCAACCCTCATTGACAATTTTAATGTCTCCTGCCGAATCAGAACGGGAAGGGTGTGGCTTAGCGTCGAACACGCACTGAACTGTGCGGGTATATCTGTTAGAGGACTGTCGGGGACTTAGACACTTATACGGGATCTGTAGGGTACCCTTAATTTTTGCACAGACTGATACCAACAGGAGCCTTAGGGGTGACAGCAGCGCACTGTAGAGGGGGGTTACACAGCCCGTCACAGTCGTCACAGCCGACACAGCCAACACAGCCCGTCACAGTCGTCACAGCAGACACAGCCGACACAGCCAACACAGCCCGTCACAGCCGACACTGCCAACACAGCCGTCACAGTCGTCACAGCAGACACAGCCGACAGAGCCAACACAGCCCGTCACAGTCGTCACAGCAGACACAGCCGACACAGCCGACACAGCCCGTCACAACCGACACAGCCATCACAGCCGACACAGCCCGGCACAGCCGACACAGCCACACAGCCAGTCACAGCCCGACACAACCAAACACAGTCGCACAGCCAGTCACAGCCCGTCACAGTTTCACACAGCCAGTCACAGCTTGACACAGCTGTCACGATCATAGGGAACGGAGAGCAGGACAGGGAACGACTGTGGGAAACAACACCTGCGAAGGGAACATGTTAGTTCACAGACGACGGTTAGTGAGGGAAACGGTTAGAACCACGGGTAGGAAGGTAAAGGGAGAAGCGAGGAATTTTGGGGATATCATTCGGAGGAGGACTTCTTGGTCATGGAGGAGAGGGGATCGGGCAGAGATGAAGAACGAAAGTGAAGATAGAGAGATGATGAGTAGATGCTTGATATATGCAAGGCTGTAATGATATTGTAGAGCAGATTAAAGACACAATGGCTTCGGCCTGATACCTGATAAATCATAATCGGATACTTTTACGATACAATCACACTGTGTAGAGAGATTTGAGTGAAGCTGTGGAATGAATGGATGAGTTGATGGAATCCAATAGATTGATAAAGCAAATTGTTACTTAATTATCAATGGTAAGATAGCTAACATGAATGCCAAAAGGGAAACAAATAGGAAACACCCCCATGATACACTAGCTGTAGGTCATGACTGATTGTTCTGCGCGGGCTGAGTACTTAGAGATTTCCAACTCTTCTATCTTGGAGTTTCCGCCTCGAATAGCGAAGGGATGGGTGAGTAAAAGCCGTGCAACATTTGGCGACCATACTGGGGAACTAAGTAATGAACAACCAGATGTGACAGGCATCTGGTGGGATCATGGTGGTTGGACCATTAAAGAATTTGAAGTGAATCAAATTCCCTGTGGAACGAAGGAAGAAAGATTGTCCAAACAATTCTTTCAAAGGTTCTTGGAATTGCCAGACGGTTGTAAAGAAAATATTCTTAAGCGAGTGCATGATGCTGATCCGGAATGGGGTCTGGAGAAAGGAGTGATAAAGATTTATCAGGTAGCCTGTAGAGGAAGAGCACGTTGGTTACCAACATTGGTATATGTGATAGCATTGCTATCCATTAAGCGAGTAGAGTTTGAAGGCTGGGAAGAAAGAAAGGTGAATGTTTATACTCATATGCATGAAGAGCTTGTACTGGTAAAGAATTGGATTCCAAAGGATATTTTGTGGATCAAACTCACACCAAGAACAGCTTTTCAGACTTGTTTGCCATATGGTTATATGGTAACGGAGACTTCAAGTATAGCCAAGGGTGCATTGAAGCTTGAAAGAAACCCAGGCATATACGAGAGATATTACAGAAGAGAGTTTTGGTTATTGCCACATTAAAAGAAATGAAAGACATGGGACATGAGTGATGAAAGAGAAGCTAGATGCCAGAGATATTCAGCAAAAAGAGAAAGCTATCTGAAAGCTAATTATCCATATCTTTGGGAGAGAGGAATAGACATAGGGGAATCATCTGGACCTCTCACACCATTAAGATCAAAGAGTACATCACCCATACCGGAAGAACTAGAGTTGGATGCCACTCCTTCGGTTTCTTTGCAAGAAAGATTAAGGGAATTGGTACAGGAAGAAGATCAATCACGAGGTGAAAGATCTGAGGTACATCCCTGGATAAAAAATTTGACAGAAATCTTTGATAAGAGTTGGCATGGAACACCAAAAGCAGGAACTCCAGCTTCTGAAGCAGACGGTGAAGAAGGAGAAGAGGATGTGGCAGAGCCAACGGAGAGTTCAGACTCTCCAACACCATTACAGTTGAGTTACATGAGTGAAGAAGAAACCCAAGGGCATAACTTGGAGGATGAAAACAGAGAGAAGAAATTGGAAGAGGAAGGATATGAAGAAGTAGACCCAACAGCTGAGGTTGAGACTACAACCAGGACATCCCAACCCGTTGGACCTGGATCAAGTGGAGCACTTGGATCACAGGCCAACGAAGGTGTCGGCTCAGGGGGATCAGGCGGGCTGCCTGGATCTGGCTCTGGGGGGACAGGGAGTGTGGGAAGTAGTGCAACTGAAGCTGGGAATACGTGAATATCGTGGGGCCGGAAGCAGGGAGTGCTCAAGGGCCACCACTTGGTGGAAGATCCACCACAAAAACAACAGGTCCAGGAGGACCAGCACCAGCAAGGGTGCCAGCACCTGTCAGTGGGCAGAAGGTAGGGCCACAGATAGCGTTACAACCAACACGGGCAAAACCACCCTTTCCAATATATTCAGGAAAAGGGGATCCCGATGTACACATTAGCCAATTTGAGCACATGTGTATAGTGAACAATGAGAATGGCGATGATGCCAAGATGAGATTGTTTCCTTGTTCACTTATCAAGAAAGCAAGTGAATGGTATGCAAGATTCCCTGATAATCATTTCCTAACCTGGAATGGCTTGAATACAGCATTTCGAAATAGGTTCAAGACAAGTAAAACTGAGGATGAAGTGTATAGGAGTTTACAACAGCTGAAGCAGAAGAAGCATGAAACTGTTGAAGAGTATATGGAGAAGATGGAATTGATGATGAAAAAACTGGCTGCAGTACCAGCACCCGGTTTAAAGAAGACTTGGTTTGTGAGTGGACTAAGACCGGAGTTGCAAAAGAAAGTGGATATGTTACCCCATAATACAGTGGAGGAGGCATTTGAAACTGCTAACAGAATTGAGCAATTGGGAATGCTCAGGAGAGAGAAAAAGGATGATGAGGACTCTGAGGATGAGTCAGATGAAGAAGAAGAGCAAGAACTAAAAAGAAAGAGTAAGAGAAAGGAGAAGTTGAAGAGGGATAACTATGAAAAAAGATTGGAAGAAATCTTGAAGAAGTATGCCACAGAGGCTGCAACACATTGGAGGAAGGGTGTATGGTGTGCAAAGTGCCAGAATGAAGGCCATACCACCACAGAATGCCACCTGAAGGAGAAACACTGTACTATCTGTAAAATGGATAACCATTCTACTGAGAATTGTTACTACAACAGAAGGACAGCTGCAAGAGAACCTAGGCAAGTAAGGGTGCATCAGGTGCAGCCCCAGCCAAGAAGAAACAATGATCAGGACCACTATGGTAGGTCTGGTGGTTATAACAATGGCATGGAAGGGAGAGGTAATTCAAGAGGGAATTACCAAGGAAATTCCAGAGGCAACTATCAGGGTAATCCAAGGGGGAATTACCAGCCCGGGAATCAGGATTATAGAAATAATCCAAGAACAGACCAAGGGCGAGGACCCAATGGTGAAGAACTATGTTACTATTGTAATCAGCCAGGACATCGCAGGGCAGCCTGTTCATTCTGGATAAGACACCAGAATGAGATGAGAGCTCCTGTGAATGAGGGCCCAGTGGTGGCAGCTCACATGGTTAGGCCATGTGTTGTACCAGAAGTAAGTACAATGATAGTAACAAGAAGTAAAGCCAAACTAATACCTCCAGTAGTAGAGGAAGAAGATGATAATGAAGGTGGCAATGATATGCCTGAAGATGAAGAGACTTGGAAAGATGAGAAGGAACTGCACAAGGAAGTGGCAGATACTATAAGGGAAATGCAAAAGAGTACTGATATTCCTGTGGCAGATTCCTCTGATTCTGATGGAGAAGAAGAAGGGAGTGAGGAAGAAAGGAAGAAAGAAGATGCAGACATGCAAAGTAATGAAGAGACTTTGGCTGAAGTAATATGCCAGACCAAAGCAGAAATTACCATTGGACAGCTATTAGCTGTGGCACCTTATTGTAGGCACAGGCTGTATCAAGCAATCAATCGAATTGCCCAGGAGACAGGAAACATAGACCTGAACAGCAAGGTGACCAGTTATAATGTGAAGCCGGAAGGGCGAGAAACAGTCATGGACTTTGATGATTCTATGCCAGTAATCCAATTGAGAATTGGAAGCACAGAACTAACTGATATACTGATAGATGAGGTTCTGGAGTAAATATCAATGACAGACCTTCAGGAATAGCGGGTCTAAGTAACATGAAACCAGCCCCATTTACAGTAACCAATGGCAGATTAAAGAAGTGTACAACGCCATTGGTTATTATAATTAGGAGTTAGATACAGATACAGAAAGATGATCTTTATGATCACAGTAACTGTGTTGAAAATGGATGAAGTCATGGAGCTACTCCTTATTATTGGGACGGCCGTGGCTGAAACAGGCCAGGGTATTCCATGACTGGAATTCTCAGTTTACTACCGTGCATAATGGGATACAAGAGATACAAATTCCACAAAGAAATCTAGTAGATGAACCTGCTACAAGAAGAAACCTCGAGAGTCAGAGAGTATGACTGGAAAGGAGGACTGGATGAGGACAGAAGCTACCCCTATTTGCTGCACATCCAGAGTGGGAGCAGGTTGCAGAGATGCGTGCTGGAAAGCCTAAGTTGTTTGAGAGGTATCTGCTGTGGTGTAGTGACAGCAACACCAACTGAAGAGGACCAACCAGCATTTACCCCATCACATTCTATGAAGAAAGAGAAGGAGAAATAGAAATCCTAGAAGAACCAGCCACTGTGAGCTTAGAGGATGAAGTGGTGACTGGTTGGACAATTACAGCTGATTTGCAGGTGAAGGAAGTAAATGTGGAAACTAAAGAGGAACCGAGGATGGTGAAAGTAGGAGCTGATTTGGAGCCGAATTCTTCGAAGAAGCTAAAAGCTTGTTCATCAAATACAGAGATGTAATTTGCTTGGAGCTATGAGGATCTAAAGGATACCACCTGAAGTCTGTCAGCATAAGATTGAACTGGAACCAGGGTCAGTACCAATCAAGCAGGCGAGGTATAGAATGAATCCCAACTACGCACAGAAGTTTGAGAAGAGATAAAGAAGTTGGCTGAGGCTAAGTTTATATACCCCATAGAGTATACAACTTGGTTGTCACCCATTGTTATAGTTCCCAAGAAGAATGGCCAACTAAGAGTATGTGTGAACTATAAGAAGCTGAATGCTTGTACGAAGAAAGATCCTTTCCCTTTGCCATTCACAGAGCAGTATTAGACACTGTGGCAGGCCATGAGATGTACTCATTCATGGATGGCTTCAGTGGTTATAATCAAGTGCAAGTGGCAGAAGAAGACCAAGGGAAAACAGCTTTCATCACAGACTGGGGGGCTTATAATGCATACAAGTCATGCCCTTTGGACTTTGTAATGCACCAGCAACCTTTCAGAGAGTGATAAGTGAATCTTTTCATGAGTATCTGGATGATTTCATGCAGGTTTCTTGGATGATTTCAGTGTGTACCGCTCTAAGAATGAGCACTTGCATAAATTGGAATTAGTTTGGCCAGATGCAGGATGAGAGGGCTGGGCCTGAATCTAGAGAAGTGTACTTTCTCTGTGTGAACTCAGGGGTGCTTCTGGGACACATTGTGTGTAAGAAGGGACTCCTTGTGATCCCAGAAAGACAGAGTCCATTAAAGCCTCTCCACCACCAGTGAATGTTAAAAGTCTAAGGAGATTCCTTGGGCAAACCATTTATTACAGAAGATTTTTCAAAAGGTATGCACAAATAGCAGCACCATTGAGAAAACTACTGAAGAAAGATGCAGTGTTTGTCTGGACAGCTGAATGTCAACAGGCGTTTGAGGAACTTACACTCTCAGTACAAAACTACAACCTGTGCTGATTAACCCTCACTGGCATGTAGTATTTCATGTTCACTGCGATGCATCAGGAGAAGCGTTGGGAGCGGTGTTAGCCCAGAATGTTACAGGAAATATAGATTCACCTGTGTACTATGCTAGCTGGTTGATGAACAGTGCTGAAAGGAACTATAGCACAACGGAAAGAGAAGCATTGGCAATGATCTATGCAGTGAAGAAATTCAGGCATTACCTGTTGGGCAAGAAGTTTATGTTCTATGTGGATCATCAGGCTCTGATATAACCTGGTAACAAACCTCTGATAAGCGGAAGAATAGCAAGATGGTTGATAATCTTGCACGAGTTTAAGTTCGAGGTTGTTTACAAGCCTGGGGGACTGCATCTTGTGGCGGATCATTTGTCACGGTTATCAACAGGAGAACCTGCCACAGGAATAGATGATCAATTACCAGATGCGAGTCTCTTTGCAGTGGAGGTGCAGGGAAGTGCAGATGACTGGTTTAGATTGGCAGTGGCCAATCAGATACTACCTTGCTCATGGTCAGTGCCCACCTAGTTATGGTAAGGAGCAGAGGAAGAGAATCGCTATCAAAGCTTTACCTTACCTAACTATGGTAGGAAGCAAGAATGTATAAGCTAGGACCTGATGGAGTACTAAAACGATGCTTGTAGCACCATGAAGTAAATAAAGTTTTGGAGGAAGATCATAAAGGAGTGGCTGGAGGTCATTTTGGAGAAGAGACTACCAGTAGGAAGATACTACTCGCAGGTTAGTGGTGGCCTACTTTGTTCAAAGATGTACACGAGTATTGTCAGAGTTGTGATGAATGTCAGAGGCTAGGACCTTTGCAGAGATTTGGAAGGATGGCCTTGCATCCTACAATGCCTACGGAACCATTTCAGAAATGGGGACTAGACTTTGTTGGACCGATAAACCCACCAGCCAAGAATACACGGAACAGGTACATAATTACAGCCACTGATTATACTACGAAGTGGGTGGAAGCTAAAGCTTTGAGGGACAACACAGCCAAGTCCACAGCAAGGTTCCTGTACGAGAACATACTTACACGATTTGGCTGTCCCTTAGAATTTATCAGTGATCAGGGAAGTCACTTCATGAATGAGACCATTGAGTTGTTGACTAAAGAGTTCATGATTGTACATAGAAAGAGTACAACATATTACCCACAGGGTAATGGGCAGGCAGAGGCTACCAACAAAATACTATGTACTATCTTGGCTAAGATAGTCAATGCAAACAGAACTGATTGGGATACAAAGCTGCTGACAGCTTTGTGGTCATACAGGACTTACTATAAAGTCAGCACTAAGTATACACCATTCCAATTAGTTTATGGAATGGAAGCCTTACTTCCAGTGGAATTCCTGTTACCTACCATGAGAACGGAGTGGGGAAAAAGAATGGAATTGCAAGATTCCATTAAGGTCAGGAAACATGAATTATACCATGTGGAAGAAGTACGTGCTGATGCAGCTGATAATATGACCAGAATTCAGATGAAGAGGAAGGAACAGTTTGATGAAGGCAAGTTAAAAACCTTTAAGACGGGAGATTTGGTTCTATGGTTGCAGAAAAAGGGAAAGATTAAAGCTTCTAAGCTTAAATCACCATGGAAATGACCGTATGTCATACAAAAGATGTATGATAACAACACCGCCATGTTACAAACCATTAATAAAGAAATGCTGGGAAGAGTCAATGCCAATAAGTTGAAGGGGTACGGTGGTATCCATGACAAACCATTGCAGCATGATTTGCATGTTGAAACGCAAGAGCAGTCACGGGCTGCACCGGGGTTACAAACGGAGTATGGAGCACTTGTCGCTAGGCCAAGCACATATGATCAGGGCGGGCAAAACAAGCGTGACACAGCCTATCACAACCCATCAAGGCGAACCACAGCCTATCACAGCACATCACGACGTGACACAGCCTATCACAGCCAATCAAGGCAAAGCACAGCCTATCACAGCCCATCACGACGTGACACAGCCTATCACAGCCCAGCACGGCGCGACACAGCCTATCACAACCTACCACAGCGTGTCACAGCCTATCACTGCTTACCACAGCATATCACAGCCTATCACAGCTTACCACAGTGCATCACAGCCTATCACAGTGTACCCCAGTATGACACAGCCTGTCACAGCTCAACACAGCCTACTAGGGTTACACGATCCATAGAATCAGTGACAGGTGGACGCATAATAACTTCAGGAAAATGGCTGACGGAAGAAAAAACGGAAACTAGTTTAAAAATAGACACGTGGAGGTCAGGGCGCGACACACAGCTGAGAAGGAAATGCAAGACCAGGTGTCATAAAGAAAGAGGACAAGAACGGCCGTCAAAAGGGATGAAAGGCGGGCCCATTAATGAATAAGGAAAAAGGGAAACGGAACGAACGGCAAGTACAGAAAAGCGAAATTCTTGTCACATGTGTGATCCTAGTGGACTATCCAGCAGGGAAAGTCCACTAATGAAAATAAAATCTAAAATCCAGTCACAGCGGAGACAGCCAATAGAAAACCAGAGAAAGGATCAAGAAAATGGAGGGAAATTGAGCGCAAGAGGCGGCGTCGTTCTGAGTAACGGGCGTCTCGACGGGACAGACCATCAATGCTATAGCTTGGAAACTATGGAGGAACTAACAGATTATACGCTCGCAATATTACTTACGCAGCATAGACACGAAAGAACAGAGCGGAGCTTTTCTCTTGAGCGATGCTTGCAAGCCCCGCAAGCCTACAAGAAATTACCCATAGCCTTCTGTGGCAACCATACGTTTATGCTTTGTGCACTACAGGCATTTCTGCAGTTGTTACAGCCAAAACAGTTCTGTGAGTCTAAAATGAAGAGAGTGAGAGGAATGGAGGAAATCAGGGTGAAGAGCACCACAATTCTGCAGAAACAAACGATTGCTACCTCACAGGCGATACAGATACTGGAGGAGCTGAGATTGCAAGGATTGCAAAGCCTAGATTGGACATTACACCATAGACAGTACATGTTACAATTTTTGCAGAACTTTGAGCCAAAGACAGGAACAACAACGGTGAAGGGAGTTGAATTAATGATTACTCCCCTATACCTCCAGCAATTGTTTCGATTGCCAGCAGGTCAGGTGCATATGGAGGAACACAGGGCAAGACTGCAAATAGGGGACTTATTCCAAGAAGGGAGTTTCTTTAAACTCAGGGTTATGCTTGTACCAAGGCTGTGTACCCAGGGCTAAAAGAGGTAGGCCAGGTATTGAACGTTCTGATTGCCATGAAACAGAACCAACAGTATTTGAGTAGATCCTTCACGGAGGAAATACTCAAAGGCCTGAAGGGAGAAGAGGTACAATGGGCGGACATAGTCGTAGTCGTCGTCCCGGGCGTTGAAACGTGCCATGAATGCCCAATCGTCTTTTTGCTGGGCACCGCGTTTTTTTCCCGACAGGTAGAGACGTCACGGCGTTGGATTTCGGGTCGACCGTATGTTGGGGGACCAATTTGTGCAGTTTGACTGTGTCGTCGTCGACAGGGTTTTGAGCCCAAGTGATACATGAGGATTGGGCTAGGGTTAGGGATTGTGTAGACCGTCGGATTTTTGACGGCGTGGCATTCAATCGACGCCATCGAATCCCGAATGTAACCGTGTCGATTCGATACGGTTTTTGGACATGGTGTCGGCAGAGACGGTTGTGGTGCTCGATAAGGTGCAGCGGAGGGAGCAGGACCGCATCTGTTAGATCGCAAGAGCGGGCTGTGCGCGCTTCAGCAGACGATGGCTCCGAGGGCGTTGACCAAAGCCGCGAATCTGAAGAGAAGCAGTAAGACCGTGAAAAAGACGGTGCAAGTCAAGCCGTCGCCGCTGCTGCTACGAAGCCAAAAGGCGGATCTTTACTTGCGCATGTCAGATGAGAAGTGGCTCAAACATCAAGGGTTACATGATTTTTTCGAAACGGTGAAGTGGACGGTAGGACCGGACGCCGAAGCGAAGGCGCTAGAGTTGCTCAACTCCTTCACCTTCTCGATTGTGTTTTTCTATACTTACCCCAGACTGGACTTGGAGGTATATTCTTAAAGGCTGTTAGTATTAACAAAAGAACACTCCAGTGTGCTTTCATCTTATATCCTGGCTCCTGGTGTAATGTACAGGCCCCAATTTTGAATTGCTAAAATGAACAAATGATGGACTACCTTTGAATATCTTTCCAGAAGGGGTAAAGAAAACTTCTTGTCCTTCTATGCTGCTGCTTCAGTCCAAGCAAAGAAATTTGTCTGTAATGAGCAAGGTTGAAGTGAATGGTCGTACATATTCTGAAAATTTCTACACTTAACAATCATGGTTCTCTCCCGTGAAGTTTTCTTCACAAATTTGAAATCTATACTACAATTGCTGATATGACCATAGTTTCTAGACCTGTTCAGAGAATGGGGTGGGATCCACCCAAAGCAAGCCCCCCACCGACAGCCCAACATTTCCAATCACAGAGATAACCCATTAAGGGGAGAGTAGGTGTGTACTACGAGGACCCTGCTCACCAACAAGTCTATGAGAAATTCTTCCATGTAACTATGCATCATATGCAGCCCTGACCACAAATGACAGCCAAGACAACGGTGACTAAAAGAAGTTGAGTAGACACCTGCATTCTCTTGGATGACAAACCCAAAAATGGACACCACGTCGACCCCTATAAACCCATAGTACGTGCTCAAATCCAAAGTCCTCTGCAATAACAAATGAACAAAAGCATATTGAAGCCATTCCTAATATGTGCAGCCATGAGAAGCTTAGTTGCAGCTTCAAGACACAAGGGCTTAAGGAGAAGTGTGCTATTTGGAACCTCTAGAGGGCCAGGAACAAGTTTCACTGTGAAACTTTTAATCACATGCATGCCTCAGCCACAATTACAAGCTCAACCAGAATCATCCCGTATCAGAACCTCCAAAAAACTATGTGAATGCATGGGGAAAAAGACCGTTCCTTGTCGAAAAGTATTGATTGCATAACATCATCAGCTACGATAGCATGCGAATAGCATGTACCTGCATATATGTACATTCAATGAAAGGGTGACAAGTCAATGCGCCAGAGCACAATCTATTATAAGACCTTGTGGGATCTTGACGAAGTAAACTAAGAGGGAAAAAAAGATTAGACCTCTGAGAGCAGTATCCATAACTTTGATGGCAATTGTCCTGAGAGGCCAACATTGCAGACATACATCTGCCCCGCTGCAACAATGGCGAATGTCATCATAGTCTGTCATATCCTGCCAGAACTACGACCCCTTCAGCACAGCTTTAAGACAACATGCCCTCTCAGACACGCAGCTACATTCTTCTGCTTTAATTCATTGAAAGGGCGGGGGCATCCCCCTGCATCACAAAGCCGATGTCTTGAATTTGTGCTTTAACTTTTTCTATCATATTTTGTCCCATGGGCTCTCTCTCTCACATGGGCCAAGGCAAACAACGTCTTATGAGTACATTCTCTCTCATGGGCAGCAGTTTTAGTTTTTTCATATGCTTTTTTGGTTGATATATTTGTGTCACATGCACATAGAACTTTCAGATCAGGGCCAGAAGCTCACAATGTAAAAAACAAGCTTTCTCTCCATAGGAGAGAAGACTCGGTCTGCTCCCATGCTTGAATTATGTTGTCTTCTTAATATGCTGCAGCACCACTACAGTCAATCGGTATGTAGCCATAAATTGAGATGTAGTGAAGAGACAAGTCATTATCCTCACTGCTCCATGTCTATAACGTAGACTTAAAAACCCAAGTTTATACCAAACAAATGACTTCATTTGTCCAATGGCTGTTCCTCTTGTAAAAGTTATTCACTCCAGGAAAAATAACTATGTATTTGCTGACAGGTGCAGAAATTCAATGAAAGAATCAGGTAACCTTAAGTGGACTGCTATGTTCATGGTTTCCCACAACTGAAGTAGCCACTGCTCAGTGATGGCTCCCCAAATACTACAGACTTGACGTAAGAATCTTACATCAACATTGTAAACGACCCCTATGTCAATCTTGTGAGCGCACTTGTCCCTTATGGCCACCTCCATCCCAACAGCATTGTGGAAGGACAAGTAACGCACATAGACATCATGCTCCAAGGTGAACGAGAACTCCCTCCTCCCGAAAAAGGAGGGGTCGCACCTTGGATGCTTTCCATCTGTAGACCCCACACATGCAAAATTGCAACCCATTCTCTCCTGAGGACAAGCCATCTCAAATCATTGCTTCAAGTGTAAACGGTTGCTAAAAGTCACAGCTCATAGTTAGAGCAGCAAAGAAGTGAAAGTGCGACTTGCAACAGCTACAATTCCCTTACTAAAGTCATCCGCTCCACTTCAAATTCCTATAGGTCTCCGTATATGTTTAAAAAAAAAACTTTGCTAAGTCCTAGGAAAGCTCAAAGAGCTTAAATACAAAAGAAAGCAGGGTACAAGACAGAATGCTGAACAAGGAGTCCAAACGCAGCTACTCTAAGGTGGTAAACAAACAAAGAGACATGACGAACTCCCGAGTTATTGACAAAGACCACATTGTTTGGGAATTTACCTTGTCCATATGACAACCACTTGTGCATCTCTGTGTAAGGAAACAACTTTCATGGTAGCACATCAAACATATGAGCTCAATCTACGGGCCTGGAATGCAAAGGTACGAAAACAAGCGATTCGCATCAACATCAACAATAACGTCTGAATGAGGTGGCAAAGAGACCTAGCAGCTCAAAATGGCAGACCGGGCAGATCAGACGTATTGTGCGTGTACACGCGCTGAATTCATGTGGAGTCGACCGATGAGATTATGACCAGACAAACCAATATGGGAGAAGACATAAACTAGGTCCTGCAATCCACACTGTCAGACCATCCAAGACTTACCATAATAAAGCCGCAAATAGTCAGGGCTAAATCCTTCACACAGCTGGCGGGTTTCTACAGTGTCTTTATTCGCATCATCGTTCTCGTCAAACTCCGCGCGGTCCTCATCCATGGGCTCCGGGGGTTGTTCTCCCATGGTCCTCGATTCAAGTGAACACAAATGACTCTAGAGATAAGGAAAATGAAGGTACATTTCAGCTACCGTCCAGTCCCTCACAGACTGGTGAACAATGTTGTGTATTCTGCGGCTACATTCACAGCAAACAACAGACTAGATTTATAGAGACATTCTCAATATCCTCCTCGAAGCTCCACTGTAACACGCAATGGACCCTTTTCTCACAAGCGGACCAAGAAGAAAGGAAGAGCGCCAAGAGAGGATGAAAAAAGTGGGAAATGATTGCTGGCTGCATAGGCTTCCTTAGGGATGAGCTTCTATCATCCGTAGGGACACATCCATTCAGTTTTCATCCCCGTGAATCATCTATCTCCTCGGAGTGGGAGTCTCAATGGATGTATGAACCCAAGAACTTGGATGTATAATAAAGTTTTGCCCGTACTAGATGAATGTATCTAGATTGGGGTGCCTCGTGAGGGTTCAGCTGATTCACGGTGCTCGGCCAGCTCCTGTGACATGGCCCAACTGCGATGCCATTTGCGGTTTTGCCACTCTTTTGCCAATTTGCATGCTGCACTGTCTTGCGAAAAGCTTAGGCTAAAGCAGAGCGGTTAGCTTAAATTAAACATGGCGCTTGGGGCTGGCTAAACTTATCGTGGAGACTCATATTGCATCCGCGCTACTGCCTTTTGTGAACACTACGGGCGAGAGATGTGGATATGGAAGCGATGTTATACAGAGTTCTGGATTAGCAACAACCGGTGCATGACCAAGAGAATAAGTGGAGCGTGTCAGTGGACTCGAAGAAGACAGAGAGACGCCATGGCCATATAGACTGATTTCTAGCTTAGTAACAAAAAGAGAATTATGTGGTGTAGATTGCAATAGCAGTGTGACTGGCCTTTGATTGAATGGACTCAGAGCAGAGACGAGCGAACGTGGCAACGGTGGAAGCGCGTGGCAACTGAGAGCTTTACAACCTCAGTGCTACTTGCTTTCTGGTTGATTCTACGGCTGTGGGCGATTTAGGGTTTCGGGGTTGACTTCATCGGTTGCTCTCCCGGGGCCTGCATCAGTCAGCCTGGACAACATGGCGCAGGGTGGCTGGGTGGACAAACTCGGGACTCTGCCTGGACTTGCTGAGGAGGAAAGGGGCGTTATACTTTGGCGTCTTATGAGCTATGAGGATAAGGGTGGGAAACCAGAGCGCTACTTCCCCCCACGTTGGACAGATGTTGCGATTGTCGCACTCCTGAAGCAGGCATTCCTACCAGCTCCTGTTCCTGCTCCTGGTATGTTTCACTCCCAGCTGCTTTATTGGATAGGTTTTGTAGACTCTTTGCCGCTTTATTGGATAGATGTCTTTTTGCTCCATTCTTATTCACGGTTGTTTATTATTTGTATGTGGAATTCTGGTTGCCGACACACTCGTTTTGGAGTAAGGGTTTTCACAAGGATTATATGCATTGCACTGCTTCTTGGAAATGTCTGGCCGTGAACCTTTGTGGGCACTTTTCGTGCGAGGTCAGAGGGCAAGCCCTTCTGAATCTCTTGAAGCGCATTGGTCGGTCAGATTGCGGCAGATGATGGCAGGTTTAAAGTGTTGTGTGGCCTGAAACCCTAACTCTAAGCCATCATTTTGGTAGTTCACTTGTGAGTGATTGCCGTCCTTGCATCCACTTCTATTTTTATTGTGAGGGAGAGGGAGTCTTCCTTTGTGTCTCTGGAGCTCTCTTGGATATTTTGCATCCATAACCATAACCGAAACAGTTTTGGACGGGCTCAATGGCATCCCAAGAGTATGTACAGGGTTAGGGTTTCAAATCTTCATCTGATTTTTGTGACGTCTCTTGCTTCTTGGTTGAACGGTGTTGTGTCTGTCTTCGCAGCCTACTTTCTGTGTGGGATTGTTGGTTATGGAAACCATGGTTGTGGTTTAGGGTGTCAGATAGTGCGTCAAGGAGGGAGTCTGGTGAGTGTAAGTTTGTAGGGTTTGCTACCAATGTGTGAAGAATGAGTTTCTGTTCCCTCTTCAGTACTTTGATGCATGTGACCTGCGAATCAGTAGTGTTCTTCAAACCTTTACAATTTCTTGAGTACCATCTTCAGAGGATAGAAAGCTCTACAACAGCAGTTTCATCAGTAATTCCATGGTAAGAGTTTGGATGAATGCAGATCTTTGGAAATTTGACAAAATCTGACATATTTGCAGGGGGAGAGAGATCTGCGAAGAGATTGAAAACCTTTTCAGGTAGAGCTACTCTGTTACTTGGCCTTCCCTTCCATGTTCCCCTTCTCTTTGCATTTTCTTTGGTCATAGGCTTTGTTGGTGTATCTTTTGTATTGTTCAATTATTTGCAAGATAGGATGCTCTTATTTTTCTTCAGATACATGGATCTGTCAGGAGTGACGGAAAGTGTGTGGGTTTTGCTTACAGAATCAGTGGAGGTGGTTATGCAAGAATGGAAATTGAAATTTCCTGAGTTTTTGGACACGTTCAAAAAGATGGGGTGCAAGTTGTCTATACAGAACGGTGTGCCACTCGACCACCGTGGTTATCCAAGCATTTTACTGGATAAATTAACTGCTCGTTGGACTGAAGATGTTGGTGATTTGTGGGAACGAGCGAATGATTGCTCGACTGGTGTTGTGCCAGTTGTTGGAGTGAGTGGGAGTGGGAAAACTCGGTTTCTTTACGAGCTGATTGCAGAGAAGTGGGGTTTTTTTTGGACAGCTAAAACCAAAGGAAACGGTGGGTCAGATGATGTCGCCTCTGTGAGTTCTCACGAGATAGAGGTCGATAAGGCAATGAATCACAGGAATGTGATGAAACGTATGAGGTGTGCCATTCTTTCAAGGTTGTTAATCTTGGAATTTTGTCACCAAGAAATTCCTGATTTGAGTCCTCTGCAATGGCTCATGCTCCAGGTGCAATTCCGTGCTTTCCTTGGTGCAGATCGTAACGATCTATATGATGTGCTTACTCGGGAACTTTTTGATGTGGTTACTTCCCTGGAAGATTCAGAGGGGCTAAATGCTAGGATAAAAAAACTGTGGACGGATTTAGAGAGGAAGGTTGGCACTTTCACTGTAGTTCTGGATGAAGCGCAGGTGTTGGGAAGGACAAATGTAAATGACTACGAATCCCCCGAGACGAAAGAGCTAAGGTCCATTTTTTCTCCGTTGATCAAAGCCCTAGTGCGGCCATCTACATCGTTGCCAAAGCAGAAAGTATTTGTTGCTGGTACAGGTGTCAGCTTTTTGAAGCTGGAAGCGGACATAGGTTCGCTGATTGCAAAAGAAGGGGGTGGTGGCCCGGTTCAATTTTCTTCTGCTCCATTTTCTTCATGGACAGATGTGCGTCAGGTTCTGAAATTCTGCAGTGAGTACCTGAAGCTAGAGGATGATCATATGGAGGACAATGCCCAGTATCTGCTGGAAAAGTTCAGAGGCCGTCGAAGGTGTTTGGTAAGTTGTGTCGAGCGCCTTCTGAAGAAGGCTGGAGGAAGATGGGATATAACCGTAGTAGACAACTATTTCAAGGAGATCACAAGCGACACCAATGACAGCACTTCCATTTATTATGCTGTGAGCGCTCTGTGTGGAGCAAAAGGCACATTTGTCCTGAAAGGAAATCATTCAATGGTGCTTCCTTGGTGCAAAGAATAGGAACCTCCTTTGCCTATGCAGGGAGGGGAGAACATACCGTTTCAACGGACGGAGATATGACTTTGCTCGAGTGTGGCCTTGGACAGCTACACCATTCAACAGGTTCCCAATTCACTTTCTCTATAGTCGAACCGACAGTCCATCATAGCATCATGAACTACTTGACGAACAACCATTCATTTGAGAAATCACTCAAAGACTACATGGTTAATTGCAAGGATGATCCCAGTGCAATGGGTAGGGCATGGGAGAAACTTTTCACAGTTCATGTGGCCAAGCTGTTTGACGGCACAAAATTGTTGGCCGATATGTGCTGTTTCAAGGATGCAACCCTGCCTCCAAAATTCGCAAGGGACAAGCCAACGATTACCGGTGAAGGTGAAGGAGTGTGGAGGGAGTCATATAGGATCCACACCGTAAGTAAATTTCTTGATGCTGAAGAGAAATCTCGTCCGCCATGCCTCATTTTTGACGACAGATCTGGAGCTGATGTTCTTTTTGTTGTGAGACTTGGGAATTTGAAGATTCCCGTCTTCTGTCAACTGAAGCTGCGATCTGAGGTGCGGTGGGCTAGAGCAGTGGCAACTACAGATCCGGAACAGATGTACAAGAATAGTTCCGAGTCCAAAACGAGGGTGCTTGCCGCATGCAAAGATGGTTGCATCAGCTTGGTAGTTGCCTATCCTGCAAAGAAGCCAGCTAAACTCCAATCTGAATGCCAAGATAATCGTTTAATTGGCTATATTGGACAGGTAGAAGCGGAGGATTTGTTTGACCGTGTGTTATGTGATTTCTTACGTTCTATCAAGGAGTATTGAGAAGGTGAGATTCATTGGGATACTGGCTCTATTTTTTTGTGTTTGGTGACATTTCTATATTCTCTTGTTGCTGTCACACCTTTCCACGCTATAGAAGTATACTACTAAGTTAGACTGCTTCTGTATTCAACCATGGACCAACTTCAAGAACCTGTGAAAAAGGGACACAAATTAATGACAAGTATGTTTTCATGAACCAATCAATGAGTTCATCAGCTTTGTGTTACACTGCATGATACGATGGTGTGACATGTTTGCAGGATATTCCAGAATAATTTTGTTTCCAGGGGAGTCGGCAGGTCAATTGGTTCAACACCAAGGCGTGGTTGTGTGTTGTAGTGCACTGGGCATCAGGTGCCATTGAGAATTGAGATTAGGTGTGAATATTCTTGAAGTTGTGTTTTGGCTACACTTGGCGGTGAGTCAAGTGAACCAAATAGCGTTAAGATAGACTTCTACTAGGAGTTGTAGACCAGAGTTTTTCATATCATTGGAAGATGTGCAGGCACAGTATCAGATTCCTTAAGGTGGCTTCTCTGCAGTGATTTCCGCGATCACTTTTGATTTTTTGTGATTTACCATTTTGAAATTAAAAACCAACAGTCGGTAGCTCAGTTGGCTAAGTGCACTAAGTGCGACCGACTCTGGGGTCGAATCTTGCTACTGACGGGTGTGGCATACACTTCTCCCCGGTTCCTGGTCCTGGCGGAAAGAGGTTATTTTCTCCTCTCACTGTTAAGGGGCCTGATTTGTGAGCTGTCGCCCCCCAGGTGTTCCCCTTTTTTTAAGAAAAAACAATAAAGTAAAATAAAATAAAAGAATAAATACAAATACGTGAAGAATACAAATATATGAAGAGGTACAAATACATGAGGAAATCAAAAGTGCTTTTCATTTCGGAACAAAGGGAGTAAAAGTTGAAAACCATTATTTAGAGTTCACCTTATTTGTGTCACTATGCACTAGTAATGTACAAGTCAAAAAATTTAATGTAAGACATTGATATATAGTGACCTACAAAGTTGCACAAATAGCTGGGTGATTTTTACATTTTGGAGCCGGGCTGCATGCAGGAGCGGGCTGCCCTTCAATTTTCTTAGAGCCCGGCTAAACCGGCAAATCGCAGATCTCATAACGGGGCACCGCCACCTCGTGCATGTCAGGAAACGGGGCCTCCACTTGCTGACTGGAGAATGTCTGTCTCTGCGTTGCAAGGGAAACTCCGCTTCAAGGTTTTTAGTCGGTGCTCTTCTTTCCAATTCCATACCACCTTGCAATCTTTGCGTTCCTCTCCTGTTTTTCATTTGTTTTTGTTTTGATTCTCCACTGCAATCACACGCCACATTTTCATGTATTTCGTTTCTGTCACCCCAACATTTCCTCTCCAAGCATTTATTGCTCAATTCCCCATCTCCGATTGCATAGGGGTTCTTGCAACCCTAGCTGTCCGTGCATAGGGCCATGGAGGAGGAGGATGCGGATCTTGATCGTGGCTTTCGTTTCGATCATTGTTCGGGAAGCGCAAGCGGACCAGTCAAAGGCGGAGAGCGGCTGTGCTCAGCGACTTAGGCAGGAGTCCTCATATGCAGTATCACGCTATATCTCTCGTCCGTGAGACATTCCACAATGGAAATCGTTCGAAAATTGAGCATAGTTTCCGATTTTGTGATTGAAGTGAAACCTAATTTTTTTGCTGTTGTCAAAAGTAAGGTGATCGTACCAAAATAAGTGATATATTAATCACTGGGCATAGTTACTACTATTAGAATGGTCAAGTTTTTGTATATTTTTGTTAGCAAATTAAAGTGGATTCCAATGCAGCAAAGAATGCGTGGATTCAAAAATCATAAGGTTTCGAAGTTTTTTGTTAGGTGACTTAGAACCGACGCAAGTTTTTATGTCAAGGTGGTGGACATTTTCAAAATTAATTTGTACTCATCGTGAAAGATTTTAGGTCTGAATTAAATACCTCTACCTTATTTAACCTTTAAGTTCCCAAGCCCTTTTCTTGATTTTTTACCAATTTTTGGTACCCAGCTGCAGTAAATTGCCCCTAGAAACCTACCAAAAATCATCCAGAGATTCCAGCCATATAGCAGTGGGCTAGCTCATTTATGCATGCAATACCAAAAATGAGCAGAGTCCATGAACACTTAGCTCAGTATTTAAGCACCCTGGAATTTCCCCGAGGATTGGATCGACATGCGCGATGAAGGCTTCGACTGCGCAACATGAAGTTTGCTCTTGTGGGAGGGCAATTTTATAGAAGGGGATTGGATAGACTCTTGAGCCGATGCATCACCCCGGAGGAGGTTCCCCAGATTTTAGAGTCAGCCCATGATAGCATGTGCGGAGGACGCTTTGCAGGGCGGCTCACAGTGCAAAAGGCTTTGAGGGTAGGATACTACTGGCCCTCCATGTTCAAAGATGCGCACATGCATGTGCGAAAATGCGACTCTTGTCAAAGGTACGCCAAGCGAAATAACAGGCTCGGAATGCCGTTAGTCCCACTCTCCCCCTTGCTCCGTTTGAGAAGTGGGGGATCGACTATGTAGGGGAAGTGCACCCTGCATCGAGTCGACAAAATCGCTACATCATTATAGCCACTAGATATCTGACCAAGTGGGCAGAAGCCAAAGCGGTTAAGAGAGCCAACGCAAAGGTAACCGCCTCTTTCATTTATGAATATATCATTTCCCGATTCGGATGCCCAAAAGAGATAGTGAGTGACAGAGGATCTCACTTCATCAACGACATCATCGAGGAAATGATGGTGGCATTCTCCATCAAGCATCACAATGCGACCCTTTATCAAACGAGTGGGCAGGTGGAGCGCGCCAACCAAACCCTGTGCAACATTATCTCCAAGACAATCAGGGAGCACAAAAGGGATTGGGACACCAAGTTAATTTCGGCCTTGTGGGCATTTCGCACAACCCATAAGGTAACTACTCGACATACCCCCTTTTCATTGGTTTATGGGGTAGAGTTCATCATGCCAATCGAGACAGAAATCCCATCTCTACGATTGGCCATTACCGAACGATTGGCGACAATCAGAGTCATTAAAGGAACGACTCGAGATGTTGGAAGGACTGGATGAAATCCGGCAAGCAGCAGCTCAGCACATTGAGGCAGTTGCAACGGCGAAGGAAGGCTCGCTTCGATGCTAAGCGCAAAAAGAGAATCTTCGATCCATGGATTGTTTCTTTGGAGTCACCGACAATGCTACCCAGCACACCTGGGAGGGTAGGGGCTTTGCACCGTGGCAATTGTGAGATTATACCGTTGGCCCAGACCTCAAATATCAGGTCCCAAAGAAAAAGTGAGAAAAAAATTGGTTTGACCAAATTAAAACCTAGCTTTATCCAATTTTGCTTGCCCCAAGACCCACCATTTCCAAATCAAAAGTGGAGTGGCTATGACCCCATCAAATTGCAGGTCCAAGGGTTTAGGGTTCAAGGTGGTCAACAAAGGCTTGCAAAGGTAACAAAAAGTAGAAAAAATACTGGAAAAAAAAATAAATTTTAAGGGGGGCCGGTTCGGACCCAAATACAAATGCAACGAAAACCAAGACAAATGCATACAAAGTGCGCCTATCGTGCCTAAAGGGATGCTATAAGACTATTATGTCTTATGCAAGGACTCTCGCCCTCACGAGATAAGGTTCTCTAATTGAAGAATGAGGCACTTTCGCTCCAACTGTAAGCTTTTTTATGTTTGCTCCTCCTTGTTTAGCGACAAAAATCTTGCTCACTATGGGCAAGCATGCGCTCAAAGCACTCACAAACATAGGGTCAAGTCTCAACCCCTAGTTGGAAAACTTATATGCCCCACCTTCAAAAAGAGGTTCGTGTCAAGGACGAAAACATGACTGAACTAAGAGATAAGACTAGAGATACAAGGCTAGACAAGAAGTCAAGGTCGGCGTGGCCGAATGCACGATAAGTAAATAAGAATCAAGACGATCTTTATAACAATGAACAAGAGTACAAGATATTGGAACACGACTTGAGTACCAGATATTGGAAACTGGACTGGAGTACCAGATACTGGAAACTAGACTGGAGTACCAGATATTGGAAACTGGGCTAGGGTACTGAGAACTGGACTGAAGTACTGGGAATTGGAAACAAGAGTAGCTTGAACTGGTGTTGGCGAGACTGAAGAGTGTCCAGTCTCGCCTCCTATATATATTGGCTACTAAGAAACTTCCTTAAGAAGCTTCCCCTATGGAGGTGGCTTGTTGGAGAAGTTTCTAAGATTAAACAAAAGTTTCTTGATGGAGAAACTTCCTTAAACAAATGAGGTATCTTGATGGAGAAGTTTCCTCCAAAGGAAGCTTCCTGAGTAGTTTCCCAAGTTACTCTTGGTAATTTGGTAAACTCCCGGTAACTTGGTAAGTAATGGTAAATCATGGTAGATCATGATAAATCATGGTAATTTTCGGTAACATGATAACTTGGTAATTTCTGGTATTTATTTCTGGTAAGTTCTTCTGGGCTATGTCCGTGACATCACCCCCTCCTCTAGCGCCGAGTTCCTCGAGGAGCGGTAAAATCTTGGACTTGCTTAGTGTTGGAGAAAATCCAAAATCCGACGAATGATACTTGCCAAGTATTCGATTCTTCGTTCTTGACTCAAATGATTTATAGGTCCCTGCAACCATCGATAGTGTCCAACACCTTGAACTTGGGACCACGCAGTGATTTGAGCATTCTGATTTTCGAAACTGCCTTCAAACATGATTTCATTGCCCCCTAGGTCCGAAGCCTCAACCTCCAACAGAATTATCAGACTTCGAGTAGGCTCCACATGCCGTCGTACGGGGTCCAGACGAAGAAGTACGCGTCGCATTGGTGGCCCATCGTCTCGAGAGCGTCGGCGTGATGTTTAAGGTCGTGAGAGTCGGAATGGCTGATCTGGTAGCTGGGTAAGCGACAACTCTAATGTATCTGGTTCCTGCGACTCCATACTGCCAATACAAGATGCAAGAGTGCTGGAAGTGTAGCTATATATACTGATGTGTGGTGTTCATCCCTCCTTAGCGTGTATCAGGTACATTGAATGCGGAGTCTTCACCTTGAAGCTAAGTTGGCTGACATCATCGTTGTGACGTCTTATTAACGTGTAGCTCGGGGCTTAGCTGGATATCGTTGATGAAACTCTTGGACTTTGTCAGATGCATTGGCGAGGTTGGATGAAGGTTCCCACGTTCGTTTGCTGATGTCGTAGCCTTACCAATGTACGAAATACTCAAGATGTTTATACTTGATGCGAGAGTCTAGGACTTCGTCGACTTCATACTCAATTTCCTGATTGTCTTCGATTGGTGGAGGTGGTACGGAAACTCTCCCTGGAATATTCGATGGATGATACAACTCCAATAATGAAACATGAAAGACTGGATGGATGCGCATACTTCGTGGGAATTCAAGCCGAAAACTGACCGGATTTATTTGTCGAATAATTTTGAATGGGCCCAGTCTTGATGGTCGCGAGGTTTGTATGTCCCGTCGAAGAAGCCACACACGATCTCTGACCTTGAACTGGGGTTGGAGTTGGCGACGTTGATCTGCATACTCCTTGTATTGTTTTTGAGCTTCGGCGAGGTGGAATGTAAGCTCCTTGTGAATCGTAGCAAGATGAGTAGCAAGGTTTTCTGCAGCAAAGCTTCCAACAGTCTTCATGTGGAAAGGATTGCTCGAGGATAATGACCATAATTGGAGAAAAGTGGAGTTTGCTGGGTCGAAGAATGTATAGCGTTGTTGTAGGCAAACTCAGCCAATGACAGAAGGTCCGTCCAATTATCTTGGTGATAATTGATCGTACAGCGAAGATACTGCTCCAAAATCTGGTTTACACGTTCGGTTTGACCATCAGTCTGTGGATGATTAGCTGTAGAAAGGTTGATCTTAGTATCCAATATGTGAGATAATCCCCGCCAGAAATTTGATATGAACTGTGGTCCTCGATCAGATACGATGTCCTTTGGGAGTCCATGAATGCGGTAGATATTATTGAGGAAGAGTCTTGCAGTTTCCTCGCCGGTAACTGTCTTATTACATGGAATGAAATGTGTCATCTTCGTAAAACGATCTACAATAACAAGGATTGAATCAGTGGTCTTGGAGATTGGAAGGTCCGTAATAAAGTCCATAGACACGGACGACCATGGACCCTTGGGAATGGATAATGGTTGAAGAAGGCCGTAAGGTCGATGTCGTGGTCCTTTCACTCTAGCACACGTGTCGCAAGATTTTATAAATTCTTTCACGAGTTTCCACATCTGCGGCCACCAATAGTCCATGGATATCAATTCCATTGTTTTGTTGAAGCCGAAATGTCTTGTAGCCGGAAGATCATGACATGTTTGAAGAATTCGAAGTCGTGTAGGTCCTGGAGGTACATAGAGAAGTCCCTTGAAATAAAGTAAATCATCTTTGAACTCGAAGTCGTTTGTAACATGTAGGTTGTCTCGAGGTCGATTTAGTTGACTTCGTAGTGTCATAGCGAATTGGTCGCTCTTCGGTGCTTTCTGAATCTCCTTTATGATCTCGGCATCGTCATAGGTGGACATGGATAGCATATTCAATTGGAAATTTGGTGGTTTCAAGATGATGGATTTCTGTTGGTCAAAAGTTGCATCTCCTTCCTTTGGCGCAAGATATGATCGTCAAGAAAGAGCATCTGGTTTTCCTTGAAGATGTCCGGGACGGTAGATAATAACAAAATCAAACCTTACTAGTGACATACTCCATCTCACTTGACGTCGATTCAAAACACGAGCACTCATAAAATATTCGAGGTTTTTGTGATCGGTATAGACAGTGACCTGATGTTTAGCTCCCTCCAATAGATGACGCCACTCCTCAAAAGCATCGATAATCACTAGAAATTCTTTGTCATGGATCTCATAATTGCTCTCCGCAGCGGAAAATTTGTGAGAACGAAAACCAACAGGGTGGAGTCGGCCATATGTACCGTATTGTGAGAGTACCACGCCAAGTGCAAAGTCCGATGCATCTGCTTCTAAGAAGAATGGTTTAGATGGGTCTGCATGTACCAGTATTGGAGTTGTTGTAAATGTCTGCTTCAGCCTTTCAAATGCCTGATTAGCCTTCTCGTCCCATACAAATTTGTCATTCTCTATGAGTCGTATCAATGGTGCAGCAATTTTGGAGTAGTCATTGATGAAGATTCTATAGAAATATGCAAAACCCAGAAAACATTGTACATCTCGGACCGAAGTTGGTTTAATCCACTCGATGATGGTTTGTATTTTCTTCTGATCCATAAAGACGCCTTTGTCGGAAATAATGTAGCCCAGAAATTCGACCTCAGATTGATGGAAAATACATTTCTCCAACTTGGCATATAGTCCTCTTTCTCTTAATTTATCAAGGACAAGGCGTACATGGCGGCCATGTTCTTCTTCGTTCTGTGAAAATATCAAAATGTCGTCCAAATAGATGACTACAAAGTCATCCAAAAATTCTCGAAAGATGTCATTCATCATATGTTGGAAACTTGCTGGAGCATTTGTAAGACCGAAAGGCATAACACTGTATTCAAAATGTCCATACCTTGTTCGAAAAGTTGTTTTCCATTCGTCTCATTCTTTTATCCGTACAAGGTTATAAGCTCCTCTCAAGTCGATTTTGATGAAAATCTTCACTCGTCCCAGCTGGTCGAGAAGCCCAGAAATCAGCGGCAACGGATAACGATTCTTGATTATGACTTTGTTGAGACCGCGACACACATGCGTAATGATCCGTCCTTCTTTTTCACAAACAAGATAGGCGCCCCCGCGGGTGATTTGGAATGTCGGATGAAGTGCTTTGACAAATTTTCATCAATGTATTCGTGTAATGCAGCCAACTCCGTCTGGGATAAGTTATAGATTGGGCCGAATGGTGGTTGGGCTCCTTCTTGTGACTCAATTGCACAGTCATAAGGTCGATGTTCTGGCAATATGTCTGCATTTTTCTTCTCGAAGACATCTTTGAAATCTTGATATTGAGCGGGTAATGTTGAAGTACCTTTGTCTGTTGTGGTCTTGATCGGAGTCGCATAAAGTGCAAATGCCGCCTCTTTTTTTGTAGCTCTCATGAAGGCTCTAGCTCCAAGAAATAGGGGTTGAATACCTTTGGTACTTTTGCATTTTTGTCTTGCCGAAATTTTTCGTGATTGCCAATCGATGTCAGGATTATGAAGTACAAACCAGGGAAGTCCAAGGATCACAGGATTCGTTGGAGACTGGATGACATCGAAAACAATCTGTGATGCTTGATTTTTAAGCTTCACTTCAAAGGGTCAAGTTTCATGGTCAACATTTCCTGATGCTAACGGTCGTCCATCGATAACTTCAACAGGGGCCGAGAATTTTTTTCTTACGAGCGTTAAATTGTGTTGCTTCGCAAAGTCTTTGTCAATAAGACACGTTGAAGCGCCCGAGTCCAAAAGTGCTTCTACGGAGATATCTCGATTTTGCATCCTGATCTTTACTGGAATTGTGAAACAAGATACAGGGTCTGGAGGTAGAAAGAGACCTTTTTTTGGTGAGGAATTTGGGGTGTCCAGCCGCATGGTCCCTACTGTGACTGGACATCTTTGTTTTCCGACCTTCTCGTATCGAACAATTGAGTGGTGCCCCGAGCTTTGAATCTTCTCTTGTTGGGGCAGTTTAATGTCATGTGATCATTTTCTCCGCAATAAAGGCATAATCCATTCGAGCGCCGTCTTTGTTTTTCTTGTGGCGTCAATGGCTTGAATCGGACAACATCAATCTGCATAGGATCATTACCGGATGTCTGATGGATCGTTGTATTTGGTACCGTAGTAGCAGCGGCATGGTGCGTCGTCAACCATCCAGATCGCTTCTCTTGACGTCTTTCGAACAAACGATTATCGCATGCAATGACTTGGGTGATGAATTCGCTCAGTGTACTCACGTTTGGCATTGTCAGCAACAAATCCTTAACATCATCTTTTAAGCCACATCGAAACTGACTAATGATGCTCTTCTCATTCCAGTCAAGGTCGCACGCAAGTTGTCGAAATTCGGCAGCATAAACGGAAGCTGGACGTGCTCCTTGTCGAAGATTTTGCATCTTTGTCTCTGCAACTCTCTCTCTATCATCCTCTCCAAACGTTGCAGTGAACTCGGACATGAACGCTTCAAAATTGTATAGTAAATGCGAATTTTTCTCTAATAGCGGTGCAAACCAAGATAGGGCAGTGCCTGATAGAATGGTGCCCACGAATCCCACTTGAATATCTTCATCAGAGTAGCGTTGTGGATATAGTAGTAGGAACAATCGTACTTGTTGAACAAAACCGCGAAATCTTGATCTCGTCCCATCAAATTTCTCGGGCATGCTGACCTTTGGTTCCCTTGTAATCTGTTGAAGATTTGGAGAAACCGTTGCAGTAGGATTTGTTGTAGTAGGGACTCGTAAGGTTGAAGATCCATTGTTCGACTTCTTCAACTCTGAAATTTGTTGTTGCAAATTGTTGAGAGCATTGCCAAGGTCTTGAGATTGATCAGCTTGTAGTTGGGCAATAGAGGCACGAATTTCTTGCATCTGGAGTTGAAGACTCTGCAATGTGGCGACCATTTCCGCAAATGTGCCTTCCATCTTAACTAACTAAGGAACAAACTTTAGTCTCGCCAAACTGTCAAAGACGAGAACATGACTGAACACAAACAAGAGATAAGACTAGAGGTACAAGGCTAGACAAGAAGTCAAGGTCGGCGTGGCCGAATGCACGATGAGTAAATAGGAATCAAGACGATCTTTATAACAATGAACAAGATGTCATGGTTTTAGTCATGGTTATCTAGAATTACCTACTTCTAGTTAACTAGGACATTTTAGATATTTATATTTATATTTTGTGTGTTGGGAATTCATTTGGTCTCACATGCCAAGTGAGATGTCGAGCCTCACTTGAGATATGGAGATAGGTTTTCCCCTTGTGAATGTTGAGGAGGCTCATCTTCTTGTAGTTGAGCCTCCATGAGCTTCTCTCACCTCCATAGCTCTAGGTATTGAGAGGGAGTGTGTTGAGGGCTTTGTAGGGTGGATTCATTTAGCAAAGGTGCCCTTGGCTTTACTTAGTTTATGTGATAGAGTGGATTTCACTTGGAAGGACTAGGGCTTGTTCTTCATGTGATTGCTTCATGCTTTGAGAGCTTTCATTGTCTTCTACTTCTCTCATTTCTCATTTCTTATCACTACAAGAAGATCACCTTATGCTTGTGAGTGCGGAGTGTAAGGATTAGTTTTGCACTTGTATTTTAAAGAGGTTGAGAGCTAGGAGAATTTAGCTCTTGTATCACAAGGCTTGCAAGGGGTTGCAAGGAAATGTGCTCAAGTATTGCACGCACCAAGGAGTTGGAGGCTTGAGAAGAAAGCTCTTGAGTCACAAGATTTTGCAAGGATTGTAAGGAGGAAGTCTTGTGTGTGTGGAAGCATGGATTCTAGGGTTTGAGAATCCTTTGTATGCATTATGGAGTCGATGGTGTGCGCCATGGCTTGTGGAGAGTGACTAAAGGCTTGTTAGTGCTCATTTCACTATCAAGCTAGGGTTAAGCAAGTTCAAAGTGTGGATGTTGTGGAAGAGAAGCCAAGGAGCTATATATGCTTGGGCTTGAAGACAACAAGGGCAAGCACTTGGAGAGCACTAAGAAGCTCAAGAGGTTTTGAAAGGGAGCATGTGAAGAAATCTTCCAATCATGGTGGTGTGGAGCCAAGCTTAGGGTGCCATTGGAAGGGCTTGGAGAACATGTGGTGGGAAATCCTTGAAGGGAAATCATTATTCAATGTATGCATAGCTTTACCCTAACTATGTAATGTGACAAGAGGGGGAGGCAATACTTGGCTATTCATGCTCTTGGTAGTGCGAGCTTTGTGGTGGATAGTTGACCAAGCAAGTGGTGCATGTGTGGAGCATGCTCGCTTGAGTTTGTAAGTTCAAGTTTGAGAAGGGAGCTCTTGAACTAGCAAGAGGTGAAGGCCTTTGAGATCCATTTGTGTGTGAAGTGGAGAGGTGTTGATTCATGTTATGATGAAGGAGAGCAATACATAGGCCAAGAGGTCATGGAACATGCATTCAAATGACCACGGGGAGCACATGGATGATGGATTGGTGCAAGATGTCGTGCGCATACGTATCGCTACACAACTACATCGCTGTCCAAACCACACCACACATATATGCACAATAAAGTAGTCTGCCACAATGATAAGAAAAGCTAAGAACACACTCTTAACACAAGAAACATGAAATCCATCTCATCATCACTCTTTCAGATAATAGTCGAGCCAGGGGCACCCCAAGCTATGGGGACTCCACCCCACAACAACCTATCCTCCCATCATAAGTACACTCAGTTCTAAACGATGAAGGAGCTCGGTCGCGCAGGCTCAACTCGAGAGAGATGAGCTGCGCGATTGACGCTCTCGTGAAGATAAGACAGTTCAGTTGTCAAACTAAACTTGACACCTGATTTAACACTTGACCTAAATCCAAGTGTTAAATACAAATAACTAGCTTTATTCTAGTTAGTTTCACACTGTGCTTATTTAACTTGACAGCTGTCGTGCGCATACGTATCGCTACACAACTACATCGCTGTCCAAACCACACCACACATATATGCACAATAAAGTAGTCTGCCACAATCGCCCCCCTAGCTGGTGGATAGGTCCCTCTAACTCCAGATAGCTACAAGATGTAATAGCCACAACCGTACTAAGTCCTCTATCACTGTCCCTATTGTACTCAAACTCTAAAGACCAAGAGGCCGGGTACAAGAGTAGCCCCATCGTTAGTCGCCGTCTTGCAATCTGTGAACTTGAGCCAGGATCTCGTGTGTTCAAGGTCTCCTAGTAGCTTGGCCTTGCATTTCTTGTTAGCCTCCCATAGTTGTATCCACTCCCACTATCCAATGCATTGTGGACATAACCAATCCCCATCCGGAACCATCTCAAGAGGTGGAGTCAAGCATCCCATATGCCAACCTCTAGAGCATTGATCACACACCAGCATGGTGGCTGCCCCTTTAGCAGACCCACACAACATGCACCTCAAACTTGCAGATACCACTGCCAGGTTTGGGTCACATGGCGCACAATTACGCACATGGTCCTTCCAAGTTATGCCATCCCGACCCTCCAAGACCAAGACGCCTGAGGGCAAGACCTCTCGAACCCTCAAAATAACACGTCCTGCAGTCACATCCAAGGTCGTAGGAGCAGTCTGCTGCAGATAGACATAGTCACCAGGATTGAATCTCCGAACCCCAGGACGATAGCCCCCACCACGTATGGTAGCATACCTCAACGTATCACGGTGTTGTGCAATGGCAAGGTTCTCGAAAGCCATGGGCATGACTTTCTTGAATAACTCTGCACGCTGCTCACATGCACGTGCCCACATGTCCGGATCATCAAGGTTAAGAACTGTAGCAGCTTCCCTGCGAATGGATGTAGGCAAATCCGGCTCTCGGCCAAAGAGAAGAAAGTATGGTGAGAAGGAGGCAAGTGATGCTTGCTTGCTGAACCTGTAGCCCATGGCTAACCAGGGTAACTGAAGGTCCCAATCTCCTAGGTTCCCTTCTGCAAGCCATACTTGCGCAAACCCCTCTTTACTGTCTGAACAACTCTCTCTGCCAAGCCATCGGTCTCAGGATGATCCCGAGAAGTGGTGCGGTGGTCTATCAAGGCCTTGTCACACAAAGCCTGAAACTCCCCCAAGAACTCTCTCCCTTGGTCCGTGAGTACCTCAGCTGGAACACCGAATCGGCTAAGCACACAATCCAAGAATGCATACGCAGCTCCCTCACTAGCCTTATCAGGCAATAGAACCAACTCAATCCAATTGGAGAAGTGCTCCACCATCACCAACACGTACTTGTTGTGGCGCATGGTCAGTGGCAACGGCCATGCGAAGTCAAGACTCCACCTGTAGCCCAATCCCATGATCGGAAGAGGGTGCAATTGTGGAGTAGGGGCGTTGAATGAAGCACGCACCCTGTCACACACCATGCACCTAGCCACAAATTGTTGCACCTCTGTGTGCATACCACGCCACCAATACTGCCCCTGCAGTAGACTATGAGTGCGTCGCACCCCAAAATGTCCCAACTCCTCATGGGCATGCCGCACTAACCGTGCCCGCTGTGTTGGGTGAGGCACAATCCTCACTCGACCATCCTCCCACATTCGGAGCAGGTGTGTCCCCTCCCACTTGAACCTCTTGGCTCGTTGTAGGATCCGATCCCTCTCCTTGGCAGTCACAGTGGCTGCCGTGTCTCCAGTGCGAAGATAGTCCAACACAGCTGAATCCTCATGTATATCTTTGGCGCCACCTTGCTCATTGCTGGCCTCAGGGTCCTCAGACACTTGATCCACAGTCATCCCTGTTGCAGGTCCAACCTGGCCTTCCGCTGCCAAGATACACAGAAATGCAGATGCATGCCATCCGGGCACCATCTCCTCGTCCGTCTCACCATGCCACCGAACTCCAGTGTCATTCTACTGGCTCGTGCATGGATTGTGACTCAACCCATCTGCATTGCGATTGATCAAACCCGGTCGATGCACCACCTGAAAGTCATACTCTTGAAGGATGAGTGCCCACCATGCAAGCTTCCCTGTAAGCTTGTCTGACTCCATCAACCACTTGAGTGGTTGGTGATCCGTGACAAGGGTGAAGAGATTGCCATATAGCTAGCACCTGAAGTGTGCCACGGCCCACACTGCAGCTAAGCATTCTCCCTCATATGAGCTATACTTAGACTCAGCAGCATTGTTTGAGCGGCTAGCGTAAGCCACTACGAACTCTCTTCCCTCATCATCCACCTGTGTGAGCACCGCTCCAAGCCCCAACATGCTCCAATCCGTATGCAGCTGAAAAGGACGCCCCCTGATAGGTCGTCTCAAGATGGGCGCCGAGGTCAACCTCGCCTTGAGCTCTTGAAAAGCTTGTTCTTGCTCATCTTCCCACTGCCACTCCTGGTCCACCTTGGTCAGCTTGGTTAGAGCCTTTGCAATGGCACTAAATCCCTTAACAAACCATCTATAATAGTTTGTTAATCCCATGAAAGTTCGAACTCGGCTCACATCCGTGGGGTGTGGAACCTGTGCAATGGACTCTACCTTAGTCTGCTGTATCCCCAATCCTCCAGGATATATCATGTGACCCAGATACTCAATCTGGTTGTGGAAAAACTTGCACTTTCCCGGAGGTAACTTCAATCCGTGCGCCCTCAAGCGCTCAAATACCCCCTGAAGGTGTCTCTCATGCTCTTCCACCATAGCACTAAAGATGATGATGTCATCTATGTAGCACCGAGCAAACTCCACCCCTGCTAGAATCCTGTCCATGACTCTTTGAAACTCTGTCGGAGCGTTCTTAAGCCCAAATGGTAAGAACCGCCACTGGTATAGGCAATCATTCCCGTGCTCATTGATCCCCCAGAATGCCGTCTTTTGCTTATCCGCCTCCTTGATCGGCAACTGGTGATATCCGGATCGTAAATCCAACGTGCTAAAGACCTTGGCATGTCCAATGGCATCAAAGATCTCCTCTGGTGTTGGCATGGCATACCTATCGGACTTGGTCTGACGATTTACAGGCCGGTAATCACCGCACATACGTCTCTCCGTCCAATTGCCAAAGACATCCTTCTTGGCTGGCATCACTGTGGCTGAAGCATACTCTCCCCCAGATAGCTCCACCAAACCAGCCTCCCAAAGGTCTTGAGTTCTCATCTGAATCAAGGACCTCTCCATGTCACTGTATCTATAGGGTCTCCGAAAAATTGGCGTGTCAGTAGCCAATTCAATGCGAATCTCTTGACCCTTCAGTGCTCCTAAGTCCTTCAAACTGAAGGCAAAGCAGTTCCTGTAAGCCCTCAAGAACCGCCGTATACGTCGTCTCTCTCCTCCGGTGACTATAGGTCCAACATCAGGCTCCCAGTTGTCCTCCGTGACTGCAACCTTGAGTCCAGCAGGCTTAGAGGTAGAAGACGCGTCCCGTGGTTGCTATGTTGCAACCTCTTGAGCAGTGACCACTGCCTCCTCTGTCAGTGACAATGTCTCATCCTGCCCCATCATCCCATCCTTGAGGACCTCCTCAATCCGAGAAAAATCCCCAAGCTGATCCATCACCGCCGCCTTGGCTGCCAACTCCTTCTGAACCTCAAGCACCTCCCACGTGTGCCATGGATGCGACCTGCACCTCGTGGTCCTCACCTGCTCGCCCCCACTCGCTGCCTGTACCGTCTCGGTAGGCAGGGAGACCATGAAGGGAAGTGTACTCCGTACTCTGCGCTGCTCAGCCATAGCCAAGCTGATAATCCAGGTCAAGCAATTGAGATCCATTGCTTGCCCCAACACCTGACGATGTGATGCCTCAGAAAGAGATGGCACCGCCATGGTACCAGTGGTAAAACCCATTGCCCGCTCGCGCTCGTCAGCATTGGGCTCCACTAATTGTTGCAACTGGCTATCCCACAAGAGGCCAGGTCCACCATCCCGAAAAGCATGGGATCCTGGGAAGCTGAGCAGTGTAGGTAATGCTGCTCGTGGTTGACCCACCCTGTTGACCACTGCCACGGTCATCGTGTCTCACACGTTGAGACTGCCTCCTTGTGTCCAAAATGCTATCCACTGTGAGGTGTGTTGGCCGCTGCACCCCATCAAATGCACGCTTGAGCAGTGTGGGTGGCATCAAGTTAGTCCACCATAACCGTGGACAATGAGCCCGTGATCCCACTGCAGCTGCATCCAGCAACACTGCTGACCCAAGCCACGACCGGACTTGATGCACACTGGCCATCACCCTAGCCCGAGAATCACCCATCAGTGGCACATTCTCCAAGATGTATGCTGGAGATACAGCTTGATGAAGCTGCAAGTGGCGCAAAACCCGCACCATCTCCCAAAATAGACCCGTCCTCGAGTCTCGCAATCCATTGCCATGCCCGGCTGATGAATGCCCTTGGCAGGGCCAACCTGCCACTACCAGATCAATGGAGCCAACCTGCTCCAAATCCTGCGCCCCCAGCAACGAAATGTCTGCTTACAAGGCTTGTTGGTATCCACGAACTGCAGACACTGGCAACAAATCAGGGTACTGCTGTACCATCTGAGCAACATGGCGCAGTGAGACGTGTCGTGCAGTCTCATCCCTCTCCACATACAGGTAACGTCGAACTCGTACACCTGCCTGCAGTACTGCGGCCAATCCAGTGCTGATCCCGCCAAACAAGTCCAGAAGGCATATGCCTTCATCCGGGCAGTGCCATACAAGAGGTGTGGTATCCAATGGCGACAACTGAGGTGGTCCTGGTGCAATCACCGCACTCTCCTCTTCTCCTGACGGTACGAAGGCCTCTACCCAGGCTTGTTGCACCCGTCCATCAGCAGCCTGCTGCAAATCCTTGCTCGTACCCCACAATGGAGTGTGAGCAACCATGGCAGGCAACTCCGCCGTATCATGCATGTCATCCTGCTCTGCTGAAGGTGGCACATCCTCTGCATGGGCATTGCCTTCCAGCAACTCTCCAGGCCAACTAACTGCAGCTGTAAAGGCGGCTAGTGTTGGCATCCTGCCCCGCTGGGCAGCCGCAATACCTCCAATAAATATCACAGGGAGCTGTACACGACGACCCTCCCCTGACTGCCATCCAGGCCTATAAGAAGCTGACTCCTCCCAAAAATCCAGGGTGAAGCCCATGGGGTACAACACTGCCCCACCAACCAGGACATCGTACGAGACCGCGTCTGTCACAATGGCCTTGGCTCGCATCACTGAGCCATCTGTAGGGTGATCCGGCTGTAGTCCAATGGCCAACTCACCGTGTCATGCCCCGAGCCTGCTCTGATCCTCCCAAAGATGTCTGTATCTGGAAAGAACAAGGCTCCATATCCGCCTCCATGAGGCCCAAACGTGCAATAGCAGCTCTGCCCAACATCAGTGGCTGAGCTCCCGAGTCCAACAAGACCCGCAGTGGCCGGTACTTCTTACCTGCCGGTCCACTCAAAATGAAAATGCCATCCTGGTTGTCTAACAAGACAACTCCAGGTGTCACCATGGCGCGCTCAAAGGCTGGCCTAGCTGGCAGCTCCGTCAACCTGACAGCTGCAGCTTGCCATGGCGCAGCCGTGGCAATCTTGACCCTCAAATCCGAGGATCCCTCTGCCACTACACCTTCCACTAACTCCGCAGAAGATGAAGTGACCTCCCCACTCTCACAGAGTGTTGCTGCTAGTCTGAACACTGCAGCTGGTCTTATCCCCGGCGTCGCAATCATGGTTGCTGAGAACAGTGGGGCTTGACACACAGAGGTGGCTGCCCCCAACAACACATCGGCTGCACTAGCCTTAGTAGCAAGTGTCAGTGATGCACGTGTAGGCATTTTTATGGGTTCTGTGGAGTCTGGGACTTAGACACTTCTATGGGTTCTGAGGGGTACCCTTAATTTTTTGAGATAGACCGTCACAGCCATACACAGCCCATCACAGTCAGTCACAGCCCGACATAGTCATAGCCCGTCACAGCCATACACAGCCAGTCACAGCCCAACACAACCCGATACAGCCGTCACAGTCTGACACAGTCGCACAGTCAGTCACAGCTGTCACAGTCATAGGGAACGGTTATCATGACAGGGAACGACTGTGGGGAACAACATCTGCCGGGGAACATGTAATTCACGGAGGACGGTTAGTGAAGGAAAACGGTTAGAACAGCGCGTAAGGAGATAAAGCGGGCAGCGGAGACGAGAGGGGGGACTTTTTTGGGACGGAGATCACTCCTGGGGGAGGACTGAGATCGAAGGAAGGGAAGCTGGCGAGGAGGAAGGAGATACTATAGGACAGAGTTAGTACGAGATGTAGGATTACTTAGAGGGATAGATTAGAGAAGTTAGGACATCAGCATGTATCCGATTATGATTAATCTGATTCTCATCCGATACAAACACCTTGTGTTGAGAGACTTGAGTGAAGCTGTGTATGAATGAAATCAGGGGGGCCCAAAGAAGCAATCTGACGCTTCAAAAGATACTTGGTCAAGATAAACAGGGAATATAAACTGATAAGGAATGTAATTGGAAACCCAACAATGATTCACTAGCTGCAGGTCATGACTGATTGTTTCACGCGGGCTGAATGCTTAGAGATATCCAACTCTTCTATCTTGGAGTTTCCCCCTCGGATAGCGAAGGGATGGGTGAGTAAAAGCCGTGTGACATTTGGCGACCATACTGGGGAACTGAGTCATGAACAACCAGATGTGACAGGCATCTGGTGGGATCATGGTGGTTGGAGGATTAAAGAATTTGATGTGAATCAAATTCCCTGTGGAACGAAGGAAGAAAGATTGTCCAAACAATTCTTTCAAAGGTTCTTGGAATTGCCAGACGGTTGTAAAGAAAATATTCTTAAGCGAGTGCATGATGCTGATCCGGAATGGGGTCTGGAGAAAGGAGTGATAAAGATTTATCAGGTAGCCTGTAGAGGAAGAGCACGGTGGTTACCAACATTGGTTTATGTGATAGCCTTGCTATCTATTAAGCGGGTAGAGTTTGAAAGCTGGGAGGAAAGGAAAGTGAATGTTTACACTCATATGCATGAGGAGCTTGTATTGGTAAAGAATTGGATTCCAAAGGATATCTTGTGGATCAAACTTACACCAAGAACAGCTTTTCAGACTTGTTTACCATATGGTTATAGAATTTTGGTTGTTGCCACACTAAAAGAAATGAAAGATATGGAACATGAGTGATGAAAGAGAAGCTAGACTCCAAAGATATTCAGCAAAAAGAGAAAGTTATCTGAAAGCTCATTATCCATACCTGTGGGAGAGAGGAATAGACATTGGGGAATCATTTGGACCTCTCACACCATTGAGATCAGGGAGTACATCACCTATACCAGAGGAGCTAGAGTTGGATACCACACCTTCTTTTTCTTTGCAAGAAAGATTAAGGGACTTGGCAGAGGAAGAAGATCAACCACGAGGTGAAAGATCTGAGGTACATCCCTGGATAAAAGATTTGGCAGAAATCTTTGATAAGAGTTGGCATGGAACACCAAGAGCAGGAACTCCAGTTTCGGGAGCAAAAGATGAGGATACAGAACCAGCGGAGAGTTCAAACTCTCCAACATTATTACAAAATAGTTACATGAGTGAAGAAGAAGAAAACCAAGGGCAGAACTTGGAAGATGAAAACAGGAAAAAGAAATTGGAAGATGAGGAATATAAAGAAGTAGACCCAGCAGCTGAGGTTGAGACTACAACCAGGACATCCCAACCCGTTGGACCTGGATCAAGTGGAGCACTTGGATCACAGGCCAACGAAGGTGTCGGCTCAGAGGGATCAGGCGAAAGACCTGGATCTGGCTCTGGGGGGACAGGGAGTGTGGAAAGTAGTGCAACTGAGGCTGGGAATACTGTGAATATAGAAAGGCCAGGAGCAGGAAGGGCTCAGGGGCCAGTAATTGGTGGAAGAACCACCACAAATACTACAGGTCCACAGGGACCAGCATCAGCCAAAGGGCCAACAACTGTTAGGGGGCAGGGTGTAGGGTTGCAGATGGCGTTACAACCAATACGGGCTAAACCACCTTTTCCAATATATTCAGGGAAAGGGGATCCTGATGTACACATTAGCCAATTTGAGCACATGTGTATAGTGAACAATGAGAATGGCAATGATGCCAAGATGAGACTGTTTCCGTGTTCACTTATAAAGAAAGCCAGTGAATGGTATGCAAGATTCCCTGATAATCATTTCCTAACCTGGAATGGCTTGAGTACAGCGTTCCGAAATAGGTTCAGGACCAGTAAAACTGAGGATGAAGTGTATGGGAGTTTACAACAGCTGAAGCAGAAGAAGCATGAAACTGTTGAAGAGTATATGGAGAAAATGGAGTTGATGATGAAAAAGTTGGCTACTATACCAGCACCAGGATTGCAGAAGGCTTGGTTTGTGAATGGACTAAGGCCAGAGTTGCAAAAGAAAGTAGACATGTTACCCCACAATACAGTGGAGGAGGCATTTGAAACAGCAAACAGAATTGAGCAGTTGGGAATGCTCAAGAAGGAGAAAAGAGATGAAGAGGACTCTGAGGATGAGTCAGAAGAAGAAGAGGAGATGGAGCATAAAAAGAAGAGTAAAAAGAAGGAAAAGATGAAGAGGGAAAATTATGAGAAGAGATTAGAAGAAATCTTGAAAAAGTATGCCACAGAGGCTGCAACACATTGGAGGAAGGGTGTTTGGTGTGCAAAATGCCAGAATGAAGGCCACACCACTACTGAATGCCACATGAAGGAGAAACATTGCACTATCTGTAAAATAGATAACCATTCTACTGAGAATTGTTACTACAACAGAAGAACAGCAGTAAGAGAGCCTAGGCAGGTAAGGGTGCATCAAGTGCAACCCCAGCCAAGAAGAAACAATGATCAAGACCACTATGGTAGGACAGGTGGTTATAACAATGGCATGGAAAGGAGAGGTAATCCAAGAGGGAATTACCAGGGACATCCCAGGGGTGGCTATCAGGGTAATCCAAGAGGGAATTACCAGCCAGGGAATCAGGATTACAGAAATAATCCCAGAACAGACCAAGGGCGAGGACCCAATGGAGAAGAACTGTGTTACTATTGTAATCAGGCAGGACATCGTAAGGCGGCTTGTCCATTCTGGATCAGACACCAAAATGAGATGAGAGCTCCTGGGAATGAGGGGCCAGTAGTGGCAGCCCACATGGTTAGGCCATGTATTGTACCGGAAGTGAGTACAATGATAGTAACAAGAAGCAGAGCCAAATTAGTACCTCCAGTGAAAGATGAAGTTGTTGATAATGAAGATGGCAGTGATGTGCCTGAAGATGATGAGGCTTGGAGAGATGAGAAAGAACTGCACAAGGAAGTGGCGGATACCATACAGGAAATGCAGAAGAGTACTGATATTCCCATGGTAGACTCCTCAGACTCTGAAGGAGAAGAAGAAGTCAGTGAGGAAGAAGGAAAGAGGGAAGCTGCAGAAGTGCAGGGTAAGGAAGGGACATTGGCTGAAGTGATATGCCAGTCCAAAGTGGAAATTACCATTGGACAGCTATTAGCTGTGGCACCTTATTGTAGACACAGGCTGTATCAAGCAATCAACAGGATTGCCCATTTGACAGAGAACATAGACCTGAACAGCAAGGTGACAAGTTATAATGTGAGGCCAGAAGGGCAAGAAACAGTCATGGATTTTGATGATTCTATGCCAGTTATCCAGTTGAGAATTGGAAGCACAGAGCTGGCAGATGTACTGATAGATGGAGGCTCTGGTGTGAATATCATGACAGACCAATTGAGGCAGAAGCTAGGTCTAAACAACATGAAACCAGCCCCATTTACAGTAACCATGGCAGACCAAAGGAGTGTACAGCCATTGGGATTGATCAGAGGAGTTAAAATCCAGATTCAAGAGATGATCTTTAAGATCACAGTAACTGTGTTGAAGATGAATGAAGTCCTGGAAGCTTATTCCTTATTGTTGGGAAGACCATGGCTGAAACAGGCCAAGGTGTCTCATGATTGGAATTCACAGTTACTGACTGTGTAGGATGGGTTGAACAAGATACAAATCACCAATAAGAAATCTGAAAGACTATCTGCTACAAGAAGACCAAGAGGGGTCAGAGAGTATGATTGGAAAGAAGGACTGGATGAGGAACAGGAAGTTACTTTGTTCGCTGCACACCCAGAGTGGGAACAGGTTGCAGAGATGCAATTAGAAGGCCTGAGTTGTTTAAAAAATATCTACTGTGGTGCAGTGACAACAACCCCAATTGAGGAGGAAATAAATAGTTACCCACCACATTTTTATGAGGAAAGGGAAGGAGAGATTGATATCCTAGAGGAACCAGCCACTGTAAGTCTACAGGATGAAATAGTAACTGGTTGGACAATCACAGCTGATGAGCAGGTGAGGGAAGTGAATGTGGGAACTGAGAAGGAACCATCTAGAGCCAAAATTGAAGCAAAGAGTCTGTTCATTAAATACATAGATGTATTTGCTTGGAGCTATGAGGATCTGAAGGGGATACCACCTGAGATCTGTCAACATAAGATTGAACTGGAACCAGGATCAATACCAGTTAAACAGGCGAGATACAGGATGAATCCCAACTATGCAGAGAAGGTTGGAGAAGAGATCAAAAAGTTGGCTGAAGCTAAATTTATATACCCGATAGAGTACACAACTTGGTTGTCACCCATTGTGATAGTCCCCAAGAAAAATGGCAAACTAAGAGTTTGTGTGAACTACAAGAAGCTGAATGCTTGTACGAGGAAGGATCCTTTTCCTCTACCATTCACAGAAGCAGTATTGGACACTGTGGTGTCGCGCGGCTTTTACTCACCCATCCCTTCGCTATCCGAGGCGGAAACTCCAAGATAGAAGAGTTGGAAATCTCTAAGTACTCAGCCCGCTCAGAACAATCAGTCATGACCTACAGCTAGTGTATCATGGGGGTGTTTCCTATTTGTTTCCCTTTCCACATTCATGTTAGCTACCTTACCATTGATAATTAAGTATCAGTTTGCTTCATCAATCTATCGGATTCCTTCAACTCATCCATTCATTCCACAGCTTCACTCAGATCTCTCTACACAGTGTGATTGTATCGTATAAGTATCAGATTATGATTTATCAGGTATCAGGCCGAAGCCATTGTGTCTCTAATCTCCTCTACAATATCACTACAGCTCTGCATATAACAAGCATCTACTAATCATCTCTCCTCCTTCTCCATGCTTGCTTCCGTTCTTCTCTCCACCCGATCCCCTCTCCTCCATGACCAAGAAGTCCTCCCCCTCGAGTGCTTCCAAGAATAATCATCATCCCCCCTTAGTCCTTGCCTCTCCCTTTATCTTCCTACCCGTGGCTCTAACCGTTTCCCTCACTAACCGTCGTCCGGGAACTATCATGTTCCATTTGCAGGTGTTGTTCCCCACAGTCGTTCCCTGTCCTGCTCTCTGTTCCCTATGGTCGTGACAGCTGTGTCAAGATGTGACTGGCTGTGCGACTGTGTTTGGCTGTGTCGGGCTGTGATTGGCTGTGTGGCTGTGTCGGCTGTGACGACTGTGACGGGCTGTGGTGGCTGTGTTGGGCTGTGTCGGCTGTGACGACTGTGACAGGCTGTGTTGGCTGTGATGGGCTGTGTCGGACTGTGACGGGCTATGTTGGGCTGTGTAACCCCCATCTACAGTGCGCTGCTGTCACCCCTAAGGCTCTTGTTGATCTCAGTCTGTGCAAAAATTAAGGGTACTCCTCAGATCCCATAAAAATGTCTAAGTCCCTGGCAGTCCTCTAACATTACCCCTTCCCCTCTCAAAAAGCCGTGTCCTCACGGTTTACTGATTGCGATTAGCAAACCTTTGTGAGTGAGCACCTTTCTGACTTTGAGAGTTTCGTGGCGGACTGTGTGTACGAGCCCGAGGTCTGTCACTGGTTGACGGAGATGTTTGAACACTACCCGGATAAGTGAGGCCCTCTGGAGGCTGATATCGAGGTAACCTTTCAGGCATAGGAGACCCCCGTCGCTTCTTTTCTGCCATTTGAATTGCATAGTCTTCTCCCATGTCAAAAGAATCCGCCGAAGAAACAGTTGTATCAGAATCCTCATCGCCTCTCAGGTGTTTTAATTGTCGAACTTTTTGTGGAATCCTCTGGGGCATACAATGTTGTCCTACCACGTCAGGAAGTTTATATTTTAAAACTTGATGTAAACGCTGAACGGCAAAATTGGTGAAGACACTGAGCTCCTTGTCTGTCCAGGTGAGTGGGGTACCAATGACTTGTGATTTGTTCAAGTATTTCCATGCCACATGTGCCTTATAGAAAATATCATCAATGCCGAATTTCTGTGTTGACAAATTGTTCCAGGCCGACTGAAACCATAAACGAATTTGAGAATCCTTTTGCATCATGACTTTTGCCTCATATAGGTACATATGAGGTGGCACTGAAGGTAAGACCCAATGATCCCCACTGGAATAACTCAGAAAGCGCGATTGCATCTTTTGCTGCTCAATGTGATAACGTACCAGAAAGCAAGCAGCGTAGTATAACCCACATCCCATGACAATACTCGCTACCTCTTTGGTCTTGGTATAAATGAATCCATGTACAACTTGGAAGGCAATTAATTCCCTCAACATTGTACCTGCCTCATGCCAGTATTGTGCAAAGTGATGATCTTCAATTGGTCGATTGTTCGGAAGAACGTTAGTCCTAGTTGCCACTGGCAGCCAAATGCGCATGATTTGGTAGTAATGTGCAAATGATTGCGGAGGACTAAATTCTTTCCAAGCCAAATCCAACATGATGGGAATTTGGTTGAAGGGCAGAATCATAGCCCTATTGTACTCCCTTGCAGCTGGAGTTTTAGGTGGGTTAAAAGCAGCATTGCCCCATACCTCAGACTGTGGTGGCTGTGGTGTAGTTGTAGTAACAACAGGGTCAGCTATTGGCACAGTGACTTGTTGTGTTGTTGGTGGCACTGGCTCTTGTACCATTGGCATCTCATGCACCTCCTGTGAAGAAGACTGAAAAGCTAAAGTTCTCGCTTAAAGAAGCCATTAGCTGTTCATCAGGTACACAGACTCTCTTGTCGATATTTGAAGTGAGGTCCTCCACTTGAGTCTGCAGGCCGTCTATATCCTCCTGTAACTCCGCTATCCTACTATAGACATTGTCTATAGTAGTTGTGGCAATGTTCTGCACTTGCAGCCTGAGCTCATTCATCTCGCTTTGGGTGAGCTTTCGTGGTGCTTTGCCTTCCACTGGCCCTTGTGCTAACCAGACCTGCATAAGGTGGTTATCCACCAAGTTGCTTGTGGTTCCTCTGAGAGTGTGCTCCTCTCTTTGTTTGTACACAACTAACTGCTGTTGTAAAGCCTCCATGCGCTTCGCATGAGGTTCAACCAAATTTGCATAGGCAGCAGGCAGATTATTGGCTTCCTTCCAAGCTTTGTTAGCCACAGAGAGTTCATTTCTATTGGCCATGATCGTTTGTTGCAACTCCAGGATGTGCCTCTCTTGGTCAGCTTCAACCTGCCTGTATTGCTTGAAAGTATCCTCATTGCGACAGATTGTATTCTTCATATCGACAATGAGTTTCATTTGCTCAACATTCTCTGCCTCTGCCTTCGTACATCTTTCCGCTTGACTGTTTATTTCTATTGTAGATTGGTCAAGCATAGTTGTGAGTGTAGCACATTGGATGGCCATTTTGTCATGCACTGTCTGCAACTCCGTATGTTGTGCATTTACTTGTTGCAACTTGCTTTCATGCTTCACCTGCATTTGGTATAGCTGTTGCTTATGTGCTTCGTGCAATTGGTCTTGTGCGAGGCCTGCCTCAATCAATTGTTCTTTGGCCAATTGCAAAGCCGCTTCCGTATTCTCCAAGTCTTGTTGCATCTTGATAGTGACCTCTTCATCGACCTTGTTTGCACACTTAGTGGCTAGTCGAGCCTCAAACTCCTTCCTGAGTTCCTCTCTCAAGGCTGTCAATTGGGTAATTGGAACATGGGATTTGACATAAGTCCCCAACAAATTAAGTGTCATGCCTATGGAACTCATCAGCATTGCCTGTTGAGGGTCATCATTGTGAGGTTGCTGCTGTTCCTCCTGATCCTCAACCGTGTGATGTCTCACGAACCACTCAGGCCATTGTCCCACCGGATTTTCTTCCTGAACCACTTCATCTATCACCGGTGCTGCAGTGTCATGACCTTCTACCTGTGGTACCTCCGACACAGGTGTGTGTATTATATGCACCTCAGGATTTCCCTTGGGCAACTGTTGCACCTCTGGAATCTCTGTCTCCTTGACCAGACCAGAATATTCATAGAGAAGGTCCCCCTTCTCAATTTCTGCCACTATCTGTTCTGTAGTTGGAATATCTAACCTTTCTTTTTCCAAATCAATTATTTTTGGTAGAGCTGCATGGACAACTTGTGACCTTGTGACAAGCCGATCAGCTGGCTGTGATGGTTGTGATACTGAAGTAACTTCCTCCTCTCTCTCTGAAGGTCCTGCTTCCAGTAATAGCAGTTCTGTGCTGCTGTGCCCCTTCCTGCACATGAGCTTGGGAAACATTATCATGCGGAATCCGTGAAGCCAGTGGATCCGCGACTACAGTCTTTCCCCGTCTCTGCCTCTTAGTCTCGGGTTGCCCTACTAGTCCACCCTCACTGTGTGAAGAGCCTTGCTCTTCCATTGCAGTGGTTTCTGGCTCAAACACTCCCATCTCCTTTCTTTCTTGCGCATCAAGTATGCCAGAATCAAGAATTATTTGAGCAATGATTGGGCCAGACACTATGATAGGAGACTTTGCGGTAGTACCTTGTAATCTTTTCATCTCCTCTACCAGTGCGTTGTACATTATGTCCGCCCATTCTACCTCTTCTCCCCTCAAGGCTTTGAGTATTTCCTCTGTGAAGGATCTGCTCAAATACTGTTGGTTTTGTTTCATGGCAAACAGAACGTTCAATACCTGGCCTACCTCCTTTAGCCCTGGGTACACGGCCTTGGTACAAGCGTAACCCTGAGTTTTAAAGAAACTCCCTTCTTGGAATAAGTCCTCTATTTGCAGTCTTGCCCTGTGCTCCTCCACATGCACTTGACCTGCTGGCAATTGAAACAATTGCTGTAGGTATAGGGGAGTAATTACTAATTCAACTCCCTTCACCGTTGTTGCTCATGTCCTTGGCTCAAAGTTCTGTAAGAATTGTAACATGTACTGTCTATGGTGCAATGTCCAATCTTTGCTTTGCAATCCTTGCAATCTCAGTTCCTTCAGTATCTGTATCGCCTGTGGTGTAGCAATTGTTTGTTTCTGCAGAATTGTGGTGCTCTTCACCCTGATTTCCTCCATTCCTCTCACTCTCTTCATTCTAGACCCACAGAAATGTTTTGGCTGTAACAATTGAAGAATTGCCTGCAGTGCACAAAACATAAACGTATGGTTGCCACAAAAAGCTATGGGTAATTTCTTGTAAGCCTGTGGGGCTTGCAAGCATCGCTCAAGAGAAAAGATCCGCTCTGTTGTTTCGTCCCTATGCCACTGCGTAAGTAGTATTGCAAGCGTATAGTCTGTTAGTTCCTCCATAGCTTCAAAGCTATTGCATTGATTGTTTGTCCCTTCGCGACACCCGTTACTTAGAACGACGCCGACTCTTGCGCCTAATTTCCCTCCATTTTCTTGATCATTTCTCTGGCTTTCTATTGGCTGTAACCAATGTGACTGGATTTTAGATTTAATTTTCTTTAGTGGACTTTCCCTGCTGGATTGTCCACTAGGACCACACATGTGACAAGAATTTCTTTTTTCTGTACTTGCCGTTTGTTCCGTTCCCCTTTTTCCGTATTCATTAATGGGCCCGCCCTTCATCCGAAATGACGCGCTAAGTAGGTATTTTGACGGCCATTCTTGTCTTTTTTCTTGATGACACCTGTTCTTGCACTTCCTTCTCAGCTGTGTGTCGCGCCCTGACTTCCACGTGTCTATTTTTAAACTGGTTTCGGTCCTTTCTTCCGTCGGCCCTTTTCCTGAAGTTATTGTGCGTCCATCTGTCACTGATTCTATGGATCGTGTAACCCTAGTAGGCTGTGTTGAGTTGTGACAGGCTGTGTCATACTGTGGTACATTGTGATAGGCTGTGATGCACTGTGGTAAGTTGTGATAGGCTGTGACACGCTGTGGTAGGCTGTGTTGTGCCGTGCTGGGCTGTGATAGACTGTGTTTCACCTTGAGGGGCTGTGATAGGCTGTGTCACGTCGTGATGGGCTGTGATAGGCTGTGTTTTGCCTTGAGGGGCTGTGATAGACTGTGTCACGTCGTGATGGGCTGTGATAGGCTGTGTCACGCTTGTTCTGCCCACCCTGGTCATATATGCTCGGCCTAGCGACAAGTGCTCCATACTCCGTTGGTAACACTGGCGCAGCCCGTGACTGCTCTTGCGTTTAACCATGCAAATCATGTTGCAATGGTTTGTCATGGATACCACTCTATTGTAGTGTGAAAAAAGAAGGGGCGTGAATCCCCTTCTGGTTAATCCTAAAATCTGTACTCCTCCTACTCGTCCCTGTTGAAGTATCAGGGCAAAGGAAAGGAGCGTTCTCTTTTCTGGAGGAAGATGGGATATAACGGTAGTAGACAACTATTTCAAGGAGATCACAAGCGACACCAATGACAGCACTTCCATTTATTATGCTGTGAGAGCTCTGTGTGGAGCAAAAGGCACATTTGTCCTGAAAGAAGAATCATTCAATGGTGCTTCCTTGGTGCAAAGAATAGGAACCTCCTTTGCCTATGCAGGGAGGGGAGAACATACCGTTTCAACGGACGGAGATATGACTTTGCTCGAGTGTGGCCTTGGACAGCTACACCATTCAACAGGTTCCCAATTCACTTTCTCTATAGTCGAACCGACAGTCCATCATAGCATCATGAACTATTTGAGGATCAACCATTCATTTGAGAAATCACTTAAAGACTACATGGTTGATTGCAAGGATGATGCCAGTGCAATGGGTAGGGCATGGGAGAAACTTTTCACAGTTCATGTGGCCAAGCTGTTTGACGGCACAAAATTGTTGGCCAATATGTGCTGTTTCAAGGATGCAACCCTGCCTCCAAAATTCGCAAGGGACAAGCCAATGATTACCAGTGAAGGTGAAGGAGTGTGGAGGGAGTCATATAGGATCCACACCATAAGTAAATTTCTTGATGCTGAAGAGAAATCTCGTCCGCCATGCCTCATTTTTGACGACAGATCTGGAGCTGATGTTCTTTTTGTTGTGAGACTTGGGAATTTGAAGATTCCTGTCTTCTGTCAACTGAAGCTGCGATCTGAGGTGCAGTGGGCTAGAGCAGTGGCAACTACAGATCCGGAACAGATGTACAAGAAAAGTTCCGAGTACAAAACGAGGGTGCTTGCCGCATGCAAAGATGGTTGCATCAGCTTGGTAGTTGCCTATCCTGCAAAGAAGCCAGCTAAACTCCAATCTGAATGCCAAGATAATCGTTTAATTGGCTATATTGGACAGGTAGAAGCGGAGGATTTGTTTGACCGCGTGTTATGTGATTTCTTACGTTCTATCAAGGAGTGATGGGGACAAATTTTGTGATGGCTCATGGAGTATTGAGAAGGTGAGATTCATTGGGATACTGGCTCTATTTTTTTGTGTTTGGTGACATTTCTATATTCTCTTGTTGCTGTCACACCTTTCCACAAGTATACTACTAAGTTAGACTGCTTCTGTATTCAACCATGGACCAACTTCAAGAACCTGTGAAAAAGGGACACAAATTAATGACAAGTATGTTTTCATGAACCAATCAATGAGTTCATCAGCTTTGTGTTACACTGCATGATACGATGGTGTGACAAGTTTGCAGGATATTCCAAAATTGGCCGTACTGGAGATACTGGTACCTCCTCCTCCTCGTCTGAGCTGTTGAGATCGACCACAGGTACCGATGGCGTCATAGCTGCAACAGGTGGCCTCACCGGAGCTGGTACATCCTCGTCCGAGCTGACAAGCTCGATCAGTGGCCTCGTATACTTCATACGAGGCATACTGGCAACCCTGCGATATAAGAAGAAATAACATTAAGAAATTACCCAAAATACACACATCCAACTTTTGAATTGATCAAATATAGCACCTAATTGAACCCGATTCATTAAATCAACATGAATTTTGATCTAGAAGGACCCACAAAAATATAGACATATCAATGGATTTGCAACAAAAACACACTCAATATGCACACAAAAATTACCCCAATCGGACAATATTTGACCTAGATATGACCCCTTAAAGTTCGCTCACCTTACTGAAAAGGGTTTCCAACTCACTATTTTGCTCATAACTTTTGTTTTACAAGGAATTACAACAAGCGCCGCATACCATTGAATTCCCCACAAAAAAGCGCACAAGCTGCATACCCTGAATGTAAGAAATGACAAGATTAGCCCCCTAAAATGCACTTTGAAAGTTGCTGACTTTTTAGACCAGGTTGACGTTTATGCTCATATCTTCCGTTCTAGGACGAATTAGAAGATGGGTAAGATACCAATGGATTCAACACAAAAAAGAGCCCAAGATGCATACCTTGAACGCACAAATCGACCAAGATTTGGTGTAGATATGCCACTTTGAACGTCGCAGATCCTACAAAAATGGCAGGTTCACATTTTTAGTCATAAGTTTCGATTTACAACGAACTAGAACGAGCACAATATACCATTAGATGCGTAATGAAAAAACACACAAAATACATGCCTCGAACTCGCAAATCGACACGATTTCGCTGCGATATGCCACTTTGAAAGTCGCTAATCCTACAAAGAAGTCCGCCTCACAATGTTGCTTGTAAGTAGAGTTTTACAAAGCATTAGGGTGAGCGCCACATACCATTGGATTCCCCTAGAAAAACTACACAAGATAGACACCTAAACTTTCCAAATTGACGAAGATTTGCTTAAGATATCTCACTTTGAAAGTTGCTGCCTTAATTGGACCAAATTCAAAAAAGTCAAAGTCAACCCAAAGTCAACTCCTTAATATCTCCCAAGTGGCGAGGGATTAGGGAAATGTTTTTACATATTCGGAATCCTTATACCTTTAAATGGGGGGTTAGGTCCATTCAAAACCACCAACAACCTCCAAATTTAGCCGCAATAGGCATTTTAGGGTTTCTCCTTCAAACGCCTATATTTGCCAACTTTTTGACCTTTTTGCCAAAAAATTTCCACCATTGTCCTAATAATACCCACTACTACCACCTAGGTGTTTTCAAATTCCAAAAAAGCTATATATAGGCCAAGGTCAACAAAAAATGCCAAAAGTCAAATGTTCATATCTCACGAATGACGATACATTAGGGAAATGTTTTTACATATTCGGAACCACAATATGCACAAATGGGGGGGTAGGTCACCTCAAAACACGAAAAGAAAAAAAGGTCACTTTTTGCGGGAATGGCCATGTAATCCTAAACCCTAAATCCTAAACTTGTGCTATAGAAGAAGCGGAGACCCTCCCTATGGAACCGTCCATTGCTACACTCGTGAAACGCGAGGTGGTCAAGGAAGTACTCAAGGAGGTGAAGAAGGTGGTGAATTCCATCCAGGTGAAACCTAAGGCTAAGAAGCTTGGGACCAAACCTAAGGCGAATCCTGGCGGAAAGTTGGGAAACGGCTGTTAGAGGGCTGTTTGGGACTTAGATACATTTTACGGGTTTCTGTGGGGTACCCTTAATTTTTGCACAGACTGAGACCAACATGAGATTTAGGGGTGGCAGGCGCAGGCTTTAAGGGGGTTAGACAGTCAGACACAGCTCGTCACAGCTTCACACAGCCCGACGCAGCTTTACACAGCCAGTCACAGCTCAGCACAGCTTAACACAGTCTGTCACAGTACATGGGGAACAGTTATCATTGACAGGGAACGACTGTGTGGGAACGACATCTACAGAGGGAGCGTGTTACTTCAGGGGTGACGATTAGTTAGTTAGGTGATTAGAACAGCTTGCGGGTAGATTAGGCAGGGCGGCAACAGGAAGAGGATCATTACTTGGAGGGGGAGCACTGCTGGAGAAGGGGGAGACGTAACGGAGAACAAAAGAGTGAAGAGGAGATCAGGACTGGAGTGAGGCGGAATTCATGCAAGCTGTAGGATTATATAGAAGGGTAGATTAGAGACACCATGACATAGGCATGATACATGATAAGTCTTAATCTGATACTTATTCGATACAATCATACGGGTAGAAAGACTTGAATGAAGCTGTGGAATAAATGGATGAGTGAATGGAACCTGATAGATACTGAAGCAATCTGATGCTTCAGTATACACGGTAAGGTAAATTGATAACATGAAGGCAAGAAGGAATACAGATAGGAAGCACAACCATGATTCACTAGCTGTAGGTCATGACTGATTGTTCTGAGCGGGCTGAGTGCTTAGAGATATCCAACTCTTCTATCTTAGAGCTTCCACCTCGGATAGCGAAGGGATGGGTGAGTAAAAGCCGCTCGACAACGGCAAGCAGCTACCTCTTTCAACAAGAGGTCAGGCCCGAACCGCACAACCGGTTATGATACGGGAGGCCGGAAACCTTCAGCGAGGGTCAACGGCAAACCAGCCACAACGGCCATGCAATAAATCCTAAACCCTAAACAGACCATGCATTAAACTCCTTCTCGAGTATTGCGTGTTAGATGAGCATCTAAGTCGTTCTCTACTGTGTCTATTCTCTAGCAAAAGAGATAGGGTATTATTCTCATGTCATCTCAGTGAAATAGTTTCAATCACATATATTTGCCTTTTTGCATATATTTGCAGTTGCATCTTAGAACATCTCAACAACACTTCTTTTTTAGCTTTATGTCTCTCTGGATCAACGCTATTAGTTTTGATTCCCAGGATCTAGATATCTATTTTTTTTGGTTCGGATTGTGTTCTTATTGCACCCGGTGCATTCGCGGTCCGCATCCTGTTGCACTGCTACATTTGTCTCCACTCTTTTATAGACCCTAAACCCTCAACCCTAAACTTTTTCGGAGCATAACCGGGCCCCCCTAAAAACTTTTTAGTTTGCACTGTGCTATTATTGCACCCGGTGCATTCGCGGTTCCAATTTGTTGTACTGCTACATTTGTAGTTCCAATCTTTTGTAGGCCCAAAATGCACAAACCTGTAGTGGTTGGGAGACCAATTTGTTCGTACAATGGGTACGTTTCTGAGCACGCATCCAAGTGGTTACATTACCATTTGTTTCCTATTTTACTTCAGGAACGTAATCATTTGATAGATTCAATTTCTTTGTTGAGAGATCTGTCGAGTAGACAACTTCCTCGAGATGTGTTTCTATTCACCTTTGATGTGGAGTCATTGTACCCTAGCATTCCTACTGGGGACGGGCTTCGACGATTGAAGGACATGATTACCGACAAGCTCAAGTCACCCCGGTTTGAAGGACTCGACGTGAGTCTTTCTCCCATGGTCTTGGAGAACAACTATCTTCAATTTGGCTCGAGCTATTGGCATCAGATCCGAGGCACTGCAATGGGTAGCAATTTTGCTGTTGTACGCTTGTCTCTTTCTTTGCAGCTTAGAAAGAGAGTTGGCTTGCGCAGCAAGAGGTATATGGCCTTTGTACTACAAGAGATACATCGATGACGGATTTGGAATCTGGGAAGGATCTTGGGCAAGTTTGGAGACTTGGCTCGATCGATACAACTATCTCAGTCCCACAATTCGCATTCAAAGGGTGATCTCTGACTCTACTGTTGACATTCTTGATATTCAATTCTTCAAGGGAGCTGATTTTGTCAATAGTGGGATTCTATCTTCGAGATGTCATCAGAAGGCACTCAACAGATATCGGTACTTGCCATGGACGTCCTGTCATCCGCGACACCAAAAACGACCATTCATCCTTGGTGAGCTACGCCGATACACTTTGAGAGAAAGCACATGTGCAGGTTTTTCAGAGATCAGACGACTATTCTATGAACGACTGCGTGCTCGAGGCTATCCAAAGTCTTTTATCTTAGAGTGTTTTAGACTATGTGACTATGCACAACGTGCTACACTGTTAGCTTCAGAATCCACTCGTAAGTTGATGGGTAAGCGGACCCCCTTGGTTCTGAAACTTGAGCATTTTCGATATACTCAAGCTCTAAAACTTGGGGGAGTCCTAAACCCTAAACTGCATGAGCATCTTCTGAAAGTTCCGCAGTTAGCATCTTTTGACAAACCTATGGTTTGTTGGAAAAAAACGAGGAATATACGTTCCTATTTAGTTCGTGCTAAGTTACAATAGAGTCAATTATATTGAAGGATATATTCTTGGCTTACATGCATAAGTTGGAAAAAGTTTTTTTTTTTTTTTAGATAAAAGACCTTTTCTTGGCTAAAGGAGATATTCTTGGCTTACAGGCATAAGTTGGAAAAAAAACTTTTTTTTTTTTAGATTTTTTTTTTTTTCTCGGCTAAAAGATACTTTTTGTTGTCTTTTTATCTTATGCTCTTTTTTAGACAACACTTATTCGACAGTATATAAGCTGGCGGTGAGGCTCATTGTACTTCTTTCCATTTCTTTCTTCCCACTGAAGAGCTCAAATTTTGAGCGAAACTAGTCTGGGGCTTATAAAGATTTGCCAGTATTCTGCATATAAGTGTGTTTTGTCTCACTTTCTCCTTTGTGTTGTTGTACCTTACAGTTGCATTGTTTAGACTGTCTATCTAGTCATGCCTTTGCTGCTAGGTTTGTTCTCTAGTGCGTGTTTTTTCTTCCATAAGAGATAGGTTTTTGTTATCCTGTATTTACGGTGAAACAGTCTCAGTCATACACTTTAGTCATTTGCATGTCTTTGCAATTGCACTTTAGAACATATCAACATCTCTCATATCCTACCTAAGGTAGCGACATTTAAAAGTGTGCGTTGCCTTTATCTGTCCCCTATTTTTGATGAATAAAGTCACCCTTTTCATCCTAGTACTGTGCACTTTTGCAATGGAGGTAGTTCAAGGTTCATTATTACTTTGGATTAGGTACACTAGTGGGTGTTTTTGGAGTACAAGGGGATTAATTAATGGTGGATTAGTGAAGCTAATTAAGCAGCCGACTAATGATTCTCATTTCAAATTCCTCATTTGTTTTTGAAAGTGGAGGCGGGTGTTTTGGGACAACGGCCAGTTAATACAGCAGTCAGGCATGAATGCAAATAGGATGCATGGTTCACTCTATATACTACTATAGTGCACACACTTTATCACACTTCAGTTTACTACAATAGCAATTCATGGAGCGATAGACATGGATTTCTGTCCTAGCTAGGCATTCAGATTACTACCAGACACAGAGGAGGAACACAATGCTACCCAAGAGCACGATAATGATAGTAGTGATCGTGAGAGTGAGGAATCTGGAGGTACTAGACAGCAGCCAGGGCAAAGAGGCAAGGGATCTGAGGACGATGAGTATGAGAATTTTGCATGGGCACAAGACCCAGCCGAGGAGTGGACGGAAGTGCATTATGCAGCTGGGTCAGAGGACCGGTTGTAGTTCCAGATCAGACACCTGCTAGGGAATCCCCACCACCAATCGATGTAACTCCAGTCTTGAGACGAGCATCCCAGCAAACACCTACAAGGAATTATGGAGGGCCCCAATTATATGCAGCCGGGGAAGGGATCAACTCACGTACCAGATCGGGTGCTCGGCCCCGCCAAAATGGCAATTGGAGTGACCAAGCTCTTGCTGGCGCCTTGGCAGCAATCGAGGCTGGGTCGTCAATCCGGGGTGCTGCAAGGCAATTCACCATACCTACAGCTACTCTACGGGCCCACATGTATGGAACCATTCGTAGCAGATGTCGTGGCAAACATGGGGTTATGAGTGATGAAGAAGAACGATTGTTGGTAGCATACATTGAGAGAATGCATGACGTAGGGCATTCATTGACACTAACTCAGATCAGATTGAAGATGGGTGAGATCTGTCAGCTAAGGATTACACCGTTCGTCAATGGAATACCTGGTTTGGGATGGCTACGCTGGTTTAGGAAGAGACACCCTCATCTAAGCCTACGAGTTGCTCAAGGTCTGGAGCAGGGAAGGGCCAAGGGCCTCTGCCAAGAGAACGTTGACAGCTTCTATGCTAACCTAGGCGATCTATACAACAAAAACAACTACGACCAAGAGCGGATTTGGAACTGTGACGAGTCGGGGGCGCAGGCAGGAAGAAATGGCGGATCTCGCATGGTGCACTCCATTTGTCCAGATGAGAGGGAGTGGCTCTTCGTATTGACCTGCATTAATGCAGCAGGTAGTTCAATTCCTAATTTTTAAATTTTCAAAGGCAAACGCTTTCGTCGTATCTACATTGAGAGATGTGAGACGGGGGCCACAATGGCAATGCAACCAAAAGCATGGATGACAGGGATCATATTCTCTAAATGGATCTCACATTTTCTTGCATCAGTTAGAGGCATGGGGAACGAGATTACAGAGGAGAGGAGACATCTGCTGATCCTTGATGGCCATAACAACCATGTCACAATCAATGTTGTCCACCAAGCTAGGTCAGTTGGACTCGATCTGATCACGTTGCCATCCCATACATCGCACGCACTGCAACCTCTGGATGTCTCCGTATTCAAGCCCTTCAAGACTGCATTTCAAAACTACAGGGATATATGGAGTATAGCAAACAAAGGGAAGCCAGCAAAGAAAGAGAATCTGGCGCAATGGGTTTCTTTGGGATTGAAGAAGGCACTGTCAGAAGTCAACATTAAAAAATGATTCTCCACCACCGGGATCTGGCCTCTACGGCCTACTGCAATGGCAAACAAGATGGGGCCATCATCTACTTTTGCACAAGATCCACCTGCAGAAGATCAAGATCACACAGCGAAGACAATCAATCACATGAGGACAAGCAACCGGATCCAGCCATTGAAGAGGTGATAGGCAACATGGTTCCCGAAACCCAAGAGGAATGTATGCACTACTATGTGCATATGGAGGATGATGACGGGCCCACAGATCAGGCCCCTAATGATGAGAGCAGCCTGGAATCCCAACCACTTGCCCGAGACCAGGAGCTCTCGATGCTCGCATTCACGGGTCCCACTAGTATAGCCAGGTTTCTCACCCTTGCGGAGGCTCCTGCACCCACTAGAAGACGAACGACTCAAGATGGGCAAGTGTTAATCGATTACTCCAAATCCATAATTATGACCAGCGACGACTACGTCAACTCCCTTGAGCAGAAAACACGACTCAAGGCGGAAGCAATTGCAGCCAAAGAGAAGAAACAAGAGGACCAGCGCATTGCACGGGAAAAGAAGGTAGTAGAAAAATTAGCCAAGCAAGAGGCGACTCGGATCAGAAAGGAAGAAGCGGCAGCAAAGAAAGCATATGACGCACAATGGACAAACAAGGCATTGGGGGAGTATGGCGATCGCTTGCAGGCACTGATGAAGTCGGGAGGGCCCATTAGGCACCATGCCCCGTTCTGTGGATTGATTCTGAACATATGCAGGTATAACCAAGCCATGGCAATCCGGCAACGTCGAGCAAAGAAAAATGGTGAAGACACCAGCCAATTCGTCACCGTGGCTTCTAGTTGGGCACACGGGCATCAGTTACATGGGGTCCCACACTTGACACCACATAGGGGTGTGATTGACGGAAGACAGTGAGAGCATGCATAACTGAAGACACCCTAAAGTCCACGAACAAGGAGGAGCAGGTCTGTGGCAGGAGTTGCCTTGGAATGGCGGGAGAATGGGAAATGAGGGGGTTTTGGAGTCTTCCAGGTGTGTCTCTGGGATGGTTACTTTAAGGTTCTAAGATGGCCATGTCTGAGGATTTGTAGGTCATCTAAGGGCAGATTTAGGGGTTCTATTTGATACCTGAATGGTCAGATTTTGCGCAAGTTGTGATTCATGCAAGGTAAGTTATGGGTGCTTCCATAGGTAGATGCACGGATTTCCCTGTTGGGAGGTGGGTACATCTGGGCCCACACATGGCTTGGTTTTGGTAATTTTTGAGAAAGGTGTAGGTGCACACCTTGTGCACTCATGACACCTTTAAGCGCATGTCAAGGAACAATGTATGGCATTACAGGAGGGACCTACTGAGCAGAAGTGGGATAATATGTACTTTGACTTTGATAATTCATATATAATACATTAATGATTGGAAAATTATGTGCTTTACACAACAGAGTGCTGCTTCATTTGCTATTCAACTCATGTAATTTTTGTGGACACCGCACCCTTTGAGCATTGCACACTACTTAAAAGCACACTTTTAGATGTCGCTACCTTATGTCTTCATAATCATCTCTTTGAGTTTTTCTATAGACATCTTGAAGTTTTTTCCAGAGCATAACCGCCCCCCCTAAAAACTTTTTAGTATGCACTGTGCTACTATTGCACCTGATGCATTCGCGGTTCAAATTTGTTGTACTGCTACATTTATAGTTCCAATCTTTTATATACCCTAAACCCTAAAATTCTAAAACCCTTAAACCCTTAACCCTAAACCCTCGAGTGTACGAAGAGTAGTCGAGCTTAAGAACAAGGGGGGCCCGTTTACCCTCAATTGCGCGTTGCGTCTGTTGGTCGAGTAGAGAGGATCTGAGGTCGTAGGAGATCTTGGTGAAGCAACTCCAGATGAACGCCGCTGGATAACCTCAGGCTCGAAGACGTTTGTAAAACAAAAGTCGCAAATGGTTGAACCCTTGGATGGTGCTTTCTCGTACTACATACCGTTGGAGCTCGCCGATGACGAAGCTTTCTTTTGGTGATGTGGATGCCACGAGGACCAAGGCAAGTATTGATACTTGTTCTGGGCCTTTTGATGACATCTAGTAGAGCGCCGTCGAGTTTGGATGAAGTCGTCTCCTTTGAAGAAGATGATATCCAAGATGTCGCGGACGTCGGGCTTATGGCGGTCGTGATTTTGATGCCATCAAACATGGAACTGTAGTTCCATAACCAGGACCGGAGGCTCTTTTCGGAGCCTACCCAGATGCCAAAGCCATCGTCGATATAGCGCTTAAGATAAAGCAGCTCTTGCTCCGATGGGCACACGTACTCCATGTACATCTCCAACCGACAAAGGAACAAACAAGCATAAACAACTGTAAAGTTGCTCCCCATAGCCATCCCGCGAATTTGGTGCCAAAAACTACCATTGAACTCAAGGTAATGGTGTTTCAAGACTAATCCAGCGAGGGTCATGATCAGGTCTGTTTTGTGTTTGGTGAAATTACCTCCAATAGCACATTCGAGCTCATACAAGCCGAGCTCGGTGATGATGCTGGGATATAGAGATTCCACGTCAAACGCAAAAAGAAGAGCATGCGAGGGGACCTCAAGTTGGAAAACCTCTCGAAGAAGCGTGAGAGAATCAACCAAATGAGTGGATTCCTTGAGAGGTACCGGAAGGAATTGGTGATGGAGCCAAATTGAAGCATGCTCGAAGATGTAGTTGTTGTAGGAACAGATGGGTCTTCCAACAAGCACGGGTTTGTGCACCTTCGGAATGAAGTACAAAGCACAAGCTCGAAAGTCCATGGACGACCGAGGGCGTTGGCGGATGTAATTCCATTCTTTGGTGGAGATCGCAAACCTGTAGATTGGATGGCAAGCTAGCAACTCGGCAGACAAGGTCGTGCATTGCGGACGATTCGATCCAAACGGCTAGACAAAAGATCATTACCTTCTCGAATGATGGCCTCGAGTGGTTGAGATTCCACTGGTGGATTGAATGATGGATTCGGAACGCGCCAAAGAGGAACCTCATCGTTGTCTTTGCCGGAGAAGAACGTTCGCAACCTCAAGCTTTGAGCAAAATTGTTGAATTCGGTAATGATTGAAGATCGGGAAGGGGGAAGAGGACGAGGAATGTAATTGAGACCAAGGCCCATGAGTTGTCGCTCCGCAAAGGAGAGAACCCTCTTGCTATAGTTGTGGATAGCAGGTTGGTGACCTTGCATTCCACTTGGGAGGGAGTCTTCCTAGCAAAGAGCAACAAAGCGTAAGCCTTCGGGTCTACGAGCAGGTACCAGAAGAGACTCCTCGTGCGCCCCCGCGTCTGTGAGGAGGTATGTATGGCCGTTTTGACTTCGTCGTCGTCGTCGTCGTCGTCGTCATCGTCGTCGCACCCTTCGTCGTGGCCGATTTTCCGTTGACCCTCGCTGAAGGTTTCCGGCCTCCCATACCAGAACCGGTTGTGCGGTTCGGGCCTGACCTCTTGTTGAAAGAGGTAGGTGACGCAGCAGAACGGGTGGAGACCCGGATACCTTTCTGCTGCTTGCCCTTTTCCAACTTTCCGCCAGGATTCGCCTTAGACTTACTAGCCGGTTTGGTCCCAGGCTTCTGGGCCTTAGGTTTCACCTGGATAGAATTCACCACCTTCTTCACCTCCTTGAGTACTTCCTTGACCACCTCGCATTTCACGAGTGTAGCAATGGACGGTTCCACAAGGAGGGTCTCCGCTTCTTCCATAGCACCTTCCCGAGCAACGTTGTGAGCGGCGATAGCCGCGGCCTTGCTAACGTCGGAAAGTTGTTTGTGAATGAGAAATGCATCTACATGAGTAACAGAGAGATTGCTAAGATGAAGATGCCATGACTCAATGGAAGACTTAGAATTGTCACCTATTAAATTTAAGGATCGTAAAGGCAAAATCAAATCCGAGAGGCGAGTCTCAAAGACTGGTTTCAATTGCTCGAGCTTGTTGGGCAAACTAGCAAGTCGAGATTCTTGGGCTTTGATAAGTGCTTGAAAGCACTTGATCCAATATGCGGTTGTGCATTCGGCCAGGCTCGCATCAAGGACGGATTGGGCCTCAGGATCTCCTATTTGAAGTTTAGGAGGACTCATTCTAAGGGAGTTGGGTGTGGTGTCTTCTTCGAATTGCACTCGCAATTTTTGAAGGTACTTGGAAGTCTTTTCATGCTCATGCCTAAGACTTTTGAATTCCTTGACCGATGTATGCACAAATGCAAGCAAAGGGGGAGGAATGGAGATATCCATGTTAGAAGAAGAAGACGCGGATGCATGAGAATGGCCGACGCCTAAGCTAGGACATGGACGTTTGTTACCTGCTAGTTTCGCCATCGGAAAAAGAGTTTAGGGTTTAGCGTGGTCAACAAAGGTAACAAAAAATAGAAAAAATACTGGAAAAAGACACAGTAATTGTTAAGGGGGGCCGGTTCAGACCCAAATACAAATGCAATGGAAACCAAGACAAATTCATACAAAGTACGCCTATCGTGCCTAAAGGGATGCTATAAGACTATTATGTCTTATGCAAGGACTCCCGCCCTCACGAGATAAGGTTCTCTAATTGAAGAATGAGGCACTTTTGCTCCAACCGCAAGTTTTTTTAAGTTTGCATCTCCTTGTTTAGCGACAAAAATCTTCCTCACTATGGGCAAGCATGCGCTCAAGGCAATCACAAACATAAGGTCAAGTCTCAATCCCTAGTTGGAAAACTTATATGCCCCACCTTCAAAAAGAGGTTCGTACCTCTAAGGAAGAATGGGAAGGATTACCGCATAAGGTCATCGACAAGAAGGTTAGGTCGGCAGAGGCTTGCGCATGCCCATAGTCCTCTGATCGCTCGAGATGAACTCGAGGGAGGATCAACCAAGTCCCTTCTCTCCGACCATCGGGCGTACGATAGGGGGAACCATGTAGTCGGGGCTAAATTAGCTTGCCCGACACGATTACCATATACCTCCAGCCGCCTTCCCCATTGTAAGCGGTGGCTAAGATGGCGTCAAATGGAAGGCTCTATACGCCCATGCTTCAGAGAGAAAAAAGGCCTCGGAAGTATCCAAGGGTTGGGATTCCCCTTGGAGCCGAGCACCCCTTCGATCCAAGTTGCCCGGGCGGGCAAGGACTAGACTCTCAACTCTCGACTTCTCTAAGTGTGGAGACACAAAAAGAGTAAAGGTGTTTTATTCCAAACAAGTTTCGCTTGATTGCTCAACCTCATCAGTGAAACACCAAGAGATGAAGTCCTAAGAGCCAAGCCTATCTTTATATACTAGAAAAGCACCCTCACTATGTGCAAACGATATGGGATAATTCCCAAGGCAATAATAATGCCACTAAAGCACTAATTTAGCCTCCAAGTCAAGACTGCATTAATTAGTCAATGGTCCAAATTAATTGTTGGAACCCTTTGACTTTAACGTCAATACTAGGGCTATCAAAGAGGAAAAATTAATAATGCTAGGGACATTTGCACTACAAAATCATCCTATCATTCTAGATTTAACTAGAAATGAACTCAACTTTCGCGGATTCCTCCAACAAATCATTGCTCGAGGAAGAAACCAAAGCTCTGGGACTTGCTGAAGCAACTTGTAGAGTCTAGGGTTTAGGATGGCCCCCAAGTTCAAGGCTCGAATGTACGAAGAGTAGTTGAGCTTAAGAACAATAGTACCCTATCTCTTTTGCTAGAGAATAGACACAGTAGAGAACGACTTAGATGCTCATCTAACACGCAACACTCGTTAGTCATACACTTTAGTCATTTGCATGTCTTTGCAATTGCACTTTAGAACATATCAACATCACTCATATCCTACCTATGTGTCTTCAGAATCATCTCTTTGAGTTTTTCTATAGATATCTTGAAGTTTTTTTCGAAGCATAACCGGCCCCCCAAAAAACTTTTTAGTCTGCACTGTGCTATTACTGCACCCGGTGCATTTGCGGTTCCAATTTGTTATACTACTACATTTATAGTTCCAATCTTTTGTAGACCCTAAACATTTCATATTATGTTAGCTACAACTTCTGAACCTTTATCGCGTCCCCGCATAGAGATGGATGCTGGTGGTGATGGTAATCGACCATCGTCTTTTTCTCCAATTCGGGAGTGTTCTTCTTCGAGACCACGAGTGGGGATGTTTTTCAACAAACGGGATCACACTCCTACCTTTGTGGAGGCTACTCAAAAGTTACTGGACTATTCTTTCATACAATACAAGAAGGATTTTAAAAGATTGCAACGTCTCAAAGCAACCGTCGACCGACTCAGATCTCAAGAAGTTGCTGGTAAAATCCCTCAAGCTTGTAGAATTTCTTGTCCTAAGCTTGTGATTTCCTCTTTGGCCGTTCAACCTTCCCTCGATGCAAGCATTCAATCAGCCACTCTTGCTTTCCATGACACTTTACAAAAAGCCTTCATCAAGGCTCATGTGGAGGTGTTGGCAGAAGCAGAAGCCACTTTGAGCAAATCATCTGATCTTTTCATTGCTCGACTCCAGGAGATCAGATCCCATGTGGATGTCTCTTCTTGTCTTGACAATGATGAGGACTCTAGTTGGATTTTCGAGGAGCTTGAGTTTATATGCAATGAAGCCACCAAGTCTTGGTTTGCTGGAATCTCTTGTTTTCGTGCTAACCACAACTTGGCAACCGCTGTGAGGGAAAAGCTTTGCGTGAAAGGAACCGCGCTAAGGATGCCGCCATGGCAGATGCTGATGTTCTTCCGTGCGAGCCTTCCATTGTCAAGCTTGTTAGGAAAGAGGTGCAGAAGCAATTTTCCTCCAAAGGGAATAAGTCTTCTCTCTCCCCTAAGCAACAACAACGACCGCGTTCTTCTTCTCCTAACCGTCAGAAGCAACGGCAACGTGGCCGCTCAATTGCTCGTCAAGCTCCTAAGGCTCAACCTACAAGAGGCACTTCACCAAATGCCAAAGCAAGTTCTTTCAAGCAACAGGGAAATGGACAACAGCGGAGTGTGATTGCTCGCATCCGTTCCGCTGCATCGCATTTCTCTTTTCCGAGAAAATCCGCCCTACATTCTCAGACCCCTCATGGTTTTGGCAAACAAAAGTCGGGGCAAAGCCCACAACAGAAGCCCAAAAAGAAGGTAACTTGGGTAGGATCAAATCGAAAAGAGCCCGCAAGCTCTTTTGGTGGCAGTTGAGGGATGTAGAGGCTTATAAGCTTTGTCTTTTCTCTTGCAAGAGAGTCTCTCAAGTAGAGAATAGGTTAACCAATGTGATCATCCATAACATGGCCAATCGACCATTTTTGTTTTTTGAAAAGAAACTTTTAGGCTTAGGTTTGAGCTTCATTCCACATCCTACTCCTCCGTCTACTACTATTCTTGATGCTTATGAGGCTTTTCCTCGACCTTTACATCTTCGACATCACTTCCGTGATGCTAGAGATAGACCCATTCCTCCATTTAGAGTCCCTAACCCTTCTTGGGATCAGTGTGTACGGCTTCCTGCTTTAGAAAATATCATTGCAGACGGTCGCGACATTGTAAAGCCTCGCTTCAAGGATGTGGCTCGCTCTGCCTTCAAGTCCTCTATTCGAGGCCATCTCAAGACCGCAATGCGTGCTCTGACTACAGATGACTCCATCGTCATCAAACCCGCGGACAAAAATCTTGGGTTGGTGATCATGCGTAAGGATTGGTACATGGATGAGGCACACCGCCAACTCCACGATGGACATGTTTATGAATCTGTGGCAGAGATTCCATGGGACAATCTCAAGTATGATTTGGATGCAGTGCTCACTTCTGCTTTTATGCGGGGATTAATCGACAAGCAAGAAAAGGATTTTTTGGCTTTCAAGCCCCAAGGGGGCTACCGACCCTACATGTGCTATCTTGTGCCCAAAATGCACAAACCTGTGGTGGTTGGGAGACCAATTTGTTCGTACAATGGGTACCTTTTTGAGCACGCATCCAAGTGGTTACATTACCATTCGTTTCCTATTTTGCTTCAGGAACATAATCATTTGATAGATTCAATTTCTTTGTTGAAAGATCTGTCGAGTAGACAACTTCCTCAAGATGTGCTTCTATTCACCTTTGATGTGGGGTCATTGTACCCTAGCATTCCTACTGGGGACGAGCTTCGATGATTGAAGGACATGATTACCGACAAGCTCAAGTCACCCTGGTTTGAAGGACTCGTCATGAGTCTCCCATGGTCTTGGAGAACAACTATCTTCAATTTGGCTCGAGCTATTGGCATCAGATCCGAGGCATTGCAATGGGTAGCAATTTTGCTGTTGTGTATGCTTGTATCTTTCTTTGCAGCTTAGAAAGAGAGTTGGCTTGCGCAGCAAGAGGTATATGGCCTTTGTACTACAAGAGATACATCGATGTCAGATTTGGAGTCTGGGAAGGATCTCGGGCAAGTTTGGAGACTTGGCTCGATCGATACAACTCTCTCAGTCCCACAATTCGCATTCAAAGGGTGATCTCTGACTACTGTTGACATTCTTGATATTCAATTCTTCAAGGGAGCTGATTTTGTCAATAGTGGGATTCTATCTTCGAGATGTCATCAGAAGGCACTCAACATATATCGGTACTTGCCATGGACATCCTGTCATCCGCGACACAAAAAACGAGCATTCATCGTTGGTGAGCTACGCCGATACACTTTGAGAGAAAGCACATGTGCAGGTTTTTCAGAGATCAGACGACTATTCTATGAACGACTGCGTGCTCGAGGCTATTCAAAGTCTTTTATCTTAGAGTGTTTTAGACTATGTGACTATGCACAACGTGCTACACTGTTAGCTTCAGAATCCACTCGTAAGTTGATGGGTACGCGGGCCCCCTTGGTTCTGAAACTTGAGCATTCTCGATATACTCAAGCTCTAAACCTTGGGGGAGTCCTAAACCCTAAACTGCATGAGCATCTTCTGAAAGTTCCGCAGTTAGCATCTTTTGACAAACCTATGGTTTGTTGGAAAAAAACGAGGAATATACGTTCCTATTTAGTTCGTGCTAAGTTACAATAGAGTCAATTATATTGAATGAGATATTCTTGGCTTACAAGCATAAATTGGAAAAAGAACTTTTTCTTTTTTTAATAAAAGACCTTTCCTCGGCTAAAGGAGATATTCTTGTCTTAACTGGCATAAGTTCACATTACTCTAGACACTGCTATGCCCACAATTCAACTTCATTATACATCCCTAGAAAATGCTTGGGACACAAGCCCACAAATTCATCTCCTCAACCCCGACAACATACCCCGTAAACAAACCACTCTAAAATTCTTTATGCAATTTAACATCACCACAATTAGACAACTCACAGATGCTAATGGCACCAAACTTATCGACCCACATGCTTTTCGACTAAAATACCCCAAACCACCATCGCGTTCCCAACATGTTCATTTGCAATACCTCCAAACACTACTATGTTTTCCCACTCCTGCATGCATAGCACACATTTGTTCAAGACAATGTAACTCTTCTCCCCATCATCCATGGGAGCTGCTCCCTCAATATTCATCGAGGCCGGCGCAAAACCAAATCCAAGCACTATTTCATGGCTCTGCCCTAAACCCAACAAGCGTCCGTTCCACACAACCACAAGCACCCTAGCCGCAACCAACCCAACCAATTGCTACATCATCGCCATTTGTTGATCACCCCGTAAGACACCCCGTAACACCCATCCACACATTAGATGAAATACAAGGTATAACTCAAACAATGTCATCGGATCAATATGGAGCCACATGTGTCAAAACTCTGTATAATTGTCAATGGAAGGGAATAACTCCCAAACGTAACACCTGGGAAAACAATGATTATCTTTTTAACACCCACGGAAACCCCAATCTACACCATAATATTCAGATGGTTACCGAACACCACCGACGAACCAATTATCGCATATTCATACCCAACACGCAGATGAACCACAAACCAGTGATAGACGCTTCATCAGCCCACCAAGAAGTATCCCAAATCTACACATCTCTATAGCTGAATGTAAACCAGATAAACATCTTGAAGTCTCAACCCCACATTCACACTCATAATAACTTGGCACACATATATGGTCCACTAGGGTACTACATTGGTAGCATTTGTTAGAGGGCTGCTTGGGACTTAGACGCTTTTACGGGTTCTGTGGGGTACCCTTAATTTTTGCGCAGACTGAGACCAACAGGAGCCTTAGGGGTGGCAGCAGCAGGCTTAGGGGGGTTACACAGCCCGCCACAGCTTCGCACAGCCCGACACAGCCCATCACAGCCCGCCACAACTTCGCACAGCCCGACACAGCCCGTCACAGCCAGTCACAGCCAACACAGCCCGACACAGCCCGACACAGCCAATCACAGCCCGACACAGCCGACACAGCCAGTCACAGCCCGACACAGCCTTACACAGCCAGTCACAGCTTGACACAGCCTATCACAGTACATAGGGAACAGTTATCATTGACAAGGAACGACTGTGAGGGAATGACATCTGCAGAGGGAACGGGTTACTTTAGGGATGACGGTTAGTTAGTTAGGTGGTTAGAACAGCTTGGGGGTAGATAAGGAGAGCAGCAACGAAAAGAATGACACTTCACGGGGGAGCGCTTGGGGGGTCATGCATGAGAGGAGATCAGGCGGAGAGGAAGAAGGAGAGCACGGAGAAGCAGGAGAGATGAACAGTAGATGCTTGTTACATACAAAGCTGTAGTGATACTGTAGGACAGATTAGTGTCACCATGGCATCGCCCTGATAACTGATAAATCATAATCTGATACTTATTCGATACAATCGCACTGTATAGAGAGACATTAGTGAAGCTGTGGAATGAATGCATGATTCACTGGAATTTAGTAGATACTGAAGCAATCTGATGCTTCAGTATACACGGTAAGGTAAATTGATAACATGAAGGCGAGAAGGAATACAAATAGGAAGCACAACCATGATACACTAGCTGCAGGTCATGACTGATTGTTCTGAGCGGGCTGAGTGCTTAGAGATATCCAACTCTTCTATCTTGGAGTTTCCACCTCGGATAGCGAAGGGCTGGGTGAGTAAAAGCCGCCTGACATTTGGCGACCATACTGGGGAACTGGGTCATGAACAGCCAGATATGACAGACATCTGGTGGGATCATGGTGGTTGGAGAATTAAAGAATTTGATGTGAATCAATTTCCCTGTGAAACTGAGAAGGAAAGATTGTCCAAACAATTCTTTCAGAGGTTCTTGGAATTGCCAGACGGTTGTAAGGAAAACATTCTTAAGAGAATGCATGATGCTGATCCCGAGTGGGGTCTGGAGAAAGGGGTGATAAAGATTTATCAGGTGGCCTGTAGAGGAAGAGCACGTTGGTTACCAACACTGGTTTATGTGATAGCATTGCTATCCATTAAGCGAGTAGAGTTTGAAGGCTGGGAGGAAAGTAAGGTGAATGTTTATACTCATATGCATGAGGAGCTTGTACTGGTAAAGAATTGGATTCCAAAGGATATTTTGTGGATCAAACTCACACCAAGAACAACTTTCCAGACTTGTTTGCCATATGGTTATATGGTAACGGAGACTTCTAGTATAGCCAAGGGTGCATGGAAGCTTGAAAGAAACCCAAGCATATATGAGAGATACTACAGAAGAGAGTTTTGGTTATTGCCACATTAAAGAAATGAAAGACATGGGACATGAGTGATGAAAGAGAAGCTAGACTCTAGAGATATTCAGCAAAAAGATAAAGTTATCTGAAAGCTAATTATCCATATCTTTGGGAGAGAGGAATAGACATAGGGGAATCATCTGGACCTCTCACACCATTAAGATCAGAGAGTACATCATCCATACCGGAAGAACTAGAGTTGGATACCACTCCTTCTTTTTCTTTGCAAGAAAGATTAAGGGAATTGGTACTGGAAGAAGATCAACCACGAGGTGAAAGATCTGAGGTACATCCCTGGATAAAAGATTTGACAGAAATCTTTGATAAGAGTTGGCATGGAACAGCAAAAGCAAGAACTCCAGTTTCTGAAACGGAAAATGAAGAATGAGGAGAGGATGTGGCAGAGCCAACGGAGAGTTCAGACTCTCCAACACCGTTGCAGTTGAGTTACATGAGTGAAGAAGAAACCCAAGGGCAGAACTTGGAGGATGAAAACAGAGAGAAGAAACTGGAAGAGGAAGAGTATGAAGAAGTATACCCAACAGCTGAGGTTGAGACTACAACCAGGACATCCCAACCCGTTGGACCTGGATCAAGTGGAGCACTTGGATCAGAGGCCAACGAAGGTGTCGGCTCAGGGGGGCAGCCTGGATCTGGCTCTGGGGGGACAGGAGTGTGGGAAGTAGTGCAACTAGAGCTGGGAATACTGTGAATATAGTGGGGCCAGTAGCAGGGAGTGCTCAGGGGCCACCACTTGGTGGAAGTTCCACCACAACTACAACAGGTCCTCAAGGACCAGCACCAGCAAGGGGGCCAGCATCCGTCAATGGGCAAAAGGTAGGGCCACAAATGGCGTTACAACCAACACGGGCAAAACCACCTTTTCCAATATATTTAGGAAAAGGGGATCCTGATGTACACATTAGCCAATTTGAGCACATGTGTATTGTGAACAATGAGAATGACGATGATGCCAAGATGAGACTGTTTCCTTGTTCACTTATCAAGAAAGCAAGTGAATGGTATGCAAGATTCCCTGATAATCATTTCCTAACCTGGAATGGCTTGAATACAACATTCCGAAATAGGTTCAGGACAAGTAAAACTGAGGATGAAGTGTATGGAAATTTACAACAGTTAAAGCAAAAGAAGCATGAAACTGTTGAGGAGTATATGGAAAAGATGGAATTGATGGTGAAAAAGCTGGCTGCTGTACCAGCATCAAGTTTACAGAAGACTTGGTTTGTGAGTGGACTATGACTAGAGTTGCAAAAGAAAGTGGATATGTTACCCCATAATACAGTGGAGGAGGCATTTGAAACAGCGAACAGAATTGAGCAATTGGGAATGCTCATGAGGGAGAAAAGGGATGATGAGGACTCTGAGGATGAGTCAGATGAGGAAGAAGAGCAAGAGCTAAAGGAAGAGTAAGAGGAATGAGAAGTTGAAGAGGGATAACTCAGTGGCTGCCTAAATTGGCTGAGGGATTTTGTATCAATTTAGATTTTCCCTATGTGCTTAAAGTACTCCAGTTTGATCATCACAGCATGGATGAATAGTATGTAACATCTCTAATTGTGGTGTAAATTTTGTATCTCTTTGTAAGTCCACCAAAACCTAACCCCACCTGGCTGGTGCACCAAAATGACAACTAGTCAAGCTTCACAGAGGAGAAGAGATAGTAGACTAAGTAGCAGGATGTCAGAAACTGCTGATACGGCCCACTTAAGAGCTGTTTCTTGGAGCCCTCCTCAATGCGACTCATATTTGTCCAGCTGATATATTCCTCCAGGAAAATGTTTGTATTTGCAGTGGTAACGTTTACATTCAAATCACTCGTAGTATTCACACGAATATGGGATACTGTTGGAAGCTCTTTATCATTTGGATCACTAGTATACTCAAATCTGCCAACACCAACACAGTAGACATAATGTCATTTATGCAGGGTGCTTGCGGCGTAACATTCCATTTGTATCCTTGATATAGGATATTAGTTTGAACAAGTTCAGCTGTTTAGTGTAAGCCAGTGAAAGTGGCACCGATGGTTTGCAATTAGCTGAGTCCCTCAAATCTGCAGAGGGGGTGAGGATTGTCAAGAAGGATCAGAAAGTGCAAAAAATGACGACATATACCTCTGACTTTCTTGGCCTCCCCACCACCACTTGGCCTCTTCTGGAAGGGATGGAAAATGCAGGAGAAGGAGTAGTAATTGGAGTGGTGGACTCTGGCATTGATCCCACACACCCCAGGTTTGCAAACAGCTCCTCGGAGCCATATCTGACAATTCCATCATTCACATGAACCTGTGAAGTTGGGCCTGCATTCCCTTTGGGTTCTTGCAACGGGAAAATTGTAGGAGCCCGCCACTTTGCAGCATCTGCAATTGCTCAAGGTTTTTTCAATTCAACAAGAGATCTTGCTTCTCCCTGTGATGTGGATGGCCATGGCAGGTGGGTTCGTGTTGCTTGAGATTATATCGGATTCTGCTCGCTGTTGTCCGTTTTTCCGTCACCCTCTTGATTTCTGTCTCTGCATTGTTTCTGTGATTGCCCATATTTATCTCTATTGGTCCTTGCTTCCATAGTATGTGTCCACTGTCTTCTTTGGGGTTGCTGTGCCTGGACATTCTTTCTTCCTCTTTGTGGCTCTCCCTCTCTTTTCATCTTGATCTCCGGATCCCCACCTTCTTTCCTCTCTCTCCAAGTTCGCTGCCAAATGGTTGAGTGAGAGAGGAGAAGATGAAGAAATCTACTAGGGTCCATGGAGGCCCAGAGGCCTAGACATAGGTTCTTGACAAAATTCTTCGTTTAATACCGGCTTTATCAAAGACTGAACATTCTAAGCCTTGGTTGTCAATATCCTTGCTTTGTTTTGACCACAGGGAATGGAGGACCCAGCATGGGGTCAATACTGTCCTATAGTCCTTGGGTCACCACTGTGGTGGCATCCACCACTGATCGCTCCTACCCAAAGTCACTTGTACTTGGCAACAATGTCACCCTTCCCGGAGTTGGCCTGCCAGAAATTTTCTCTACAAAGAGGGACTTAACAGTGTATGTTTTTTGATGTCACAAGCTATTGTTCTTGTACGGGACGAAACCCTCTCTCTTTAAGCAAGATAGAATAACTGGAATGTGAGATCTCTTCCGACTTCCATCTCTTACACTGTTCTCTGGCTAGCAAGCAGTATGTGGATCTCTTCAAATATCGTTCTTTCTTTCTTCTCTCTTAGGTGTAAGCTCAGTTATGAACCACGGCATGTCTCACTCATGTCAGCCTCTTGGCATCTTCCCACCACTTACATTTTCTTAGAACTAAACAGAAAGTACATCACAACAAGTTCTATCTCCGTGAAATTGGTTGCAGCTCCTACAAGTGGGTATGAAGTATTCAGATTGGTTTCAGCAATTGATGCTTTCAATGGGGACAGCTCTTACGTCGATGTAACTGATTGCCAGGATCCAAGGGCATTTGACATATCCAAAGTCCAGGGAAACATTCTCCTGTGTCTATTATCCATTGATTTTTCGTCCCAAACTGCCACCATCGAGAAAGTTGGGCAAACCGCCAGTGCTCTTGGAGCTAGTGGATTTATATTGGGCTCTTGATCCTGCAATAGGTATACATCCTGGCACCCCCAACTCCTGCTCCTGTTCCTGGAAGTGTTTTGACCGACATGGACTCCTCCAAGGTGCGTCAATCCTCAATCTTGTGTGCATGCATGCATGCATGTGATTCCTCTCATTGCCTTTCTGTGGTATGGTTTGACTTAATAACTCCATGCAGAATTGTGACCATGCAGATACTCTTGAACCATTATAGTGAATCAACAGTGCGAGATGTGGCAGGCAAGCCCATCACATTTGGTGCCCTGGCGAGAATGACAGATGGGCGGCAAGCTGTTTATGGTGGTGAAGCCCCAATTGTTACCTACTATTCCTCAAGGGGTCCAGACCTTCTCAACGTGTACCAGCCTGCAGATGTGTTGAAACCTGATATTTTGGTGCCCGGTGATTTGATCTGGGAGCATGGAGCCACCTTAGTACAGATGAAGGGTTTCTTTTAGGTAGGCGGTTGACAGTCCCAAACGTGGGTGCAACAGAAACTTATTCTATCGATGTTGTAGCACCCACAGGGTGGTCAGCCACTGTGAGTCCCCTGGAGTTTACTTTGCAGCAGGGAGAGTCAGTGGCAATCTCCATGACTCTCGCAGCCATTGAAAACTCTCTGGATGCATTCAGTTTTGGAGAGCTACTAATGTTGGGCAACACTGGTCACATAGTTCGTGTACCCATAACAGTCTCATCTTGCTCAGTCACACATTTGTAGAGCTCCATTGCGTCCCCCCTCGCTGTACACAGACTCGAGGTGTGATACTGAGGGTGTGCAAAGTTGGACTACCACTTTGACCATGAAGAGATGTGGTCAGAGATACAATAGAATTAAGTAAGAGAAACAACTTATCAACGACATAGTTATAAAACTTCAAATGATAACAGGCATGCCCTCACTTGGAGTCCAAAGTTGCTGCCAAATGTCAGAGAATTTGACTGACAGTAACTTCTTGGGGAACTTAGCCTCCAATTTATGGAAGCAGGGGTGTTACATAGATACCCATGACAGATGCCACTAGCACTAGCTGATGTACTATGAGGCATTGGGACTGTTATCTACAGGAGATGAAAATGAAAGTCCAAAATTTTGTACTTTGCACAAGCATCGGGTTCGGCAGAATCGGGTATCTATGCTCGCGGTGAATGCAATTACTTCCACTCCACCATCTCTTAGTGCGAGGGCATTTCAGTTGTCAGTTAGCTTCCATCAATAACAGGCATTCAAAGCAAATACAGCCTTTCAAGCTCAGTACTTCCAAGTTGAAATGCACTGTTGACAAGACAATTCCCAGCACACTTGAATGCAACCAAGAAACACACAACGGTTGAAGTAAAAGTATATATCAGCTTCGTCTTCTTGGCAATCCAAAAGCCAAAGCCAAATTCAACCTCAATCCAAAAGCCAAATTCTTCTTGGAATTCAACCTCAAACTTGCCCATATGTGGAGCCAAGGTGATCTGAGTAACTGTCCATTGTCGAGGATTCATTGGTCATCCCACCATAAGAAAAGGCAACGTCATTTAGAGTACAGACTGGTTTCGATGCAATGGAATTCAACCCTACATCGCTATGAAACTTGCTCATCCGACGAGGAATCTTCGTAATCGAACTTGATATCTACCCTCCTGAATTCGTCGCTAAGCTCAATGTATTCGACAGTGCTAAGATCCTTGTCGATGAGCTCCTTGCTATATTCTTGATACTCGGGCTTCACCCGGCGTACAGGGACTGTGACAGAGTAGACTGTTCCAAGGTCAGGGTCAGAAGTGACATCCAGCTGCACCTTCTCCTCCGACTCTATCTCTACAAAATCAGAGAGTGCGCCCACAATGTTGGTCACAATTCGTCGCTTGGCCTCATCATTCACAGAGCAACGATCCGAAATGAGGATCATTTTGAGGCGCTGCTTGGCAATCTCAGCATTGGAAGATCGCTTGACTTTGGGAGGAAACAAAATCTGCCATGCCCGTGCCAATCGATCAAAGAAGTTCTCCTCCTTATCATTGTCACTGATAGAACCTTGGGAATTGTTAGTGATCGCGATGTCAGGCATGCCCGAATCATGAAGCTGTGCTCGGCATGGCTGCGTCCTCTCAATTCTGTGACATCCTAACTTCGTTTCCAACCCCAAGCTAACCCCAAACTGGGCCTCTGGGACAATCGAAACACGGCACAGTCTCGTACTCACCTGGCCAAGCAGAGTACCGTCAGAGAAGCAAGCATTCCTCTGCAAGCCCATACTTCTCGCTCAGTAATCCTACTCTCTAACCGGCCATGATTGAAGTGCTCCCAACATACCAAGAACTCTCTGACATGTACAGCAGAAGGACACAGAACGCCTCTGCCACTGAAGATCTCACCAAACAAACTCTACCTCATCGAAAGACTCTACTGATCGAGACGAGGCATCACTTACCCTGACGGATGCTACAGAAGCCAATTGAAGTGCTGCCCCCTGCCATTGTGCGCTCGGAACCGACTGAGCAATACTACACATCCTCAAACAACGCCCTCGAAGAAGCCCACTCCCTCCCAGGTGTGCAGTGATGAACTGCTTGTCTACAACGCGGTTGGATGCAGCTTCACAATCTGCACAGAGAACTTCCGAGATGGTTTCCCTCTCAGCTTCCCAGACGGCCTTCCTCGGCTTCCGACATGGCAACCGTCTGACACTCTCACCGCCTTCCTGCCAACTGGGTTTCAAAACTCCTGCTCTCCCAAACCTGCTCCTCCCCCCTCCTCCCAACCACGTGGAAAGCAGAAGCTTCTCTTACTACAAACCCTAATCCCATCAAACAGGGCTGCAGCTCAAATTCCTTTGCCAACTCAACAAGGCGGGAAAGCCCTTTTCTTTCCTTTTTCTTTTCTGTTTTAGGGATTGTGGTATTTGGCTTCCAGAGGACTTAAAAGAAGATGGAAACTGGAAATTGAGTAGAGGGAGAGAATCCTGGTTAGACTGCTGGGAGTGCTGGGAGTGTTGGGAGTCCCAACTCGGAACGGAAGCTTTCCAGAATTCTGTGAATCTGGGAGAGGGAGGTACCGGGAGTGTTGGGAGTATATGGTTTGGAGGCAGGGATGGACGGGAGGGACGCATCGCCTGCTGAGATCTGCCGAACTAATCTCATGTGGACTCGTTGGGACTGGTGAACATCAAAGGCTGCACGTTGTAAGTAGTCTGGGATCGACATGTCATAGAGATCTGCCGAGCTTCTTGAGCACGCCACACACAAGTATCAAGTAGAACCAGGCAAGCTGCAGTCGCCTACCGCATGCAACTTCCCAGTGCGGAAATGCGAAGGTACGATGGATTTTTAGTATTGGAACACATTTGGTCTTAAGTTTAGCCTCTTGCAAGTTGTATAAACGACTCAGGATAAAAGGGTGCGATTTTTCTTATCAGCACAGGGTGCAGCCCAAACGAAGCACTGAGTTGAGGCATGGCAAGAGAGCTCCGTTTAACGTGAATAAGCACGGTGTGTAGGACTTGGGGGATCAAACACAACGTACAAGTATGCAGATTCTCACGAAGAACTTCGCTTCAGTGTGCAGATCTTTACTTGATACAAAACACGGAGCTGCAATCACTTGAACTTATTCCCAGGCCTGCAAACTGCATGTACACGGCTGCGGCACCGATCGTAACATAGGATTAATTACCCCATTCCGCAACATCCCCACCCATTACATATTCTGAAGCCATTGCCCCTTCCAACAAAGCTAAGACTCAGAGTAAGATCATCGCACGCCTCTTCCCCTCAGGAACTTAATGACAGATCTCTGGTGCCTGAACCTCTTCATCCACCCCCGCTCACAAACATCAGACTGCAGAATGTGTATTAGTTCTAGAACAGACAGCAATAGAGGGGTTCCAGTGCACGTATGGGCGACGTCTGTTCAGTACATATGCGGAATTACAAGGACTCATGGAGCCGTGCAGACGCAGACCACCCGAGTGACTCCCTCCCACAATCCTTGGCGCTGTCAATTCCAACCGACGAGACTTAGTGATCCGCCATTGAAGCTGGCAGTAGATGTCGTAATCCTCTCTCGACCCTCGCTTCGCCATGGAATTGAAGTTTTCATTGCCTCCGAAGTTGTGCACTTCAATCAGCAATAAAGCACCTCGCAGTCATGTTGAAGAAGCCAGATCACTATCTCTTGAGAGCCAAGAGTACAACGGCAAAGGGTGGAGGTGATGCACCTCCCACGCAAGAGCAGCCATCAAAGCAACTCCGGAGCGAGCTGTTGATGAGCGAGAGAGACGATGAGAACGAATGTGCACCCACTCTGTCCACATAATTTTCCTTAACCCAGATTAACTTCCAACGACTAATATATATCCCATAACTTTTGCCCATATCTTTGTACTGCCCACTTATAAATATCGGGGCCCTCCCTTACTTCCCGGCTGTGCTCGGAGAAATTCTTTTTCTCGGATGTTGATCCAGTAATAAAACCGAAGTGCGTCTGAGATTCTGCGACCCGGTACGCCGGAGCGGGTCCCGGCCTCTGCCGGGATCCAGCGGGCGTATATGTGCCCATGCGTGCATTAAACACGCTGATGATCCATCGATTCTAATCGATGGCTGGGCATTGATTGTGAGGGGGCTTGTGAGTGATATTTAGGCGTAACCTATATTCTAGAGTATGAATCGGTAGCCAGGCAGGAATAATGCTTTAGGAAGATTGGCAGTGTGGGATCGGCAACACTCACACTGCGGCCCCTGACTTAATAACTGCCTTGCAGTCAGCTGCCTGGCCTTGAGACTCTGGTGCACAAATGAGAAGAGAGAAAACCCAGTTGTTCACACTCACACATGGCCCCATAGCCAATGCGGGAGTGAGGAGAACGAGCGCTGTTACCACTACCTATGCCTCACGCCGACACGACCGGTAGTGTATGTCCAATCACCTCCACCATTTTCTGACACTGCAGTTTGCAAGGGCACGAGATCCAACAGAAGCTCACAGACAGCATCACAACCTTGGCCGCATCCAGAGTCCAGACATGGTGGGGGCGATTGCACGACATCCCAAAATATGCCTTCTCGCTCATTCTTCACGCATCAATCGTTTTGTCTCGGTTCTTTTGCTGTTATTTGTCACGACTTTTGCTACAGCTTCCTCTTCATTTAAAAAATTAGTAGCCTACATACTTTTGCAGATTGAGGCAGCCAAAGATTCAAATTCGCAACCTATTTAGACGTTCCAGAGTATACAGATGCTTCCTGCTCTACCTTGATAGCTTTCAATTCATGAAGTAATTGTACTACGCTGCTACAAGACTCGACATTGTTAGCCAAATAGAGGGCCAGAGCAACGGAGGGAGCTTGAAGACAAACAAAACTCCAATCTCGTCAGTCACATAAGTCTCGTTTCCACTCTGCCTCAGCGAGGCCTTGCCGAAAGTATTTATCCCTGCCTAAAATTAAAGACACATCAGTCTCTACGATGGTACTCTCCACCTTATCATCATCCATCCAAACTTCATCTCAAACCATCCACAAATATGCACATCCATCCAAGGCTCATCCAACTTCTCACAGAAGATATTATCACCCTGGTTCAGACAGGGCAGCGGGCAGCCTGCGGTCGTAGTTATGACGCATTAACCGCAGTAACTATAATTACGCCAGCCTGGTCTTGCGCTTGGGGGCTGTGTTTTGGCAGGCTAAAGTCTGGCGAAACCTGGTTATATTCATATTCTGGATTATTTACTTACCAATTATGAGATGATGCCATCGCCATAATTAATTACGCCAGCCTGGTTTTACGCTTCGAGTTTCGAGAAAATAGGCGGCAATTGGCGAGTAATATAAAAAAACGCTGCCGACCTAATCTGGCTGTAGCCCTAATAAGTGCTGCCCGACTGCTCATGCGTACAAACGATATGGGACTATTCAACCATCATTACGTGCATGCTCCCCCGCCATCATCCCTGTCAGCCCTTGTCCGCCACCTTTTCCAATCTATTTCTTATTCTACTTCTTGCCCTAACTTCTACTCTCACAATTCTCCTATTTTGTATTTAGTCGAATTTATAAGGCCCATTCTGTTCCTCCTTTGTTTTATCAGAAGAAAAAGGCTACTATTGAAGCATCCTGGTCTATATGGCGACAGAGGCAAGTAGGTGGAAGGATTTGAACCCAGAATCAGCTGGGTGTCGCTCTTGATGTATCTTCATACTTGTGACCTTACTTACTACGACTGTACAGTCCTTCACCGCTTGTTTCTTGTTGCCATTATTTATTATTATTTACTAATGACTCATATATACTTTTGTGTATATAATTTTTTAATAAAACAAATAAAAGGGCTGTACGGTATATTCTATGGCTATGCTCTTTCTTTTCTTCTTTTTAACAAATTTATAATTGTGAAATATTTGTATAGCATATTTATAGGTTGAGTTCCGTGTTGCGTCCCAAAAGAAGGGGCGACCGGATGGACCACCGGTTGCGTTTTGGGAGGAGTAGGAAGCGCCGGTGGAAGTGACCGGTCAGAAGCGGTTGGTGTGACAACTGGACACTTTGCCGCGCTTCTTCGTTACGTACCACCGTAGCGCTTTTCTGTTCACCGGATTTCTCCGGTGGCTAGAACGGGTCGCCCCGGTCGCCCCGGAGGTCCAATCTCGAGTTCTGGGCTGCGAGGTTCAGGGCTCGAATCCCTGTGGCGAACTTGATATGGTGGGTTTGAATTGAACCCAGGGGTGACGGCTAGGGGTGCAGGCCTGCATATTGAGGGGTGCCGGTATAGTGCAGTGTGGGGGTGATGTGGAATGAATTTGGAGGGCCCACCAAATTTTGTCTTTAGAAATGTGGGCAGAGAGCTCGGGTTCAGTGAGAGACACGACTGAAATTTGTTGTGTGCGAAGAGGGTGTAATTCTTGGCAGGCCCCTTCGCAGGTACTGCAGCTCAGTCTTTGGCTTCACTCAACTCCTCTTGTTTCACTGAAGGGAAGGAGCGAGACGAGAGAGATGCGTCTGTAGCTGTGTCAATGCTGGTGCTGCAGCCTATACCTTGTGTGTGCGGATCTGTACAATAAGAGAGAGAGAGAGAGAGAGAGAAGAGATTGGAAGCAGATTGAGTAAAGTGGGAGGGGTGGAAGGAGAGAATCGGATCGCTATGCAGCTCAGAGTGGGGCATTGACGCAGCTTCCGTGAAGCCATTGTGAGTTGCTGATTGCACTGCCTAGAGAGTTACAGATTGTGTGTGTGTGTGTGTAGGAGAGAGAGAGAGGGTGCACTAGTAAATATGCAAATGCTGATCGTGATCCACACCTGAAGGTGAGAGTGTTCATTAACTGCGTCGGTCGATAGCAAACAGCTCCAGTTACCATACCCGTCGGACGTATACTGCAGAGGAAGGTACAATGAAGGTACTTAGACCCAAAGATCCAATTGCAGCCTAGAGAGAAGAAAAAAATTATCGTGTTGGGAAAGGGAGGGAGAGAGGAATTCGGACGTTCAGGAGAGCTTAGGCATAGAGCGGGATAGTGGCGTCTGAGCTGGACAAGCCAATTGGTAAAGAAGCGGAGAGGAGAGAGAGAGGGATCGGTTGCAGATTCTCGAGGGAAGCTGCTTGTATGACGCAGGGAGAAAATCTGGACCGGCAAGAGGATTTGATCTTTCGGGGTGCCTGAGCTGTCGGATCTAATGGGGGGTGAAACTGGAAATCAGTGGTGCACATAGACACTCAAAGGAATTGCTAGCGAGGTAAGAGGGAGAAGAGTTGGGGAAGCAGGGAGACTTCCAAGGTCATACCTTTGCAGACAGAAAAGCGAGTGCTCCACTATGAGCTGGGGAAAGGTTCATAGAATGCGGAGGAATTTCCCAATGCAGGCATCCTACGTACTGCTATTTACACTGCTGACATCAATACTTGCAATGAAAGCGGAAGTTTATATGGTGGTTGTGGAAGGAGATGCAGTGGTACATTACAATGGGGGAATTCCAGGCCTGGTTGCCACTTCTCATCTCTTCACACAAGAAGGGAGGTCTCACCATCACAAGTATGAATTTCGCTTTCCAGCGTAGATTTCGTGGGTTTCGATGTAGCCATGTCTGTGTCCTGTGGGTATGTCCTTTCTAAATGAATCTTGTGACGCTGGCTCCAAATGAGAATAGGTTCATATGTACAGTCTATAAACGTCTTACCTCCTCCCTCTCGTTGTGCTGAAGACCGTGAGGCATATGACACCTAAACCTTGCAAAGCTGGAATGCTGTAGTGTTCGCATATTTGATTGAACCTCCGTACAATTGCTATGTGGTCCGAAGCTCGGAGAGAAGAGAAAATACCGAAGCAAAGAAGAACAAAAATTGTGCTGAAAGCCCCTAAGCCCTCCAGATTTAAGAACGGTTCTCTGTCTCCCTCAGGATGAATACCAGCATTGTCATGTGGGATATCTTGGGACCATGCAGATCGCCTCGGGCTCTTGTTGGTCTCTTGGAGTCTCTGTTGTAAGGCTGAGTTGTACCAGTATCGCATGGTGGTTTCAAATGTACGAGGGGAAGAGTAGTGTAGTATGAAGAAACGTGCTTCGTCTGTCTTCTCTTTTAAATTACATGTGATGTTGTACTTCGCAATGCACTATCTTTGCCTGAAGTGAGTATGGCTTTGGTTGCAGACCGCACAATCGGAAAGCAGTGGATGCATACAAAGTGCATTTGACGGAACAACACGACATCCTGCTGCAAAATTCCTTCCCTACTGAACCCTACATGAAACTTTACAGCTACAACCATGTGCTCAACGGCTTTGCTGTGCACATGACACCTGAACAGGTACTTCTCCATCTTGTAGTGTCTATGCGTCCTCCTTGGCTTAGCTGACCTCTTCTCTCGTTGTAACACGAATTTCGGGTAACTGCGTTTAGGGAGTATTTATTGGTGTGCCAGTGCTGAAAATGGGAAGGATGGATCTGGACTTTTGATACCCTGCCGGATACTCTGTTGTAAGAAAATCTGAGGTCTTAAAAAGGCTTGCATAAGAGCATGCAACTAAGAGTGACATAGCTCTCTTTCTCCATTGCTTTTTGCATACCTGTCCCTCCTCCATTTGCCTCTTTTAGAGAATCACCCGCAACAACTGAGACCCCATGTTTTGTGTGTAAAGGCAGACATGCTAGCAAAGTTACCTGGTGTAAAATGGGTCGAGAAGAACTCCAGAGTTAAAAAGGCTACCACCCACACACCCAGTTTCCTCGGACTACCCAATGGAGTTTGGTCTCGAGAAGGGGGACCTAGTGCTGCAGGGGAAGATGTAGTTATCGGCATAGTTGATACTGGGATTGATCCCAAGCATCCCAGCTTCTCGGCCACCGGACTGAAGCCTTTTGGTTCCATCCCCCGGTACACTGGAAAGTGCGAAGTTGCCAAGGATTTTCCTCTGGGTTCCTGTAATGGAAAGATCATAGGGGCTCAGCACTTTGCAGCAGCTGCCACAGCAGAGGGGCGTTCAATTCATCCCTTCACTTTGCATCCCCTCTTGATGGAGATGGCCATGGAAGGTTAGCTGGTTTTCTCCATAGACTGATTTTACTAAGCAAGCATGCAATTTGTCATCAATCATTAGTATATGCTCATGGTTAGATGAATTCAAGGGGCTAGGGTGTGTGAAGTGTAGGTGCTAATGTCGAACTTGGGTGTCACGCCCACTTAGCCAGCAAGGGTCTTCTTCAATTTTCAACGATGACCATCTTGCAGATGCTTTTGATTTGTGAACTTGAACAGTGTCTTTGAGGAAAAATTATATTGCTGTAGGGAATCACCATATGCCAAACTTCAGAATGTTTCAGTAAAGAGAAACAGTGGAGAATCCTCACGAGTGGCTTGCTCAATTGTGGGGTTCTGCTGTAGAAACTCTTCTGAATATCACTACATGCCTGGTTTGCTTACTCCACACAGTATTGAAGAAGTATGTTTGGTATGCACAGCCACACGGCGTCAACTGCAGCTGGAAACCATGGAGTGCCAGTTATATTGAATGGCTACTGCTATGGCAATGCTAGTGGCATGGCCCCTCGAGCCCGGTAAGCAGTTTTTGACAAATCCACACATCAAACTCTGGTTAGGCTCTTGTTTGATCAACATGCCATCAATTGACGTTTGTGAATTACCTGTGACTTTTACTTTCATCTTTCTTTGAACTGCAGGTGCAGACCCTTATAAGAAGCTTCACTCTTCTACCCATTCAATGCATTCATTGATAGTAGAGACTTAGAGTGAAAACAAAGCTACTAGAACATTGGGTCTTGAGGGATGGTCAGGAGGAAGTCAGCCAAGGACCCTGGGGAATTGTTGCCTGGTTTGATTGATTCTAGGTGCCTAAGGCAGTGTCTTCTTCCATTCTTCTGTGATGATTTTCATACTCACTTTTGTGGAGGTTTCATCAAGTGCCTTCAGTACACCGGAGCCCATCATTAGTCAATTGAACAGCACGTACCGTACTTCAGAACTAATGTGTTGACAATTGTTTGTGTAATTCCAGAATAGCAGTCTACAAGGCCCTTTACCGGCTTTTTGGGGGCTTCATTGCAGATGTTGTGGCAGCAATCGACCAGGTCCCCCCTGAAAACTTTAAAAACTGCATCTTTTCATCCCTCCCTTATAAAGCAAACATTGTAAAGTTTCTTTCTTTATTACCAGCACCTCTTATGAGCTATGTGCTCAGTAACCAGGACCTGGAGTCACCAGCAGAGTCCATAGCTACCTTACTGATGTTCCTTCTTTTGAATCTTAAGGTTTTGCTCATGGAGAACATAACAAGGTATGAGAGTTTAACAAATATTCTCGGTTGTTGCCTTGCAAACAGGCTGTCGCGGATGGAGTGGACATACTTTCTCTCTCGCTAGGGCCAAATAGTCCACCCTCAAGCTCAAATTCAACTTTCTTAAATGTCTTTGATGTAGCTCTTCTCTCGGCTGTAAAGTCAGGTGTCTTGGTAGTTCAAGCTGCAGGGAATGGTGGACCATACCCAAGAACAATACTATCTTTCAGCCCTTGGATTGTGTCAGTGGCTGCAGGAGTCGACGATCGATCGTATCCAAATTACATCCAGCTTGGGAACAACGTGAGCTTGTCTGGGCTGGGTTTGGCACGTAAGTACTTGTATGCAAGTGTGCGTGAGAAAGAGAGGAGGTAGAGCAGGAGAAACTGAGACTCTCACATTGCTTGGTGCATGCAATATCTGGCATCTTTTCAGCTAGGACTTGCTGCAGGACTGTGCGTGTCTGTCTGTGGGTAGGGAGAAAGCAACAAGGAGGGAGTACATAGTTTTCTCACAGATGCTTGTCTGTATGTCACAGCCCCTACACGCGGTCAGAGGCTTCACACATTGATCTTGGCAGATGATGCTGTTCAGAGCCAATCAAATCCCCTCTCTAGCCCAAGTGATTGCCAAGAGCCCTCCATCTTCAACAGAGCATTGCTCCAAGGAAAAATTCTCTTGTGTACCTATTCCTTCAACTTTGTCTTTGGTGGGGCTACAATGCAGCAAGTTGTGTCCACTGTTCGGAACTTGAGCGCAGCTGGATTTGTCATGGTGGTCCAATCAGATGTTGCAGGGAGCAAGTTTGATCCTATACCCATGGCAACGCCTGCAATTGTTGTTACCTCTGTCCAGGACTCACAGGTATACATCACTCCTCCCACCTCTGTTTCCATAGATCTTGAGCGTATGCGTGTCAATACATCTGGAGCAGATAAAAAATTACTCAACTGATGGATTGTCCTGGTTTTCTCGAGAGACAGGCTTTACTTGATTATTACCACAATTTTACAAGAAGAAATGCAGCTGGGAAGGCTCTGCTCTTTAGGGCTCAAGCGAAGATTGGCAATGGGCAGAAGGCAATGTTCACTGGAGAACCCCAGCAAGTTGCCCTCTTTTCATCGAGGGGACCAGATATCCGGGACTTCAGTTTTCAGGGTGCTGACGTATTGAAACCTGACATCATGGCGCCTGGCTACCTGATCTGGGCTGCATGGAGCCCATTAGGCATTGATGAGCCTGAGTTTCAAGGTGGGTTGTTCTCAACTGATCTTTTAAGGGGCCGTTCGAAGTTTTCACGTCATTGTGGTATAGAGATATAACACTTGCAGCAGCAAGGTGACAAAAGAAATAACAAAACAACTTTTATAATCCACAATAGCCCATGGGACATTTTAGAACAAACCAAGAAGTACTTAAGGATACCGAAAGACAGAGAGAGAATGACTGAGAATAAAAGAAGTCTATTACATCCACGGGAGGCCCAAAGGGCCAAAGGTTCACATTTAGAACAACCAAAAGAAACAAACAAGAATCCCAAACTGTTACATATTTCAGGAAGAGAGGTGTACTGACTATAATTAGCACTGTGGGTGCCTTAGGTTAGGAGAGCATAGAGGCTGATTGTGTGTATGGTTCCCATCAATTCATGGTGCTGGCCATTAGCCCTGGACCTTGGTCTGGCTGAGCAGCAAATGAGGGTGTAGAGAGATGATTGGGGATGCCAAGGTAGGTGGACCACAAATATGGAGTGGACTTTTGCAGACAGCAATGCAGGGAGTCAAAAGTGTCCTAACGTGTGGGCACATTGCAGGTAAGAGTTTTGCGATGGTCTCTGGAACTAGCATGGCAACACCCCATGTGGCTGGCATTGCAGCCTTGCTTAAGGAAGCTCACCCAAGTTGGAGCCCAGCTGCCCTCTCTTCAGCTCTGATCACCACGGGTGACATTGCAGATCATCATGGAGTATCTCTTCAAGCTCAGCAGGTCTCTGGGGTTGGAGCACCCATACTGGGAGCTGCTACTTCATTTGATTTTGGAGGCGGAGCGGTGAATCCCACAGCTGCCCTTGATCCGGGACTCATCTTTGATGCAGGTTTGTAGTTTCTTCTCTTCTCTTTCTATGCTTCGATAGAGAACTTTTGGCCCAAAGTTCTGTTCACTTCAGCTTCTAGTTATGTGCTTTACAGAATAACCTCATTTTCCCTCTCACGAGCTTGCCCCATTTTACTTTCTCAGCTTACCTGCACGAGGCCTTCACCCTTAGACAATCCCTCGAGCAGTAGTTTTTCTTGGCTCTGGTTTTGTTTCCTCTCTCATGTTTTATTCCATTTTGTCCCATAAGCTCTTTGAGCTTTCTGCGGATATAAAGTACCATATCATTTCATTTCCCTTGCTCCTCCCTTAGTTGCCCCTCAGGCCCCCTTTTATAGAGCAGCACAATCTGTTTGTTGATTTGATGGATTTGAATCGCAATGTGTTGAACAGGCCATGATGATTACATAAGGTTCCTGTGCTCTGTACAAGGAGTGACTCCCTTATCGGTGTACAATACAACCGGTGGCACCTGCTCGGGGGCTGTTGGAGCAAAAGCCACTGATCTTAACTTGGCTTCCATCACCATTACAAATCTCTTCGGCACCCGAGTTGTTCCGAGGACAGTGACAAATGTTGCCAACAACATTGAAACGTACGTAGCCTCTTGGACAAGTCCAGCCAATGTCTCGTTGACCGTCAATCCTGTATCTTTTACAGTAGGTAGAATGCAATCACAGAGTTTTACAGTGATTTTGAGGGCTACCAGCACCACAGATGTCACGACATTCGGAGAAATTGTGTTGAAGGGAAGCTCAGGACATAGTGTACGTGTCCCTGTCTCCGTGATGAGCAAGACAGTGACCTCCGCCAGTTAATCTCTCATCCTAGGGCCCCCTTCTCACGATCTTACTCGTCTTAGCAGTAAAGATAGTCGCCTTGACCCCTTAAATCGGAGATGGTTATACTATCTAGGTCACCATAGTCCTAACAGTTTTGGCAGCTAGAAACATGAGGGAGACTGAATCCCGAGGGAAAAAAGTCTGGGTTATATGCCTAGTTGTGCAGAGGAAGAGAGTTGTGTAACATAACCCCAAATCCTTTCATCCCTATGCCAGATCTCAGGAAAGGTGTGAAAATTTGGTGGAAAACCAACAGTGTAGTTTTTGCTTTGTATATTTCACACAATGCAGCCTTGTATCATTTTTGTTCTCCAATCTGTCTCCACATGTATGTTTTGCGGAGTTTGCTGCCCAACCTTTGGTTGCATCTGTTTGAGGCCCCGATTCCAGTGTGCACCGAGCTTGAGCACGAGACAGCATTTCCCTCTTGGACAAGGTTGTAATTGTGATGTTTATAGTATGAGGTTCGCAGCTCTATCCACATCCTTTACATCAGATCGGATTTCAGGACACGGCCCAAGATGCCTATGCAACAAACATCAAATGTTCCAACCCAACGACAGTGGCCACAATTCGGTGCTCTATGTACAGCCGCTTTCTCAAATCTTCAACATTCCTTTCGTGAGATGTGAAAAGTGGCCCCCACTCCTCCAGATGCGTGGGGATGTGATGGGGCCCAGTAGTGTGTGAGGGAAGTTACTGTTGTGATTATCCGCTCGGCTGCATTCACTTGTCAGCTGTACGCAACTTAGGGAGTCTGTTGATATAATTTAGCATTCTAGCAAGTAGCTACATGGTATAAGCGTCATTGTATATCCTCTAAAGCAAACAACATATTTGTATGAGTCGTTCGTTCCGAATTGAAGAAGATAACATCACAACTGCAAGCTTCGCAATGGAATGAGAATCCAGGGCACCCGCCACTTTCGGGACATTTGCGCGTCATTGAAGATGTTGATAATGCAAGTGAAAGAAGAACTGGGATCACGGAATTGACATCAAAGGCTGAAACTGGGAATCTGATTTAAGCCTCTGTAGTCCTGTCTGTGCATGAAGATGACTGGGGACTGGCAACCTGTTCCTATTGTGCATCCTGTCACACTAGTCGTACCACTAGTCTGCATAAGTCAGCCAGCAACGTTTAACTGCATGATTGCCCAAGTAACGACAATAAGATGCTCTGCGACAACTCTGCGAGATGGAGGTTTCGATTTTGTGAAAGCTTGATTGTCTATTGAACAGATTCTTTTTATTGTGACGTGCCACAGGACGCTGTCCTCCAAAAGCATTGGACATGGAATTGAGAATGAATTTTATGTAACAGCTTGGGCTCTCCAAGCATGTAACTCGAGTGGACAGCAAGCACAATGGGGCTCAAAAAGAGGGGCCGAATCAAAGAAAAACATCTAGAACTCAGGTCCAATGTGGACTTAATCTGGCTTTTGCATACATGTGTGTAACATTTAGCTCCGATCTCAGCCGCGACGAGGGATCCCCGTGCGCAGCAGGTGGATTGACTTCAATTTTCAAAGCCATCTCCATCTAGCTCCCTCTACGGTACAAACCGGCCATCTCGACTCCCTTCTCCTCGGCCCTTCCGCTAACAGTGTGTAGCAACCTGATGGCGGCCTCATGTGAAGTCTGTGTTTGTGCACAATCAATGAGGAGTCGTAATTCTTGCATATGTACCAGGCTCTGTCGACCTCTCTTATCCAATTGAATCCTCGTCTCTGCTCCAATCTGTCTAGGGAAGTCTATGGGGCTCCGGATTTATGGGTAGCGCAATATGGATGCCATGGTCTGCACCGTTCACAGGCTTTTGAAACAGAGAGAACCCAGAGCTCCGAAAGATCCATCTTTGTGATAGATCCGTCACAATGTGATATTGAATCCTGCCGTGAATGAGTCTATCATGGATTATATGTGCCCTTCGTTGAAACAGATACAAGAGGATAGAGGGCAACTTATTTCCGAGGAAGGAGGCTAAATTGGATATCATGGTCAAGGGCATTTGCAAAAAGGCACAGAAGAGACAGACGACAAGATCTCTGGAGGTATGAATATTCACCTTCAAGCTATTTCAGTGCCCTTAATGCTTGCCATACTCGAAGTTCTCAGCAAGCTTTCAGTATTCGAGGAGGTAGCAGCGACTGCAAAGCCCACACCGTGCCGCGAAGTAGTGCCAAAAGCGCAGATCACAGACACTACCAAACCCACCAGCAATGGAACGGTTTTCACAACCGAGCTAGGAAGCTGAGGATAGTAGCAGGTTGTAACTGGCGTGGTTAAAAGTGTGAGGGTTGCTAAGGCAACAACAGACAGAGTCGCGTTGATGAAGTCATCCCTATGAAGCAGGTATCTTTTTCCACCTCCTGTGTATGTCGATTTAGTACAGCCCGTCAGACCTGACAGCTTGAAGTGGGGATTCCATAGACCCTTTCTCGTCACAAGGCCATAGTAGACAGTGCCGTTCTCTCCCTTGTAACTGTCGGTAAAGGAAGAAAATGCACATAGGATGCCTAGTAGTGTCAGGGTGACGGCCGTTACGATCTTCTCTGTGGTTCCGCACGCGCCATTGTTTGTGGCCAACGGAGCCAGAACCTGGAACACAAGGAACGTCCCTGTGGGTAGAATATTGGAGAGCTGCGTGAGGAGATCCGTCGATATTTTCGATAAGCTGGAGCTCGATGTTGACGAGCTGGCTGTCGCCATGGTTCTTGTCTAGTGTTTTGCAGACCTTTTTAACAAGCGAGTGATCAAGGAGGAGGAATGCAGATAGCTGATGAACCTCGTTCCTGTTTGTGCGCGGATGGCTCGTGACAGAAATTTGATTCAGGGTTTAGGCAAGAAGGTTAGATGGTCTGAGAGCGAGAGAGAGGAAGAGAGAGCTGGGCCCGCTTGTGCTCAGAACATGAGAGAACAAAGCGAGAAAATAGACTTGATATTTAAAGGAGAGAAAAAGGGTCCAAAAGTCTAGAAGACTTATCAGACAGGCTGAGCGAGATCAGACCCAAGAGACGTAGAGTACTCACCTTGTGCGAAGACTAACTGTGATGCGTGATCGTAGTGGTTTCCTCAAAATCGGGTCTCCGACGCATGAGTGCAAGATTGCAGGAATTCTTTTGAGACGCTAGGACTGGTGGGTGGTCTGCGGACTATCGCGTTCGATCTCTCGACACACAAGCCTTTCTGACCTCACGTGCTGAAACTGGGGTTCACTTTGACGAAGGGGGAGAGAGAAGATTGGCGGTCTGCGGCGGCTCCTGCGTGAATTCGTGGAACTGAGTAATTCTTTATCTCCTCCTCCTTCATAGGGACTCAGGTCCGACAAGGTGTGGGTCCACTTGCTATTACATTCATGAATGAAATTATTGAGCACTGTTACTGCCGAATTCCACTGGGAAATTGGAATGCACAACTGGTGCTTCAACGCATCCAAGGACTTTGTTGAAAAGTTAACACAAGGATCCTGTTCTGGTCAGACAGGGAACAATATATGACACTATCCATCCTCGGCCTACTCTACTTCCACCCTTGTATAATCAGGGAATCCTCAAACTGTATGTGATTAGCTATGAAAATCCTCGATCAAACACTTGAAACTCGCTTTACTCAAGCTTAGTACCACCAACATGATTAACTAAGTGTATCAGGCTCAACTCCTCCTGGATCATTGCGAGCAAGTCAAGTTTGGATTCCCTTTCTCTAACCTGATCTTCCAATACAAATTCCATGGTGCTCAACTGGTCCCACTGAAGCCCTCGTGTGTCACATTAGTGGAGGAGTTGAGCAGTAAGCAAATCTGAACGACAAGAACATCAAAAAAAGAATGCGGAATGAATGCAAAGAGACGGAGTGATGCCACAGTCGAGGCTGCGCACACACGATAACTCGGAAACAGACGTGTCTACAGTCTTTGCGTTGGATTCTCTCCCTTTGTTGCGCAAATACTTATTATACGCTGCAAAACCTTTATTGGTTTTGTAGATGTGAATATTATTACTCTTAACCTTATTACAATATGTTTTAAAAAAAAGAAAAAAAAAGGACACATATTCTGTATCTTTTTTACTGTTATTGATATATGCATTGAATGTTTTTACACTACATGGTAATCCATGTGAGGTGTTTTCCTTTGTAATCTAGTCAGGGATTGCTGGACAGAACTTCCAAGTGGATTTCTGGAGATTCACAGTAGATTCAGAATATCTTCCTTGGAATTTTTGGCCTAGGTGATATTTTGGGACAGGCTGGAATCCCAGTTCGGTTACACTTTATGCAACTTAAATTTCAGATGTTTAGAGAGAGAGAGAAATGAAATGAAATGAAATGGTGCTTTATAACGTCCGTGGAAACCTCAAAGACAGAGCCCCCCAACCGGTGTTAGCGTAAAGAAGAGCCTCTTTGCCTTGAGGGTACAGCCCCCTTCGGGATTGGGCCCTAAGTATCCAATGCTTACAAATATAATGAGAGGTTTTGAGGTTTCAGTTTTGAGTCGGTGGCAACTTGGCAATTTCACGGGCGGAGGCAGAAGTTATCATAGTAGGTATTACTTACTCTTTTTCACGTGATAAACGTGGTAGGGGGGTTTCGCTCGTCAACGGAACCTCGCGTGTGAGAAACCTTTGTTGCCGTGAAAGGGCCCGGGATTTATACAGGAGTCAACTCTGAAATATGTGCAAACGATATGGGATATTTGTTTTGCACATCCAACACGTGCAACAAATGATACGTGTTGGGCAATCCATAAGGGTGTGGATAAGGCAGGCCTTGTGAAGAAAGATGAAGTGGAAAGTGCAGTGTGTCAAGTCACATTCCATCCCTCCTCACAATCAACATAGGGTGGAGAGCCGAATAGTCCCGCAAATAGTAACTTAAGTATTGGAGTTATTTCCTAGGGTGAAAGGTGAAATGCTATATTATAGACTTTTCTGAAAGGGGTTCACCTTGTTTATGAGCTGCACTAATTAGCACATTGAATTGCTCTTTTAATAAAAAGTTACAACACTCTAAACATATTGAGAGATACATTGACAGTTGCAATCACACAAAATTCAATATAAACCACGCAAAATAGCCCTATTTATCGCACAATCAGATTTGGACGTTGCGCAAGAAGCCTTAACGTTACGACTGTTTTTTTTCCAATTTTTTTTATTCTGGCAATTGGCAATTGGCTTTTGGAAATTTCCAAATTGACGTGTTACATTGAAAATTGAAGTGGTACATAAAGTTTCTCACTGCACATGTTAATCATCAAACTACTCTAATGCTCAAAAATCTAGAATGCTCGTGCAAACCGTTCTGTCAACCTATTTTTCTCTTTCTTTGCTCGGAATGTTCTCAATTTATGTATTCTAAGAGCACGCTACTGTGCTCCGGATGGTCGATGGCCCCGATCGTGCTACATTTGTAGTTCCAAAGTTCCCTGTTCAATGAACTCTCTAAATTTCGTCCTCTCCACTTCTAATTCAAGTGCTTCTCGCTCACAAGCTTCTCTAACGTGTATTTGTTTTTGCAATTGAGCCGAGTTTGTTCTTTTTTTTCAAAATTGCCTCACGTCGACATCTCTTCTTGAGTTTCTCTCTTTCTTTCAATTGTTGCACGTTATGGTATTCTTCCAAACGCTGCTTGAATGTCTCGCTCGTTAAGAGAGCTCCAGAGCTTGGGTCCAAACGTGCTTTACAACGAGGTGTGGCTCCAGAGCTTCTCTTCTGCGTTGCGAATATTTTGGGGTGGATATGCATGCTCTGCATATGTACTTGCCAGCAATTTGTAATAGTGATTGATTTTTGTTTTTACGACAGCAATAGCTCGACTTCTCTCCAAACCTTCAAGGCCTGCTCGAAAGAGAACTTATGGATGTCTGTCGTACGCATACATATCGCTACACAACTACATCGTTGTCCAAAACCACACAACACATGTGCACACCACACACTAGTATACCACTAGTCCAACCACTAGGCTACAACTAGTCAGTCACTAGGCTGCCACTATGCTGCCCACTATGGCAGTCACTAGTCCACACAATGATAAAGAAGAAGAATACAAGCACAAGCTCATGCGAGCTCACAAAGCTGAAGCATAAACTCATGCATACATAACCTCATCACTCAAATACAAGTCAAGCCAAGTGTACCCCACGCCATGGGGAATCCACACTACGGCGCCATAGCTAGGCGCGGTGAGGCTCAACTCGAGAAAGATGAGCCTCATGCGCTTGCCGTGAAGATAACCACTCCAGGGCCTAAATCTGCCTTGACCCCTGGATTGACACTTGGGCCAATCCCAAATGTCAATATGTAAAACTAGCTATTTCCTAGCTAGTTTCACACTAGTGGCAAAATAACTTGACAGCTGTCGTGCGCATACATATCGCTACACAACTACATCGCTGTCCAAAACCACACAACACATGTGCACACCACACACTAGTATACCACTAGTCCACCACTAGTCCAGCCACTAGTCCAACCACTAGGCTACAACTAGTCAGTCACTAGGCTGCCACTATGCTGCCCACTATGGCAGTCACTAGTCCACACAATCGCCCCCTAGCTGGTGCTTAGGTCCCTCTAAGTCCAGGTAGCCACAAGATGTGATAGTGACCATAGCCTCACTAAGTCCTCCACCACTATCCCTACTACACTCAAACTCGATAGATCAAGAGGCCGGGTGCAAGAGTTGCCCCATCGTTAGTCGCCGTCTTGCAACCTATGAACTTGAGCTTGGGATCTCATGTATTGACACCCTATGAGCTTGGCCTCCCATGTCTTGTTAGCTGCCTCAAGTCATGTCCACTGCCATTATCCCAAGCAGTGTGGACACAACCAATCTCCGTCAGGAACCTTCTCAAGAGGTGGTGTCAAGCATCCCATATGCCAACCCCTTGAGCATCGATCACACACCAGCATGGTGGCTGCCCCTTTGGCAGACCCACAGAGCATGCACCTCAAACCTGCAGGTACCACTGCCAAGTTTGGGTCAACTCTGCCATCGACATTGGGAAGGTGACATGGCGCACAATTACGCACATGGTCCTTCTAAGACATGCCATCCCGACCCTCCAAGATCAGGACTCCTGAGGACAACACCTCTCGAACCCTCAGAATAACACGCCCTGCAGTGACATCCAGGGTCGTAGAAGCAGTCTGCTGCAAATAAACATAGTCACCAGGGCTAAACCTCCGAACCCCAGGACGATATCCTCCACCACGTATAGTGGCATACCTCAACGTATTACGGTGCTGTGCAATGGCAAGGTTCTCAAAAACCATGGGCATGACTTTCTTGAACAACTCTGCACGCTGATCACATGCACGTACCCACACGTCCGGATCGTCAAGGTTAAGGACTTGAGCAGTGTCCCTACGAATGGCTGCAGGCAAATCCGGCTCTCGCCCAAAGAGAAGGAAATATGGTGAGAAGGAGGCAAATGATGCTTGTTTGCTGAACCTGTAGCCCATGGCTAACCAAGGAACCTGAAGATCCCAATCTCCTAGGTGTCCCTTTTGCAAGCCATACTTGCGCAAACCCCTCTTCACCGTCTGAACAACTCTCTCTACTAAGCCATCGGCCTCAGGATGATCCCGAGAAGTGGTGCGGTGGTCTATCAAGGCTTTATCACACAAAGCCTGAAACTCCCCCAAAAACTCTCTCCCTTGGTCCGTGAGTACCTCAGCTGGAACACCAAATCGGCTAAGCACACGATCCAAGAATGCATACGCAGACCCCTCACTAGCCTTGTCAGGCAATGGAACCAACTCAATCCACTTGGAGAAGTGCTCCACCATCACCAACACATATCTGTGGTGGCGCATAGTCAGTGGCAACGGTCCTGCGAAGTCAAGACTCCACCTGTAGCCCAATCCCATGATTGGTAAAAGATGCAACTGTGGTGTAGGGGCGTTGAATGAAGCACGCACCCTGTCACACACCATGCACCTAGCCACGAACTGTTGCACCTCTGTATGCATACCACGCCACCAATATTGCCCCTGCAGTAAACTGTGAGTGCGTCGCACTCCAAAATGCCCCAACTCCTCATAGGCATGCTGCACTAACCGTGCACGCTGTGTGGGGTGAGGCACAATCCTCACCCGACCATCCTCCCACACTCGAAGTAGGTGTATCCCCTCCCACTTGAACCTCTTGGCTCGTTGCAGGATCCGATCCCTCTCCCTGGCAGTCACAATGGCTGCTGTGTCTCCCGTGCGGAGGTAGTCCAACACAGCCGAATCCTCATGTATATCTCTGGCACCACCTAGCTCATCACTAGCCTCAGGGTCCTCAGACACTCCGTCTACAGTCATCCCTGTTGTAGGTCCAACCTGACCTCTTGATGCCAAGATACACAAAAATGCAGATGCGTGCCATCCCGGCACCATCTCCTCGTCCGTCTCACCATGCCACCGAGCTCCAGTGTCATCATGCTGGCTCATGCATGGATTGCGACTCAATCCATCTGCATCCCGATTGACCAAACCCGGTCGATGCACAACCTGAAAGTCATACTCCTGGAGTATAAGTGCCCACCGTGCAAGCTTCCCCGTAAGCTTGTCTGACTCCATCAACCACTTGAGTGGCTGGTGATCCGTGACAAGGGTGAAAAGATTGTCGTATAGATAGCACCTGAAGTGTGCCACGGCCCACACTGCAACTAAGCATTCTCCCTCATATGAGCTGTACTTAGCCTCTGCAGCGTTGTTCGAGCGGCTAGCGTAAGCCACTACGAACTCTCTTCCCTCATCATCCACCTGTGTGAGCACCGCTCCAAGCCCCAGCATGCTCCAATCCGTATGCAGCTGAAAGGGACGCCCCCTGATAGGTCGTCTCAAGATAGGCGCCGAGGTCAACCTCGCCTTGAGCTCTTGAAAAGCTCGTTCCTGCTCATCTTCCCACTGCCACTCCTGGTCCACCTTGGTCAGCTTGGTTAGAGCCTTTGCAATGGTACTAAATCCCTTGACAAACCGTCTATAATAGTTTGCCAACCCCATGAAAGCTCGAACTCGGCTCACATCCGTGGGGCGTGGAATTTGTGCAATGGCCTCTACTTTAGTCTGTTGTACCCCCAATCCTCCAGGATATATCATGTGACCCAGATACTCAATCTGGTTGTGGAAAAACTTGCACTTCCCCGGATGCAACTTCAATCCGTGCGCTCTCAAGCGCTCCAATACCACCTGAAGGTGTCTCTCATGCTCCTCCATCGTAACACTAAAGATGATGATGTCATCTATGTAGCACCGAGCAAATCCACCCCTGCTAGAATCCTATCCATGACTCTCTGAAACTCAGCAGGAGCATTCTTAAGCCCAAATGGTAAGAACCGCCACTGATATAGGCAATCATTCCGTGCTCATTGATCCCCCAGAATGTCGTCTTCTGCTTGTCCGCCTCCTTGATTGGCAACTGGTGATATCCGGATCGTAAATCCAAAGTGCTAAAGGCCTTAGCATGCCCGATGGCATCAAAGATCTCCTCTGGTTTTGGCATGGCATACTTATCGGACTTGGTCTGACGATTTACAGGCCGGTAATCACCGCACATACGTCTCTCCGTCCAATTGCCATAGACATCCTTCTTGGCTGGCATCACTGTGGCTGAAGCATACTCTCCACCAGAGAGCTCCACCAAACCTGCCTCCCAGAGATCTTGAGTCCTCATCTGAATCAAAGACCTCTCCATGTCACTGTATCTATAGGGTCTCCGAAAGATTGGCGTGTCAGTGGCCAACTCAATACGGATCTCTTGACCCTTCAGTGCTCCCAAGTCCTTCAAACTGAAGGCAAAGCAATTCCTGTAAGCCCTCAGGAACCGCCGTATACGTCGTCTCTCTCCTCCGGTGACAATGGGTCCAATGTCAGGCTCCCAATTGTCCTCCGTAACTGCAACCTTAAGTCCAGTGGGCTTAGAGGTAGAGGACGCGTCCAGTGGTTGTTATGTTGCAACCTCTTGAGCAGTACTCCCTACCTGCTCAGTCAATGACAAGGCCTCATCCTGCCCCATCATCTCATCCTTGAGGACCTCCTCAACCCGAGAAGAATCCCCAACCTCATCCATCACAGCCGCCTTGGCTGTTAACTCCCTCTGAACCTCGAGCACCTCCCACGTGTGCCATGGATGCATGCACCCCGTGGTCCTCACATGCTCGCCCCCACTCACTGCCTGTACCGTCTCGGTAGGCAGAGAGACCATTGAGGGAAGTGTACTCCGCACTCTGCGTTGCTCAGCCAGAGCCAAGCTGATAATCCAGGTCAAGTAATTGAGATCCATTGCTTGCCCCAACACTTGACGACGTGATGCCTCAGAAAGAGACGACACCGCCGTGGTACCAGTGGTAAAACCCATTGCCCGCTCACGCTCGTCAGCATTAGGCTCCACTAACTGCTGCAACTGAGCATCCCACAGGAAGCCAGGTCCACTATCCCGGAAAGCATGCGATCCTGGGAAGCTGAGCAGTGTAGGTAATGCTGCTCGTGGTTGACCCACCTTGTTGACCACTGCCAAAGGCGAACGGTCATCGTGTCTCACACGCTGAGACTGCCTCCCTATGTCCAGAATGTTATCCACTGTGAGATGTGCTGGCCGTTGCACCCCATCAAATGCACGCTTGAGCAGTGCGGGTGGCATCAAGTTAGTCCACCATAGCCGTGGACGATGAGCCCGTGACCCCACTGTAGCTGCATCTAGCAACACTGCTGATCCAAGCCACGACCGGACTTGATGCACACTGGCCATCACCCTGGCCCGAGAATCGCCCATCAGTGGCACATTCTCCAAGATGTATGCTGGAGATACAGCTTGATGAAGCTGCAAGTGGCACAAAACCCGCACCATCTCCCAAAACAGACCCGACCTCGAGTCTCGCAATCCATTGCCATGCCCGGCTGATGAATGCCCTTGGCAGGGCCAACCTGCCACTACCAGATCAATGGAGCCAACCCGCTCCAAATCCTGCGCCCCCAGCAACGAAATGTCTGCTGGCAAGGCCTGCTGATATCCACGAATTGCAGATACCGACAACAACTCAGGCTACCGCTGCACCAACTGAGCAACATGGCGAAGTGAAACGCGTCGTGTAGTCTCATCCCTCTCCACATACAGGTAACGCCGAACTCGTACACCTGCTTGTAACACAGTAGCCAATCCGGTGCTGATCCCACCAAACAAGTCCAGAAGACAAATGCCTTCATCCGGATACTGCCACACAATAAGTGTGGTGTCCAATGGAGACAATTGAGGTGGTCCTGGTGCAATCCCCACACTCTCCTCCTCTCCTGATGATACAAAAGCCTCCATCCAAGCTTGTTGCACCCGTCGATCAGCATCCCGCTGCAAATCCTTGCTCGTGCCCCACAATGGAGTCTGAGCAACCATGGTAGGCAACTCCGCCATACCATATATGTCATCCTGCTCTCCCGGAGGTGGCACATCCTCTGAATGAGCGTTGCCCTCAAGCAACTCTCTAGGCCAACTCACTGCCGCTGTGAATGTTGCTAGTGTCGGCATCTTGCCTTGCTGGGCAACCGCAACTCCTCCTATGAACGTCACAGGGAGTTGCACACGCCGGCCCTCCCCTGACTGCCATGCAGGCCTATAGGAAGCTGACTCCTCCCAAAAATCCAGGGTGAAGCCCATGGGGTACAACACTGCCCCACCAACCAGGACATCGTATGAGACCGCGTCTGTCACAATGGCCTTGGCTCGCATCACTGAGCCATCTGTAGGGTGATCCGGCCGTAATCTGATAGCCAACTCACGCCGTGTCATGCCCCGAGCCTGCTCCGATCCTCCCAGAGACATCTGTATCTGGAAAGGACAAGGCTCCATATCCGCCTCCGTGAGGCCCAAGCCTGCAATAGCAGCTCTGCCCAACATCAATGGCTGAGCTCCCGAGTCCAACAAGACCCGCAATGGCCGGTACCTCTTGCCTGCCGGTCCACTCAAACAGAAAATGCCATCCTGGTTGTCTAACATGACAACTCCAGGTGTCACCATGGCGCGCTCAATGGCTGGCCTAGCTGGCAGCTCCATCAACCTGGCAGCTGCAGCTTGCCATGGCGCCGCCGTGGCAGTCTTGACCCTCAAATCCGAGGATCCCTCCGGCACTACACCTCCCACTATCTCCGCAAAAGATGAAGTAACATCCCCACTCTCACAGAGTGTAGCTGCCAGCCTGAACACCTCAGCTGGTTTTACCCCCGGCGTCGCAATCATGGTAGCCGAGAACAATGGAGCCTGGCACACAGATGTGGCCGCTCCTAGCAGCACACTAGCTGCCGCAGCCTTGGCAACACTAGGTAGTGGTGCTACCCGTGTAGCTCTCCCCAATGGCATAGTAACCTCCGCCTCGGTAACCGTCGGGCGAGAACTAGGTGCCATGGATGGCGTCGACACTGTCTCCGCCAATGTGAATGACTGAGGAAGCCTAGCCTGACGGCTTGCCTCCCCACGCTGTGGACCCAACTCCACCTCTGCACCTCGTGGCTCAAGAACTCGTGCTGCTCCTCGAGTCACGGCTGCAGCAGACTCCACCTGCACTAGTGATAGTGCTGCTCCACACATGAATCCCATGCCTCCCATATCTCCTCCCTCAGGAGAAGGAGGTGGACCATCCGGCCTTAGAGCCGGTACCACCTGAGCTGTAGCCATGGCAGCAAGCCTCTGCTCTAGCTGCTAAAGCCGGTTGGCCATGCCTTGGTCAACACCTTGACCTCCACGTCCTTGGCCATGTTGAGCTTGCCCTTGGCCTGCACCTCGTGGCTGGCCACCTCGTCCTCTCTGGGCTACTCCACCTCGCCCCCGGCCACCATTGTTCCCTTGGAACTGGCCTGGGCGCAACTCAGGATGCAAACCATAACACTGGGCTCTCCATGCCCGTGCTTGCCACAATGCCCACACTGCAACTGTGCAGGCTGTGCATGTGCCGGCCCTTTGCCTCCCTCTGGGCAGTCCTTTTTGACATGGGGTCCTCCACATGTCCAGCACACCACATCCGCCCGTTGTTGGCCAGCAAATGAAGGGAGAGACCCCTGCATCTGAGGTCCTCTCTGCCCTTCCCTGAGCTTCACCTGAGCCCCCTTGTTTGAGCACGTTGAGGTAGTGGTTGGCTAGGAGCACCACTACCCCGTGGTGTCTCCTTAGCAAATCCCACCATGACCACTCATTCATCCACCATGTTGAGCTCTATCCGCTCTGCCAGCAAAAACACATTTGCTAAGGTGGGTTGGGCCGCTTGTAGGAGAGTTGCATCCCGCACCCTTCTCCTCAGCTCCTTGTCCAATATCCCATACCAGAATTGGACTGCCTGAGCTTCCGTAACCCCTTGGGTTACATTTATCAAGCGCCTCATGCGAGTGAAAGCCTCCCTCAAGCTCTCGGTCGGCTTCCGTTGGAACTCTTGCAAGCTCCGCAACTTCTCTGTCCTCACCCCTTGGTAGTTCCCTCTCAACTCTTCAAAGAACTCCACAACAAGGTTGAAGGCAGGCACGGGTGCTAGTGCTGGTGCGGTAGTGGCTTGGGTGGACGTCGTAGCTACTGTACACCAGTCCCACTAGTTCCACTGCTACTTGCTGAAGCTGCCGGTGCAGCGGCAGGTGTAGCCACTGCCCTCGTGGCTCTAGTGCCCCTAGTGATGGAGACATAGTCGGGTGACCAGTACATCCTCCACTCCTCGATCTCAACCTCATGCCCCCACCTGAACTCATGGTAATCATCCATAGGCGGCCCCTCAAGGTGCTGAAACAGCCCTTTCCATGCCATGAACGGCGTAAATAGTTGTGGATTGCGCATTTGCTGCAAATCACACCAACTATCAAACTCTTGGATAAAATCATCCAACTCGATGGTGCCCACTGCCCCAGAGTACCTTCGTGGCCCCTTGGTAGCTCCATACATCTCCTCCATTGTGTCCCACAACAATGGCAAAGAAACAACTTGCACCGCCGGTATGAGTCCTCCTGATTCACAATCCGAATCAGAACCTTCCGTGGAAGACACAGGAGGTGAAGGTGGCCTAAACCGCACACCTCGTCTCGTGTACCCACTAGTATCGCTAGTGCTCGAACCGGCATTGTCCCCAACAACTAGTGGCACCTCCGTGTTGACACTCAACCGGTCATGAACATGTCCCTAACCCCTCTCCACAAGGTAACCGGGTAGAGAACCTGTTGCGGCTTATGGTTTGGAATACTGAGTTCCTAACATAGCCTACACCTGTACCTGCATCCACCGCAAGCACTCCTATGGTTGGCTGGTCATCACCTCCAACCTCACCACAGGAGAAACAATGATGGTCTGGCTGGTCATCACCCCAGCCTCACCATCGACAGCATGCTCTAGGACTGGCCGGTGATCAAATCCGGACCAATCACCTATAAAAACAAGCGCCCACACAAAACTAGCATGGCGCACAGTCAAGCATGCAGGTATGGAGGGGATCCAAACACAAGAAATCAGAACGACAACTCCCCCACACCAAAAACAACTCCACGGTGTTGCTCCTGCAAGGACACCCCAGCCCAAACCCGAACTGACTCTTGCCTCCACCTACGGAAAGGTCTTGGCCTAATGAGAGGGTGGAAACTACAAGGAAGAGAAGCTAAAGCAATGCCTAACCCCAGCATGCCCTCATCCCAACACTCTTCCTCTCCTCTCACTCGCATGACCATGGGAATATCATGAAGATACTCCTCAAACCGCCCTCCACGAGCTTCAAAATTCGGCCTTCCAGACCACATGCCAGTCCTTAGGCAGTCCACCACTGCCTCCACGAGTCAGCACAGGCCGTCCACAGGTCAACACGGGCCACCATAGACCAACACAGGCCCACACAGCTCACTGGTCACAGCCGTCACAGTCCCACAGGCCACTGGGCACAGCCTGTCACAGCCCCTCACAGCCCCTCACAGCCCCACACAGGCACACAGCCCCTCACAGCCCCACAGCCCAGCAAAGGCCTCACGCACGGCCTGTCACAGCCCCTCACAGCCCCTCACAGCCCATCACAGCCCCAAAGGCCATGGGCACAGCCTGTCACAGCCCCTCACAGCCCGTCACAGCCCCACAGGCCACTGGGCACAACCTGTCACAGCCTCGCACAGCCCGTCACAGCCCCACAGGCCACTAGGCACAGCCTGTCACAGCCCCGCACAGCCCGTCACAGCTCGCCACAGCCTGTCACAGCCGGTCACAGCCCCACAGGCCACTGGGCACAGCCTGTCACAGCCCTACACAGCCCGTCACAGCTCGCCACAGCCTGTCACAGCCCGTCACAGCCCCACAGGCCACTGGGCACAGCCTGTCACAGCCCCGCACAGCCCCTCACAGCCCCTCACAGCCCCAAAGGCCACGGGCACAGCCTATCACAGCCTCGCACAGTCCGTCACAGCCCCAAAGGCCTCAGGCACGGCCTGTCACAGCCCCATCCATGGCCGCTCTGGCAGTTTAGCCATTTCTCCAAGGGGTTTAGCCACGCCAAGCTAGGGTTTGTGTCTCTTGGACTCTAGGCTTCTTTCCACCGAGCTATGGCGGCTGTGAGGAAAAAACTCGGTTCATCAATTGTGTCCAGGCCATGTCCTATATTGCAGAGAGGACAAGGCTGTCAGTTTTCATCACGGGGTTAGAGTACTTTGGTGCAAAGGATATCACCATAATGTGCATGGATCACTGGAATGACAATCCATGCATATAGTCCTTGACATTTGTGCAATCCATGTATCTTTCACCTTACAAAAGTGAGGAGTTAATGCTTGGCAGAATGAAGTATTCAATCATGGTCAGTGCTCAGCTACGAAATACCCTAAAATTCAATCATTGGCAGCAGCTATGAAACTCTCAGTCTAAAGGATCAGAATGCCATGAAATACCAAAATCTGCGGCTGGGGATTGTGATCCATGTACTTGTAATAGCCAATGAAATGTATGGATGATGAGCCTATAATATGATTTATAAGATCATTCCCAATAAACAATGTTAATAGATTTGGAGGGAAGATAATAGGAATAATGGAAGAACTTAATGCGAGCGCGTCAGGACGGTCCAGCCCTGACACCCCGTACCGCCGGTTCTCCGCCTCCGACAGCCATCGAAAGGCAGCCGGCTGGGCTCGATCAATCCCTCTCCACCCCCGCTCTCATCCCATCGGCGTCGTCGCCCCTGGCTCGTCGTCGTCGTTCTGCGACACCAGTCCGCCGCTTCCACCAATCCGCCAGTTCCCTGTAACCCCCTGCACGTCAGCCCCTATAACCCTCACCCCCATGTTACCCTCTGTAACTCCGCCGAGTGTAACCCACACCACCATGTAACCCTCTGTAACCCATGTAACCCCATGACCCTCTGAAACCCTCACCAGGTGTAACCCTCACCACCATGTAACCCTCTGTAACACCGCAGAGTGTCACCCCCACCCCTATGTAACCCTCACTCCATGTAACCCTCTGTAAAACTTTGCAACCCATGTAATCCTCTGTGACCCTCTTAACCTATGTAACCCTCTGTAACCCATGTAACCCCATGACCCTCTGTAATTTTCATCAGGTGTAACCCTCACCACCATGTAACCCTCTATAATCCATGTAACCCTCTGTAACACCGCAGAGTGTCACCCCACCCCTATGTAACCCTCACTCCATGTAACCCTCTATAACACTTTGCAACCCATGTAACCCTCTGTAACACCGTAGAGTGTCACCCTCACCCCTATGTAACCCTCACTCCATGTAACCCTCTGTAACCCTTTGTAACCCATGTAACCCTCTGTGACCCTCTGTAACCCTCACCACCATGTAACCCTCTATAACCTATGTAACCCTTTGTAACACCGCAGAGTGTCACCCTCACCCCCATGTAACCCTCACTCCATGTAACCCTCTGTGACCCTCTGTAACCTATGTGACCCTCTGTGACCCTCTATAACCCTCACCAAGTGTAACCCTCTGTAACCCTCCGTAACCCTCTGTAACACCGCAGAGTGTCACCCTCACCCCCATGTAACCCTCACTCCATGTAACCCTCTGTGACCCTCTATAACCCTCACCAGGTATAACCCTCACCACCATGTAACCCTCTGTAACACCGCAGAGTGTCACCATCACCCCCATGTAACCCTCTGTGACCCTCTGCAACCCATGTAATCCTCTGTGACCCTCTATAACCGAGCTCCTGCATCATTTAGGATTGAGTGTGCTCATGATGGGAGTGTAGGTTGTTGTGGGGTGGAGTCCCCACAGCTTGGGGTGCCCCTGGCTCGACTTCTGTTTTAAAGAGTGATAGCGATGGATTTCATATTTCTTGTGTTGGGAGTGTGTGTCCTTTTAGCTTTTCTTATCTATTGTGGCAGACTACTTTATTGTGCATATATGTGTGGTGTGGTTTGGACAGCGATGTAGTTGTGTAGCGATACATATGCGCACGACAACTGCTCCTAGTGCTTCTCCATAAGCATCACAGTGAACATGAAATGACAATGTAAGTTCCTCAAAAGCCTGTTGACATTCAGGTGTCCATGCAAACATTGCATCTTTCTTCAGAAGTTTGCTCAATGGTGCTGCTATCTGTGCATACCGTCTGACAAATCTTCTGTAATAACTGGTTTGCCCAAGGGATCTCCTTAGACTCTTAACATTCACTGGTGGTGGAGAGGCTTTAATAGCCTCTGTTTTCCTGGGATCCACAAGAAGTCCCCTCTTACACACAATGTGTCCCAAAAGCACCCCTGGGTTCACACAGAAAGTACACTTCTCTGGATTCAGGCCCAGACCCCTCATCCTGCATCTGGCCAGACATAACTCCAATTTATGCAAGTGCTCATTCTTAGAGCTGTACACACTGAAATCATCCAAGAACACCTGCATGAAATCATCCAGATACTCATGAAAAGATTCACTTATCACTCTCTGAAAGGTTGCTGGTGCATTACAAAGTCCAAAAGACATGACTTTGTATGCATAAGCACCCCAGTCTGTGATGAAAGCTGTCTTTCCCTGGTCTTCTTCTGCCACTTGCACTTGATTATAACCACTGAAGCCATCCATGAATGAGTACATCTCATGGCCTGCAACAGTGTCCAGTACTGCTTCTGTGAATGGTAAAGGAAATGGATCTTTCTTCGTGCAAGCATTCAACTTCTTATAGTTCACACAAACTCTTAGTTTACCATTCTTCTTGGGAACTATCACAATGGGTGACAACCAAATTGTATACTCTATTGGGTATATAAACTTGGCCTCAGCCAACTTCTTGATCTCTTCTCCAACCTTCTATGCATAGTTGGGATTCATTCTGTACCTTGCCTGTTTAATTGGTACTGACCCTTGTTCCAGTTCAATCTTATGCTGACAGATCTCAGGTGGTATCCCTTTTAGATCCTCGTAGCTCCAAGCAAATACATTTCTGTATTTGATGAACAAACTCTTCACTTCCTCAAAGAATTCTGGTTCCAAATCAGCTCCCACCTTCACCATACTCGGCTCATCTTTAGTTCCCACATTCACTTCTCTCACCTGCTCATCAGCTGTGATTGTCCAACCAATCACCACTTCATCCTGTAAACTCACAGTGGCTGGTTCCTCTAGGATTTCCATTTCTCCTTCATTTTCTTCATAGAAATGTGGTGGGTAACTGCTGGTTTCCTCTTCAATTGGTGCTGTCACTACACCACAGCAGATACCTTTTAAACAACTTAGACCTTCCAACTGCATCTCTGCAACCTGCTCCCATTCTGGGTGTGCAGCGAACATGGTAGCTTCCTACTCCTAATCCAGTCCTCCTCTCCAGTCATACTCTCTGACCCCTCGAGGTCTTCTCGTAGCAGGTAATCTACTAGATTTCTTAGTGGTAATTTGTATCTCGTGCATCCCATTATGCACAGTTAGTAAATGAGAATTCCAGTCATGGAATACCCTGGCCTGTTTCAGCCAAGGACGTCCCAATAATAAGGAGTAAGCCTCCATGACTTCATCCATCTTCAACACAGTTACTGTGATCATAAAGATCATCTTCTGTATCTGTATCTTAACTCCTCTTATCAATCCCAATGGCTGTACACTTCTTTGATCTGCCATTGTTACTGTAAATGGGGCTGGTTTCATGTTACTTAGTCCAAGCCTCTTCCTTAATTGGTCTGTCATGATATTTACTCCAGAGCCTCCATCTATTAGTACATCAGTTAATTCTGTGCTTCCAATTCTCAATTGGATTACTGGCATAGAATCATCAAAGTCCATGACTGTTTCTCGCCCTTCCGGCTTCACATTATAACTGGTCACCTTGTTGTTCAGGTCTGTGTTTCCTGTCTCCTAGGCAATCCGATTGATTGCTTGATACAGCCTGTGTCTACAATAAGGTGCCACAGCCAATAGTTGTCCAATGGTAATCTCTGCTTTGGTCTGGCATATTACTTCAGCCAAAGTCCCTTCATTACTTTGCATGTATGCAACTTCTTTCTTCATTTCATCCTCACTCACTTCTTCTTCTCCATCAGAATCAGAGGAATCTGCCACAGGAATATCAGTTATCTTCTGCATTTCCTTTATGGTATCTGCCACTTCCTTGTGCAGTTCCTTCTCATCTCTCCAAGCCTCATCATCTTTAGGCATATCACTGCCATCTTCATTATCATCATCTTCCTCAACTACTGGAGGTATTATTTTGCTTTGCTTCTTGTTACTATCATTGTACTTACTTCTGGTACAACACATGGCCTAACCATGTGAGCTGCCACCACTGGGCCCTCATTCACAGGAGCTCTCATCTCATTCTGGTGTCTAATCTAGAATGAACAGGCTGCCTTGCGATGTCCTGGCTGATTACAATAGTAACACAGTTCTTCACCATTGGGTCCTCGCCCTTGGTCTGCTCTTGGATTATTTCTGTAATCCTGATTCCCTGGCTGGTAATTCCCCCTTGGATTATCCTGATAGTTGCCTCTGGAATTTCCTTGGTAATTCCCTCTTGAATTACCTCTCCCTTCCATGCCATTGTTATAACCACTAGGCCTACCATAGTGGTCCTGATCACTGTTTCTTCTTGGCTGGGGTTACACTTGATGCACCCTTACTTGCCTAGGTTCTCTTGCAACTGTCCTTCTGTTGTAGTAACAATTCTCAGTAGAATGGTTATCCATCTTACAGATAGTACAGTGTTTCTCCTTCATGTGGCATTCAGTGGTGGTATGGCCTTCATTCTGGCACTTTGCACACCAAACACCCTTCCTCCAATGTGTTGCAGCCTCTGTGGCATACTTCTTCAAGATTTCTTCTAATCTTTTCTCATAGTTATCCCTCTTCAACTTCTCCTTTCTCTTACTCTTCCTCTTCAGTTCTTGCTCTTCTTCTTCATCTGACTCATCCTCAGAGTCCTCATCATCCTTTTTCTCTCTCCTGAGCATTCCCAATTGCTCAATTATGTTTGCTGTTTCAAATGCCTCCTCCACTGTATTATGGGGTAACATATCCACTTTCTTCTGCAACTCTGGTCTTAGTGCACTCACAAACCAAATCTTCTGTAAACCTGGTGCTGGTACAGCAGCCAGCTTTTTCATCATCAATTCCATCTTTTCCATATACTCCTCAACAGTTTCATGCTTCTTTTGCTTTAACTGTTGTAAACTTCCATACACTTCATCCTCAGTTTTACTTGTCCTGAACCTATTTCAGAATGTTGTATTCAAGCCATTCCAGGTTAGGAAATGATTATCAGGGAATCTTGCATACCATTCACTTGCCTTCTTGATAAGGGAACAAGGAAACAGTCTCATCTTGGCATCATCGCCATTCTCATTGTTCACTATACACATGTGCTCAAATTGGCTAATGTGTACATCGGGATCCCCTTTTCCTGAATATATTGGAAAATATGGTTTTTCCCGTGTTGGTTGTAACGCCATCTGTGGCCCTACCTTCTGCCCACTGACAGGTGCTGGCACCCTTGCTGGTGCTGGTTCTTAAGGACCAGTTGTTGTTGTGGTGGATCTTCCACCCAGTGGTGGCCCCTGAGCACTTCCTGCTACTGGCCCCACGATATTCATAGTATTCCCAGCTCCAGTTGCACTACTTCCCACACTCCCTGTCCCCCCAAAGCCAGATCCAGGCAGCCCGCCTGATCCCCCTGAGCCGACACCTTCGTTGCCATGTGATCCAAGTGCTCCACTTGATCCAGGTCCAACGGGTTGGGATGTCATGGTTGTAGTCTCAACCTCAGCTGTTGGGTCTATTTCATCATACTCTTCCTCTTCCAATTTCTTCTCTCTGTTTTCATCCTCCAAGTTCTGCCCTTGGGTTTCTTCTTCACTCATGTAACTCAACTGCAACGGTGTTGGAAGAGTCTGAACTCTCCGTTGGCTCTGCCACATCCTCTCCTCCTTCTTCACCTTCCGCTTCAGAAACTGGAGTTCCTGCTTTTGGTGTTCCATGCCAACTCTGTCAAATCTTTTATCCAGGGATGTACCTCAGATCTTTCACCTCGTGATTGATCTTCTTCCCGTACCAATTCCCTTAATCTTTCTTGCAAAGAAAAAGAAGGAGTGGCATCCAACTCTAGTTCTTCCGGTATGGGTGATGTACTCCTTGATCTTAATGGTGTGAGAGGTCCAGATGATTCCCCTATGTCTATTCCTCTCTCCCAAAGATATGGATAATTAGCTTTCAGATAGCTTTCTCTTTTTGCTGAATATCTCTGGAGTCTAGCTTCTCTTTCATCACTCATGTCCCATGAATTTCATTTTTTTAATGTGGCAATAACCAAAACTCTCTTCTGTAATATCTCTCGTATATGCCTGGGTTTCTTTCAAGCTTCAATGCACCCTTGGCTATACTAGAAGTCTTCGTTACCATATAACCATATGGCAAACAAGTCTGGAAAGTTGTTCTTGGTGTGAGTTTGATCCACAAAATATCCTTTGGAATCCAATTCTTTACCAGTACAAGCTCTTCATGCATATGTGTATAAACATTCACCTTTCTTTCCTCCCAGCCTTCAAACTCTACTCTCTTAATGGATAGCAATGCTATCACATAAACCAGTGTTGGTAACCAACGTGCTCTTCCTCTACAGGCCACCTGATAAATCTTTATCACTCCTTTTTCCAGACCCCATTCAGGGTCAGCATCATGCACTCTCTTAAGAATGTTTTCTTTACAACCGTCTGGCAATTCCAAGAACCTCTGAAAGAATCGTTTGGACAATCTTTCCTTCTCAGTTTCACAAGGAATTTGATTCACATCAAATTCTTTAATTCTCCAACCACCATGATCCCACCAGATGCCTGTCACATCTGGTTGTTCATGACCCAGTTCCCCAGTATGGTCGCCAAATGTCGCGCGGCTTTTACTCACCCATCCCTTCGCTATCCGAGGGGGAAACTCCAAGATAGAAGAGTTGGATATCTCTAAGCACTCAGCCCGCGCAGAACAATCAGTTATGACCTGCAGCTAGCGAATCATGGTTGGGTTTCCAATTTATATTCCTTCTTGCTTTCATATTCTCAGTTCTTCTTTATCATGTATACTTAAGCGTCAGATTACTCCTTTGACTCTCTGATTCCATTCATTCCACAGCTTCACTCAAGTCTCTCTACACAGTGTGATTATATCGGATAAGAATCAGATTAAGGATAATCAGATAACATGTCGATGCCACAGTGTCTCTGATCTACCTTCCTATGTAATCCTACAGCTTGTACTAACTAAGTCGCCATCGTCTCTTTCTCCTCTCTGCTGTGATATCCTCCGTCCGCCTTCCGTGATGTCCAAGAAGTGATGATCCCCCTTCCCAGTCCTCGCTCCTGGCTTTATCTTCCTACCCGTTGTTCTAACCGTTTCCCTCACTAACCGTCATCCGTGAACTAACACGTTCCATTCGCAGATGTTGTTCCCCACAGTCGTTCCCTGTCCTGCTATCCGTTCCCTATGGTCGTGACAGCTGTGTCAAGCTGTGACTGGCTGTGTGAAACTGTGACGGGCTGTGACTGGTTGTGCGACTGTGTTGGCTGTGCGAAGTTGTGACGGGCTATGTTGGCTGTGACTGGCTGTGTTGGCTGTGCGAAGCTGTGATGGGCTGTGTTGGACTGTGACGGGCTGTGACGGGTTGTGATGGACTGTGTTGGGCTGTGTATCTCCCCCCCTAAAGCCTGTTGCTGTCACCCCTAAGGCTCCTATTGGTCTCAGTCTGTGTAAAAATTAAGGGTACCCCACAGATCCCGTAAAAGCGTCGAAGTCCCAAGCAGTCCTCTAACACTTTGTCCCCACTCATTTCTCCTACTGACAATGTAACATCAGGTCCATCCATCTCCACCCTATCCTGGTTTGAAGTCCAGAGTCTCCATTCCATTTCTCAAAAGCTTTTTCCCTTCCTCACATTTCTCTCTCTCTCTCTCTTTCTATTCAAGAGTCAGTCCCAAAATTTCACAATACGATTTCTAAGTGCCAAAAAAAAGAAGCCGTCAATCTACGAACTTATCTGTCTTATACTCCAGAGAAGCAGTGGGTCTGCCTGCCAAGATGGCACCTCGCCATCTCCGTCAGCAGCCACATTAACTTCTTTTCTTGTCTTGATTCCAGTGTTTATCATGCCATGACGGCTCTGCTTCAGCCTATGGCAACATCCCTGTGGCTTGCCAACTAATTACCCTATCCTTCTATATGTGCCATTCTTCCCTAAGAATTGATATGGTCCTATAGCAAGAAGACATAAAGCATCTATAAGCCTTTAATTACAGATAACCTGAGTTGCCATTCACACAAGCCAGCACTTCACATGCTTGGCAGCTGTTGAGCCGCTCTATCCCCTCCATTGATTGTGCCCACAACTCCACTTCCCTGTTCTCTGGCAGCTGGTTGTTTTCCTTGCATGCTCATCCTCTCATAACTGTGTTCTTCAAGGCAAATGGCGGCTCAGGTGGTGCACCGCTCTCCTTGCCTGTTCATCCTTCAAAAACTGATCATTACCCTGAAGAAGGCGGCACCGCTTCTCTTGTTGCACAGAATACCAAGTAGAAGCCTTTAACACTTCTCCTTAAAGCAAGCTAGAATCCCCTAGTGTAGGAGCACTTTCCTGAGACAGACTGCCCTGCCAATACCACTGCTTGCAGCAGTTGCTAAGAGTTGCCCGTCATCTTCCTCTTCGTCTTCCTCAACCCACGTTTCTAGGGTAAACGTCTGCAATGAAAGACATTCATCCTAAGGATGAAAATACGCATGGTCATGACTTAGCCACTTTTTATCTTGGCAAAGCAATATCATAGTGTGCCCATGAAATTACCTGTAGGCATGGATAATTCCCTCCCGTTATTTGGCACAAGGCACTCCCTTTGCAGAATCTTGATGGCAAAATAAAATTTAATGTTACTCCCCTGCATTCACACTACACCAGTGGATCCGCCACTACAGTCATACCCCGCTTCTGTCTCTTAGACTGGTGTTGCCCTGCCAGTCCACCCTCACTATATGAAGAGCCCTGCTCTTCAATTGCAGTGGTTACTGCCTCAAACACTCCCATCTCCTTACGTTCCCGAGTATCAAGTATGCAAGAGTCAAGAATGATTTGGGCAATGACTGGACCAGACACAATGATCGGAGACTTAGCAGCAGTGCCCTGTAACCTCTTCATCTCGTCCACCAGACCTTTGTATATTAAGTCCGCCCAAGCTACATCCTCTCCCCTCAAAGCTTTCAGGATCTCCTCTGTGAATGACCTGCTCAAATATTGTTGGTTCTGTTTCATGGCAAAACAGAATGTTCAATATTTGGCCAACTTCTTTGAGCCCTGGTACTCGGCTTTGGTACAAGCGTAACCTTGAGACTTAAAGAAACTCCCTTCTTGGAACAAATTCCCTATCTGCAATCTTGCCCTGTGCTCATCCACATCCACATGACCTGATGGCAAATCAAACAATTGCTGCAGGTAGTGGGGAGTAATTTCTATATCTACTCCCCTCACCTGGGTAACTCCCTGTCGAGCGGCTTTTACTCACCCATCCCTTTGCTATCCGAGGTGGAAACTCCAAGATAGAAGAGTTGGATATCTCTAAGTACTCAGCCCGCTCAGAACATTTTGTCATGACCTGCAGCTAGTGAATCATGGTTGTGCTTCCTATTTGCATTCCTTCTTGCATTCATGTTATCAATTTACCTTACCGTGTATACTGAAGCATCAGATTGCTTCAGTATCTACTAAGTTCCAGTTAATCATGCATTCATTCCACAGCTTCATTCCTGTCTCTCTACACAGTGTGATTGTATCGAATAAGTATCAGATTATGATTTATCAGGTATCAAGCCAATGCCATGGTGACTCTAATCTGCCCTACAGTATCACTACAGCTTTGCATGTAACAAACATCTACTGTTCATCTTTCCTCCTTCTCCGTGCTCTCGTTCTTACTCTCCGCCTGATCTCCTCCCATGCATGACCAAGAAGCGCTCCCGTGAAGTGATCCCCTTCCCATTGCCGCTCCCTTAATCTACCCACAAGCTGTTCTAACCACCTAACTAACTAACCGTCACCCCTGAAGTAACACGTTCCCTCTGTAGATGTCGTTCCCTCACAGTCGTTCCTTGTCAATGATAACTGTTCCCTATGTACTGTGACAGACTGTGTAAAGTTGTGTCGGGCTGTGACTGGCTGTGACGGGCTGTGTTTGGCTGTGTCAAGCTCTGTCGGGCTGTGACTGGCTGTGTCCGGCTGTGCGAAGCTGTGTCGGGCTGTGACTGGCTAAAGCCTGTTGTTGCCACCCCTGATGCTTCTGTTGGTCTCAGTCTGCGCAAAAATTAAGGGTACCCCACAGAACCCGTAAAAGCGTTAAAGTCCCAAGCAGCCCTCTAACATTACCCCTCCCCCTCTCAAAAAGCCGTGTCCTCACGGTTTACTGTTTGGGATCAGCAAACCTTTGTGAGCGAGCACCCTTCTGTCGGTGAGAGTCGCGTGAAGGACTCCGCGTGCGAGCCCGAGGCCTGTCACTGGCGGATGGAGAAGATTGAGCACTACCTGGAAATGTCAAACACTCCTTTGGCTGATAACGAGGTAATCGCTCAGGCATAGGAGATCCCCGTCGTTTCTTCTCTGCCATCTAAAGTGCATAGTCCTCTGCCATCTCAAAAGAGTCCTCTGAAGAAACAGTAATATCAGAATCCTCGTCCCCCCTTAGGTGTTTTAATGGCCGAACTTTAAGTGGAATCCTGTGTGGCATACAATGTGGTCCCACCATGTCTGGAAGTTTAAACTGTACAACTTGCTGTAAGCGCTTACAAGCAAAATTAGTGAACGTCTTGAACTCCTTATCCGTATAGGTAAGAGGTGTGCCAATGACTTTGGAACAGTGTAAGTATTTCCAGGCTTCATGTCCCTTAAAGAAAATATCCTCAAGGCCGAATTTCTGTGTTGACAAATTGTTCCAAGCCGAATGAAACCATGAACGAAGTTGGGAATCCTTCTGCATCATAACTTTTGCATCATATAGGTACATATGAGGTGGCACTGAAGGTAAGACCCAATGATCCCCACTGGAATAACTCAGAAATCGGGATTGCATCCTCTGCTGCTCAATGTGATAACGTGCCAGGAAACAAACAACATAGTATAATCCACAGCCCATGACAATACTAGATACCTCCTTGGTCTTGGTATAAATGTACCCATGTACAACCTGGAAGGCAATTAATTCCTTCAGCATGGTACCTGCCTCAGACCAATACCTCGCAAAGTGATGATCCTCGATGGGTCGATTGTTCGGAAGAACCTTAGTCCGAGTTGCCACTGGCAACCACATGCGCATGATCTGGTAGTAATGTGCCAACGACTGCGGAGGACTAAATTCCTTCCAAGCCAAATCCAACACAATGGGAATTTGGTTGAAGGGCATAATCATAGCCCAACTGTACTCCCGTGCAACAGGAGTCCTAGGTGGGTTAAAAGCAGCATCCCCCCATACCTCAGGCTGTGGTGTGGCTGTAGTCACAACAGGGTCAGCTACCTGCACAGCTGTCTGCTGTGGTATTGGTACCACTGGCTCTTCTACCACTGGCATCTCCTGCACCCCCTGCGAAGAAGATTGAAAAATTAGAGTCCTCGCCTGTAAATAAGTAGTCATCAGCTGCTCCTCACGAACAAAGACTCTCTTGTCAATATTTGAACTCAGGTCATCCACTTGAGTCTGCAGGCCTTCCACATCCTCCTATAGCTCCGCTATTCTACTATAGACATTGTCTATAGTAGTTGTGGCAATGTTCTGCACTTGCAATCTGAGCTCATTCATCTCACCCTGGGTGAGCTTCTGTGGTGCTTTGCCTTCTACCGGCCCTTGAGCTAACCAGACTTGCATAAGGTGGTTATCCACCAAGTCGCGTGTGGCACCCCTGAGAGTCTGCTCCTCCGTGAGTCTGTACACATTTAACTGCTGTTGTAAAGCCTCCATGCGCTTTGCATGAGGTTCAACCAGACCCGCATAGGCAGCAGCCAGATTATTGGCTTCCTTCCAAGCCTTGTTAGCCACAGAGAGTCCATGTTTGTTGCAACTCCAGGATGTACCTCTCCTGGTCAGCCTCAACCTGTCTGTATTGTTTGAAAGTATTTTCATTGCGACAGATTGTATTCTTCATATCAACAATGAGTTTCGCTTGCTTTATTATCTCAGCTTCTGCCTTCATACATCTCTCCCCTTGTCTGTTAACTTTTAATGAAGTTTGCTCGAGAGTAGTTGTGAGTGTAGCACATTGTATGGTCATCTTCTCATGTACTGCCTCCAACTCAGTATGTAGTACATTCACCTCTTGCAATTTGCCCTCATGCTTCACCTGCAATTGGTATAATTGTTGCTTATGTGCTTCATGTAACTGGTCCTGCTGGAGGCCTGCTTCAATCAAATGTCCCTTGGCCAACTGCAAAGCAGCCTTTGTGTCCTCCAATTCTTGCTGTAACTTGAGATTGACCTCCTCATCTACCTTGTTAGCACACTCAGTGGCAATTCGAGCCTCAAACTCCTTCCTGAGTTCCTCCCTCAAAGCTGCCAATTGGGTAGATGGAACATGGGATTTCAGATAAGTACCCAACAAATTAAGTGTCATGCTTATGGAACTCATAAGCATGGCCTGTTGAGGGTCATCATGGTGAACTTGCTGCTGTTCTCCCTGATCCTCCAGAGTGTGATGCCTCACCAACCATTCAGGCCATTGCCCCACCAGATTCTCTTCCTGAACCACCTCTTCCTCCACAGGTGTTGCAGTGTCCTTATATTCTACCCCTAGTACCTCCGTCACAGGTGTGGGTATTACATGCACAGCAGGGTTTTCCCTGGACAAGTGCTACACCTCTGGAACCACTGATTCCCTTACCAAGCCAGAGTTTTCAAAGAGAAGGTCACCCTTCTCAATTTCGGCCACGACCTGCTCTGTAGTAAGAATGTCCAACCCTTCTCCGTCTAGAGCAATTGGGGGGTGGTGACACAACATGTTCTAACTGTGGAACCTCTAAAACAACTGAGCCAACTGGCTGTGGTGGCTGTGGTATCGAAGTGACTTCCTCTTCCCTCTCCGAAGGCCGTGCTTCCAACAATAACAGCTCTCTCTGTTGCTGTGCCCCATCCTGCACAAGAGCTTGGGAAACATCATCTTGCGGTTTCCGTGAAGCCAGTGGATCCGCCACTACAGTCAAACCCCGCTTCTGTCTTTTAGACTGGTGTTGCCCTGCCAGTCCACCCTCACTATATGAAGAGCCCTGCTCTTCAATTGCAGTGGTTACTGCCTCAAACAATCTCATCTCCTTACGTTCCCGAGTATCAAGTATGCAAGAGTCAAGAATGATTTGGGCAATGACTGGACCAGACACAATGATCGGAGACTTAGCAGCAGTGCCCTGTAACCTCTTCATCTCGTCCACCAGACCATTGTACATTAAGTCCGCCCAAGCTACATCCTCTCCCCTCAAAGCTTTCAGGATCTCCTCTGTGAATGACCTGCTCAAATATTGTTGGTTCTGTTTCATGGCAAACAGAACGTTCAATATTTGGCCAACTTCTCTGAGCCCTGGGTACTCGGCTTTGGTACAAGCGTAACCTTGAGTCTTAAAGAAACTCCCCTTCTTGGAACAAATTCCCTATTTGCAATCTTGCCCTGTGCTCATCCACATCCACATGACCTGATGGCAAATCAAACAATTGCTGCAGGTACTGGGGAGTAATTTCTATATCTACTCCCCTCACCTGGGTAACTCCCGTCCGAGGCTCAAAGTTCTGAAGGAATTGAATCAAAAAACTGCCGATGATGCAAGGACCAGTCCTTGCGTAGCGGCCCCTCCAATTGCAACTCCCTTAGCAGCTGCACTGCCTGCGGTACTGCAATTGTTTGCTTCTGCAGAATCGTGGTGCTCTTCACCCACATATCCTCCATTCCCCTCACTCTCTTCATTCTAGACAAACAAAAAGGTTTTGTTTGAAACAGCTGAAGGAAAGCTTGCAGGGCACAGAGCATGAAGATATGGTTGGCACAGAATGGAACAGGTAAGTGCGTGTAAGCTTGTGGGGCTTGCAAGTATCGAGTGAGAGAAAATGTACTCTCAATTCGTCCGTCCTTGCGCCGCTGCGTAAGAAGTAAAGCAAGTGTGTAATCCGTTACATCCGCCATAGCTACAAAGCTAGTGCTTTGATTGCCCCTTCCGTCGAGACACTGGCTATTCGGAGCCACCTCGACTCTTCCGCTCATAACACTTTATATTTCTTGTTCTTGCTTCTTGGAGGAAACCACCTGCACGTAATTCGCACTCCTGATTGGCTGTTGCCTATTTAGGTAACTTCTTAATTCCAGCCCCCTCCATGGACATTCCCACCTGGAATGTCCAGTAGGACAACACATGTGGCATAGGTCCCTCTTTTCTGTACTCGGAAAGGGTTCCATTACCCTTACTCTGAATGCATTAATGGGCCCACAATTAGTATTAGCTGCTGTACCGGGTAGGTATTTTGACGGCCCTATTTGTCCTCTTGCATGATGAGACCCACTTTTGCAATCGATGCAGTGCAGTGTGCTTTGCCTTAGTAGCCACGTGTCCGTTTCTAGACATGCCCCCGACTTCCTCTCTCCGCGTGGCATATTCTCCAAGTTTGACTTCCAAACTTCTTCTTCACTTGATGGCCACTTTTCTGACGTTAATTTGCGTCCACCTGTCACTGACTCTATGGACTGTGTAACCTGCATGGGCTGTGTTGGGCTGTGTGACACTGTGATGGGTTGTGATAAGCTGTGTCACGCTGTGATGGGCTGTGATAGCTATGCGAACACCTGTACTTCCCGCCCTGGTCATATACGCTCGACTTAGCGACAAGTGCTCCATACTCCGTTGGTATCACTGGCGCAGCCCATGACTGTTTTTGCGTTTCAACATGCAAATCGTGCTGCAATGGTTTGTCATGGATACCACTGTACCCCTTCAACTTATTGGCATTGACTCTTCCCATCATCTCTTTGTTAATGGTTTGTAACATGGCGGTGTTGTTATCATACATCTTCTATATGACATAAGGTCCTTTCCATGGTGATTTAAACTTAGAAGCCTTAATCTTCCCCTTCTTTTGCAACCACAGAACCAAATCTCCTGTTTTAAAAGTCTTTAATTTACCGTCATCAAACTGATCCTTCCTCTTCATCTGAATTCTGGTCATGTTATCAGCTGCATCAGCACGTACTTCTTCCACATGGTATAATTCATGTTTCCTGACCTTAATTGAATCTTCCAATTCCATTCTCTTTCCCCATTCAGTTCTCATGGTAGGTAACAAGAATTTCACTGGAAGTAAAGCTTCCATACCATAAACTAATTGGAATGGTATATACTTAGTTGTGACTTTATATGAAGTCATGTATGACCACAAAGTTGTCAGCAGCTTTGTATCCCAATCTGTTCTGTTTGCATTGACTTTCTTAGCCAAGATAGTACATAGTATTTTGTTGGTAGCCTCTGCCTGCCCATTACCCTGTGGGTAATATGTTGTACTCTTCCTATGCACAATCATGAACTCTTTAGTCAAGAGTTCAATGGTCTCATTAATGAAGTGACTTCCCTGGTCACTGATAAATTCCTGGGGACAGCCAAATCGTGTAAGTATGTTCTCATACATGAACCTTGCTGTGGACTTAGTTGTGTTGTCCCTCAGAGCTTTAGCTTCCACCCACTTTGTAGTATAATCAGTGGCTATGATTATATACTTGTTCTGTGTATTCTTGGCTGGTGGGTTAATTGGTCCAACAAAGTCTAGTCCCCATTTCTGAAATGGTTCAGTAGGCATCGTAGGATGCAAAGCCATCTTCCCAGATCTCTACAATGGTCCTAGCCTCTGACACTCATCACAACTCTGACAATACTTGTGTACATCCTTGAACAAAGTAGGCCACCAGTAACCTGCAAATAGTATCTTTCTACTGGTAGTCTCTTCTCCAAAATGACCTCCAGCCACTCATTTATGAACTTCCTCCAAAACTTTATTTACTTCATGGTGGTACAAGCATCGTTTAAGTACTCCATCAGGTCCTAGCTTATACATTCTGCCCCCTACCATAGTATAAGGTAAAGCCTTGATAGCAATTCTCTTCCTCTGCTCCTTACCATAACTAGGTGGGCACTGACCATGAGTAAGGTAGTGTCTGATTGGCCATTGCCAATCTAACCAGTCATCTGCACTTCCCTGCACCTCCACCGCAAATAAACTCGCATCAGGTAATTGGTCGTCTACCCCTGTGGCGGGCTCTCCTGTTGATAGGCGTGACAAGTGATCTGCCACAAGATGCAAACGGCCAGGCTTGTAAACAACTTCGAGCTCAAACTCGTGCAAGATTATTAACCACCTTGCTATTTTTCCACTTATCAAAGGTTTGTTCACCAGATATATCAGAGCCTGGTGATCCATATAAAACATAAACTTTCTTCCCAATAGGTAATGCTTGAATTTCTTGACTGCATAAATCATTGCCAGTGCTTCTCTTTCAGTTGTGCTATAGTTCCTTTCAGCACTGTTCATCAACCTGCTAGCATAGTACACAGGTGAATCTATATTTCCTGTAACATTTTGGGCTAACATTGCTCCCAACGCTTCTCCTGAGGCATCACAGTGAACATGACATACTACATGCCAGTGTGGGTTAATCAGCACAGGTGTAGTTGTTAAAGAAAAAGAAGGAGTGGCATCCAACTCTAGTTCTTCCGGTATGGGTGATGTACTCTCTGATCTTAATGGTGTGAGAGGTCCAGATGATTCCCCTATGTCTATTCCTCTCTCCCAAAGATATGGATAATTAGCTTTCAGATAACTTTCTCTTTTTGTTGAATATCTCTGGTGTCTAGTTTCTCTTTCATCACTCATGTCCCATGTCTTTCATTTCTTTAATGTGGCAATAACCAAAACTCTCTTCTGTAGTATCTCTCGTATATGCCTGGGTTTCTTTCAAGCTTCAATGCACCCTTGGCTATACTAGAAGTCTCCGTTACCATATAACCATATGGCAAACAAGTCTGGAAAGCTGTTCTTGGTGTGAGTTTGATCCACAGAATATCCTTTGGAATCCAATTTTTTACTAGAACAAGCTCCTCATGCATATGAGTATAAACATTCACCTTCATTTCCTCCCAGCTTTCAAACTCTACTCGCTTAATGGATAGCAATGCTATCACATAAACTAGTGTTGGTAACCAACGTGCTCTTCCTCTACAGGCCACCTGATAAATCTTTATCACTCCTTTCTCCAGACCCCACTCAGGGTCAGCATCATGCACTCTCTTAAGAATGTTTTCTTTACAACTGACTGACAATTCCAAGAACCTCTGAAAAAATTGTTTGGACAATCTTTTCTTCTCTGTTCCACAGGGAATTTGATTCATATCAAATTCTTTAATTCTCCAACCACCATGATCCCACCAGATGTCTGTCACATCTGGCTGTTCATGACCCAGTTCCCCAGTATGGTCGCCAAATGTCAAGCGGCTTTTACTCACCCATCCCTTCGCTATCCGAGGTGGAAACTCCAAGATAGAAGAGTTGGATATCTCTAAGCACTCAGCCCGCTCAGTACAATCAGTCATGACCTGCAGCTAGTGAATCATGGTTGTGCTTCCCATTTGTATTCCTTCTTGCCTTCATGTTATCAATTTACCTTATCTGATACTGAAGCATCAGATTGCTTCATTATCTACTTAGTTCCAGTTAATCATGCATTCATTTCACAGCTTCACTCATGTCTCTCTACACAGTGTGCTTGTATCGAATAAGTATCAGATTATGATTTATCAGGTACCGGGCCAATGTCAAGGTGACTCTAATCTGCCCTATAGTATCACTACAGCTCTGCATGTGATAAGTATCTACTGTTCATCTTTCCTCCTTCTCCGTGCTCTCATTCTTGCTCTCCGCCTGATGTACTCTCATGCATAACCAAGAAGCGCTCCCCGTGAAGTCATCCCTTTCCCGTTGCCGCTCTCCTAATCTATCCGCAAGCTGTTCTAACCACCTAACTAACTAACCGCCACCCCTGAACTAACACGTTCCCTCTGCAGATGTCATTCCCTCACAGTTGTTCCCTGTCAATGATAACTTTTCCCCATGTACGGTGACAGGCTATGTCAAGTTGTGCCGAGCTGTGACTGGCTTTATAAAGCTTTGTCGGGCTGTGACTGGCTTTGCGAAGCTGTGGCGGGCTGTGTCCAGCTGTGACTGGCTGTGTCAGGTTGTGTCGGGCTGTGACTGGCTGTATAAAGTTGTGCGAAGCTGTGGCGGGCTGTGTCGGGTTGTGACGGGTTGTGGCGGGCTGTGACTGGCTGTGTTGGGCTGTGGCGGGCTGTATAACCCCCCTAAAGCATGCTGCTGCCACCCCTAAGGCTCATGTTGGTCTCAGTCTGTGCAAAAATTAAGGGTACCCCACAGAACCCGTAAAAGCGTCTAAGTCCCAAGCAGCCTTCTAACAATAGGCTTACACACTCAGTCACAGTCTTACACAGTCGTACACAGCCTATCGTAGTCTATCACAACCATACACAGCCAGTCATAGCCCGACACAACCCGACACAGCCCGACACAGCTTTGCACAACCAGTCACAACACGACACAACTCAACACAGCTTCGCACAGCGAGTCACAGCTTGGCACAGTCACAGCCCGACACAGCTTGGCACAGCCGTCACAGCGTACGTAGGGAACGGTTATCATTGGCAGGGAATGACTGTGTAGGAATGACCTCTGCAGAGGGAACGTGTTACTTCTTAGGTGACAGTTAGTTAGTTAGGCGGTTAGAACAACTTGTAGATAAAATAGGCAGAGCAAACATGGGAGATGACACTTTTTCATGGAAGAGCGCTTCTTGGTGATTCACGGAAGGAGATCAGAGGGAGAGTAGGAACATGAGTATGGTGAAGGAGGAGAGATGATGAGTAGATACTCATCACATGCAAAGCTGTAGTGATACTGTAGAGCAGATTAGAGACACTATGGTTTCGGCTTGATACCTGATAAATCTTAATCTGATACTTATTCGATACATTCACACTGTGTAGAGAGACTTGAGTGAAGCTGTGGAATAAATGGATGAGTGAATATAACCTGATAGATACTGAAGCAATTTGATGCTTCAGTATACACAGTAAGGTGATTTGCTAACATGAAGGCAGAAGAAATACAAACAGGAAGCACAACCATGATTCACTAGTTGTAGGTCATGACTGATTGTTCTGAGCGGGCTGAGTGCTTAGAGATATCGAACTCTTCTATCTTGGAGTTTCCACCTCGGATAGCGAAGGGATGGGTGAGTAAAAGCCGCTCGACATTTGGCGACCATACTGGGGAACTGGGTCAAGAACAACCAGATGTGACAGGCATCTGGTGGGATCATGGTGGTTGGAATCAATGAATTTTATGTGAATCAAATTCCCTGTGGAACTGAGAAAGAAAGGTTGTCCAAGCAATTCTTTCAGAGGTTCTTGGAATTTCCATTTCTCCCTCTCTCTCTTCATAGAAATGTGGTGGGTAACTACTTGTTTCACCCTCAATTGGTGTTGTTGTTACTGCACCACAACAGATACCTTTAAAACAACTCAGACCTCCTAGCTGCATTTCTGCAACCTGCTCCTACTCTGGGTGTGCAGCAAACAGGGTTCCTCATCAAGTCCCCCCCTCCAGTCATACTCTCTGACTCCATGAGGTCTTCTGGTAGCAGGTAGTCTACTGGGAATTCCAGTCATGGAATACCCTGGCCTGTTTCAGCCATGGTCGACCCAGTAATAAGGAGTAAGCTTCCATGACATCATCCATTTTCAACAGAGTCACCGTGATCTTAAAAATCATCTCCTAGATCTTTATCTTTACTCCTCTTATCAAGCCTAAAAGTTGTACAACTCCTTGATCTACCATTGTTACTGTAAATGGGGCTGGTTTCATGTTACTTAGACCAAGCTTTTGCCTTAATTGGTCTGTCGTAATATTCACTCTTGAGCCCCCATCTATCAGTACATCAGTCAAGTTTGTGCTTCCAATTCTCAATTGGATTACTGGCATAGAATCATCAAAGTCCATGACTATTTCTCGCCCTCCAGGCCGCACATTATAACTTGTCACCTTGCTGCTCAGGTCTGTGTTCTCTATCACATGAGCAATTTGATTAATTGCTTGGTACAACTTGTGCCTACAATGAGGTGCCACAACCAATAGCTGTCCAATGGTAATCTCAGCTTTGGTCTGGCATATTACTCCAGCCAAAGTCCCTTCATTACTCTGCACTTGTGCAGTTTCTTTCTTCACTTCCTCTTCAACCTCTCCATCTTCCCTATCAGAGTCGGAAGTATCTGCCATAGGGATATCAGTATTCTTCTGCATTTCCCTTATGGTGTCAGCCACTTCCCTGTGCAGTTCCTTCTCATCTCTCCAAGCCTCATCATCTTCAGGCACATCACTGCCATCCTCATTATCATCTTCTTCCTCATCCACCGGAGGTATTAGTTTAGCTTTGCTTCTGGTCACTATCATTGTACTCACTTCTGGTACAAAACATGGCCTAACCATGTGAGCTTCCATCACTGGGCCCTCATTCACAGGAGTTCTCATCTCATTCTGGTGTCTGATCCAGAATGAACAGGCTGCTTTGCGATGTCCTGCCTGATTACAATAGTAACACAGTTCTTCACCATTGGGTCCTCACCCTTGGTCTGCGCTGGGATTATTTCTATAATCCTGATTCCCTGGCTGGTAATTCCCCCTTGGATTACCCTGATAGTTGCCTCTAGGATTGCCTTGGTAATTCCCTCTTGGATTACCTCTCCCTACCATACCGTTATTATATCCACCAGGTTTACCATAGTGGTCCTGATCACCGTTCCTTCTTGGCTGGGGCTGCACTTAATGCACCCTTACTTGCCTAGGTTCTCTTGCAGTTGTCCTTTTGTTGTAATAACAATTCTCAGTAGAATGGTTATCCATTTTACAGATAGTACAATGTTTCTCCTTCATGTGGGCATTCAGCTGTGGTATGGTCATTCTAGCATTTTGCACAGCAAACACCCTTCCTCCAATGTGTTGCCGCCTCTGTGGCATAATTCTTCAAGTTCTCCTCCAATCTTTTCTCATAGTTTTCCCTCTTTAACTTTTCTTTTTTCTTACTCTTCCTTTTGAGCTCTTGCTCTTCTTCCTCATCTGACTCATACTCAAAGTCCTCATCATCCCTTTTCTCTCTTCTGAGCATTCCCAATTGCTCAATCCTGTTGGCTGTTTCAAATGCCTCCTCCACTATATTATGGGGTAGCATATCCACTTTCTTTTGTAACTCTGGTCTTAGTCCACTCACAAACCAGGTCTTCTGTAACCCTGGTGCTGGTACAACATCCAGCTTTTTCATCATCAACTCCATCTTCTCCATATACTCCTCAACAGTTTCATGCTTTATTTGCCTTAACTGTTGTAAACTCCAATACATTTCATCCTCCGTTTTGTTTGTCCTGAACCTGTTTCGGAATGTCGTACTAAGACCATTCCAGGTTAGGAAATGATTGTCAGGGAATCTTGCATGCCATTCACTTGCTTTCTTTATAAGCGAACAAGGAAATAATCTCATCTTGGCATCATCGCCATTCTCAATGTTCACAATACACATGTGCTCAAAACGGTTGATGTGTACATCATGATCCCCTTTCCCTGCATATATTGGAAAAGGTGGTTTTGCCCGTGTTGGAGGTACCGCCATCTGTGGCCCTACACCCTGCCCACTGGCAGGTGCTGGTCCTCCTGTTGGTGTTGGTCCTCGTGGACCTGTTGTTGTAGTGGTGGTATTCCCACCAAGTGCTGGCCCCTGAGCACTCCCTGCTACTGGCCCCACTGTATTCTCAGTATTCCTAGCTCCTGTTGCACTACTTCCTACACTCCCTGTCCCCCCACAGCGAGTTCCAAGCTTCCCGCCTGATCCCCCTGAGCCGACACCTTTGTTGGCCTATGATCCAAGTGTTCCACTTCATCCAGGTCTAACAGGTTGGGATGTCCTGGTTGTAGTTTCAACCTCAACTGTTGGGTCTACTTCTTTATACTCTTCATCTTCCAATTTCTTCTCTCTGTTCTCATCTTCCAAGTTCTTTTCTTGGGTTTCTTCTTCCTCACTCATGTAACTCAACTGGAGTGGTGTGGGAGAGTCTGAACTCTCCGTTGGTTCTGCCACATCCCCCTCCCCTTCTTTGTCTCGTGCTTCAGAAACTGGAGTCCCCGCTCTTGGTGTTCCATGCCAACTCTGATCAAAGATTTCTGTCAAATCTTTAATCCAGGGATGTACCTCAGATCTCTCCCCTCGCGGCTGATCTTCTTCCTGTACTAAATTCCTTAATCTTTCTTGTAAAGAATAAGAAGGAGTGGCATCCAACTCTAGTTCTTCCGGTATGGGTGATGTACTCTTCGATCTTAATGGTGTGAGAGGTCTAGATGATTCTCCTATGTCTATTCATCTCTCCCAAAGATATGGATAATTAGCTTTCAAATAACTTTCTCTTTTTGCTGAATATCTTTGGGATCTAGCTTCTCTTTCATCACTCATGTCCCATGTCTTTCATATCTTTAATGAGGTAATAACCAGAACTCTCTTCTGTAGTATCTCTCGTATATGCCTGGATTTCTTTCAAGCTTCAATGCACCCTTGGCTATACTAGAAGTCTCTGTTACCATATAACCATATGGCAAACATGTCTGAAAAGCTGTTCTTGGTGTGAGTTTGATCCACAGGATATCCTTAGGAATCCAATTCTTTACCAGTACCAACTCTTCATGCATATGAGTGTAAACATTCACTTTCCGTTCCTCCCAGCCTTCAAACTCCACTTGTTTAATGGATAGCAACGTATCACATAAACCAGCGTTGGTAACCAGCGTGCTCTCCCTCTACAGGCCACTTGAACCAGCCATTGTGAGTTTACAGGATGAAGTAGTGGCTGGATGGACGATTACAGCGGAGGAGTAGGTAAGAGAAGTGAATGTGGGAACGGAGGAGGAACCAAGATTGGTGAAAGTGGGAGCTGACTTGGAGCCATAATTCTTTGAGGAAGCCAAAAGTTTGTTAATCAAATACAAATGCGTATGTTGTACTGCGTTACTACAGATGGCTCGTTATGTTCCGTGGGCACGTGCCCTGTGCTCAAAGGAGATGACGATCTTGAACATGCAGGACTTGCGATGCTCGAGGAGACCTCCTCGGGCAACATCACGGGACCACGAGGGAGCGTGCAAATATTCTTGTCAGCTCGCCATGAATCATCTTCTCCGCCAGGTGCCTCGTCAAGTCTTCGTCTCACTGGACGGGTGTGAACATCTCCTTCCAAGTGTTGGCCTCTTCGAAGCAATGGCGTGTCCCGAAGGCCCTCTCGCAAGGCTGCCACCCACTTGCGAGGATTCTTCGATCTGGAGGCAGTCCGCATCAGCATTTCCTGCCTGTCCGGCCCCAAGCCCCACTGTTTCCCTTTCAAGAACTCGTTGTACCTGCATTGCTGCATAATTGACCTGACAATGTCTTCCGTTGTGGCAGTGAGGATGTCCACCAGATGCGCCGCAGAGGAGGCACGCCAGAAAGAATGTACTGATTCGGCCATGTTTGTTGTCGACATGTCGGTGTTGGAGTCCAGACACATTTCCTGCACATGCACATGTTGAGGTTACAAGCAAGTTACAAAGAACGAGTAGTATAATATTCAACGTGACGTGAATTCGTCCAACTCACCTCCCGCATATAGTCGCCGAACTGGAGGAAACGATAATGCCACCATGCTAGCCAACTGACCATTGCTCCCTTGTCTGATTTCTTTACAGCACCTGACGTTGTCCACCAAGCCCGTATACATGCAAATTGTGTCTCTGCATCATCCAAGGTGGGAGCACGCTTCCACGCAAGACACATGGAACGATGCTCCTATCTGAAATCTGGCGCCACGAGCCGGGTTGTGTACTGCGACAAGCTCTGCAGAAAATGGAACCCACAAGATCTTTCCTTGCCTTCCATCGGAACATTGGGGTCTTCCCCGTACACCCTTTGGATGGCAGCCCAATTTGCTTGTGCGTTGTCCGCCATGAAACCACGGAAATTGGGAGGGGGCAATCCCGCCCTGGCCATCTGTTTGTTTATTCCCTGCCAAAGAAGCATCTCCGATTGTGTGTCCTCTCCTTTCATCTCACAGATAGGAATTGTTATTAGCATCCTGCAGTGGGTGTCGTAGACATGTGCAGCCACCCACTGGTGATTTGTAATTCGCTTGATATGGTCGAACATGACCCAACTGTTTGACAAGTCCCCACTCATCATCCGGTCGACCAGTTCGACGCCGCTGCCAGGCCCACACGTGGACATTTTGAATACGAAACAACGATTTGCCTCAGTCCCTTGTCCAGGAAACCTACTTCCATGAATGTAGTCATATCCACATCGTCGCTTCACCTCCAGAATGGAGTGCATATCCGAGCCACGCCCAATTTTCTGTTTGCAGGAGACAATGTGGTTTCGGACATTCGGTGAACAGACGTGGGACACCGACTCCAGCAATGCCTCCATTTCCTTCTCATCGAGAGGAACTTTGTCGGAGCCGTCTTCCGACATAATTCTGGCCAATGCCATCTTATGGGCGGCCTGCAGCTGTATCTGTTTGAGTTTGACACCAGGTCTCAACCTAACCTCCTCCTGAACGAGCTGCTCTGCCTCGTGGGCAGCCTCCCGCGAGTTCCCCCTCGCCAATTTGTGACAATGGGAACCAACGTGTATGCAAGCTCGTATGAGGTCAGGGAAACGGTGCAACACATAGAACTGCTTGGCATTACAAACAGACATGCAATGTGGTGGTTCTTTGCAATGCGCACACTTAAATGTGGAGTTTGGAACCTTCTCCTGAGCTCAAAATGGTTGATGAGCTGTGCCTGTCCAATCCGTCTCGTTCCTGTGACCTTTGGATTTAAAGTGGAAGCAAGTTGGGGAGAAACACCGCAACGCGCCCGCACAAACAATGTAGCGCACCCGCACACCATCGAGCATCTTCATGCTGGTGGTTTTGGTGACGCACCAAGGATGACCGTCATGTTTCCTATCCATATCTGTCAGCATTCCGGACGCCCTCGAATTAGTACGTTCGAGGAGGGAACTCAAAGAACATATTACCATCGACGTCTGCGGGAAGGCATGTAACGGATTTAATGGCGAACTTGCTGTAGTCCAGCCTAGCCAGCTCCGAGCGGTGTCCCTCCATGTGAAGCCCTCGCAGAATTTCAAGAATGGATCGAATTGCTGTGTTCGTGCTGGGAATATGACTCCCTCGTCCGCTGATGTCCATTGAGGACTTGCCTGATCTCCAGGATGATCTCGGAACTTCCATGATCTCGTCGGAGTCGGACAGGTTGTCTCGCTCGTCTTCATTGATGGGTTCGGCTCTGGATTTACTTCGTTGCGGACTTCTCTCTTTGAGGTACCCACTCTCTGATTCGCTGATTGTTTCGTGGAAGGCGGCAGGATAGAAGGTGCATTTGGGGGGCAAATGAAGTCCCCAACAGCCCTGTATATGACGCTGTCCGATGGTGGAACTCGCCATTCCCTGCCGTCGCCGAAATCATCGTGGAGCACAACAATACTTTCGACTACAACTCCGTTTGAATCCTTCCTTTCCTCCTCCAAAAATACCGACCCCGGTTTCAGGTGGTATCGAACGCAGAGATATTTCTCCATCACCCGGCAGATCTCCCCTCTGCACGGAAATGTAGCTCTATGCTCGTGAGGAGGGCAGTACACTATAGCGCTCGGGTTTTCTGCCGTGGGAGTTGTGCACACAAGACTGCCAGGACGGCGTTCGGACAAGCGCCCTGGGAGAAGGGGGGATGCAGCGAGGGGAAGGAATGCAGGGCCGATTTTTGCAAGCGACGAAGCCTATTCACGAATCCGGGGAGCCCACTCTCCCGAAATTCCACTGTCAGAGAGTTAATGAACCTTGTCTGCGGAATGTGGCCCCTGGCCTTTGCGCAATAACTGCCAACGGTATGCAGTCAGAAGGTATATGACCTGTGCAGATGCGCTACGCAAACCAATCATTACGGCATCTGACAAGAAGCGTGGGGGCACCAGCGTGCAAGCACCTTCCCCATGGACAGAGAGAACTAACAGAGGTGGCATTCCAGTGGGTCTGATTACAAGATTGAGTGCCAGAACCTCGCCGCCAAAAGTAAACATACAACAGCGGCGCCGAATTTGCATCCGAGGCCGGTCGAACGATTTCGTCTCCAAGGTGAGTCGGTCACCTGGCCGACAGAGAACATCACCCAGATGGGAAAACGGCGCCGAATTTCCATCCGAGGGCCGTTGGATGAAGTCGTTTCGGGGGGAGAGGCCGACACCTGGCCGACAGAGAACATCCCCCGGATGGAAAAACGGCGCCGAATTTCCATCGGAGGCCGACACCTGCTCGACAGAGAACATCCCCCGGATGGAAATTCGGCGCCGGATTTCCATCCACCCGCGCTCCGACTTACCTGGCGGATGGAAATTCTGATGGAAAAACTCCGCCGATTTTCCATCTGGGGCCGGTCAGATGCAGTCGGCTCGGGGGGAGAGGCCGACATCTGGCTGTCAGAGAACATCCCCCGGATGGAAATTCGGTGCCGAATTTCCATCCAGGGCCCCCCAAAGGAACTCGTGAGGCCAACAACTAGCCGACATAAAACCTCCCCGGATGGAAAAACGGCGCCGAATTTCCATCCGGGGCCGGTCGGATGAAGTCGGCTCAAGCGGAGAGGCCGGCATCTGACCGACAGGAAATATCCTCGGATGGAAATTCGGCGCCGAATTTCCATCCGAGGCCGCCCTTAGGAAGTCGTCTCGGGGAGAGAGGCCGGCATCTGGCCGACAGAGAACATCCCCAGCATGGAAATTCGGCGCTGGTTTTCCATCCTGCAGGGCACCAGTTTACTTGCAAGATGGAAATTCGGCGCCGAATTTCCATCCTGCGGGTAAGCGATATCGCAGCCCGATGCAAAACCGGCGCCGAATTCCAACTTTGCAAGTAAACTGGTGCCCTCCAGGATGGAAAACCGGCGCCAAATTTCCATTCAGCATGTAATCGGGAACGCGACCGGATGGAAATTTGGCAACGAATTTCCATGTAGGAAGTAAGCGGGACGGAAAAGAGGCAAGGAATTTATCTGTAGCAGACAAGAATTCCTTGAAAAACGTGGCTAAAAGTGGAGTTCAGCCACAAAACTAGAGGTTTTGTGTCTGATTAGACCCAAAAACGCATAAAACTGCATGCAAGGACAGAAAATTGTTCTTGAAGGGGCCCCAAACGCAAACATCCGGCCGGCGTCGGATGGAAATTCGGCACCGAATTTCCATCCGGGGATGTTTTCTGTCGGCCAAGTGTCGGCCTCACCCCCCAAGACGACTTCCTGCAGGGGGCCCCGGATGGAAATTCGGCGCCGAATTTCCATCCGATGGATGTACTCTGTCGGCCAAGTGCCGGCCTCTCCCCCCGACACGCGTAGCGACGGCGGCCTTGGATGGAAATTCGGCGCCGAATTTCCATCCAGGGATGTTTTCTGTCAGCCAGGTGTCGGCCTCTCCCCCCGACACGACCTCCTGCCGGCATCATCACGTTGCATCCTACTTGATCCGCTGGATGGAAATTCGGCGCCGTTTTTCCATCCAGTGGGCTAATAATTTCTATGTGGGAGGGTGGACAACTTGGGGCCTACGGCCGACCTCCATACTCCTCCATTTAACAGCGCAGTTGCGCATTTAATGTCCGCCGTCAGTTTTCAACCGGACATTCCGCACTGATTCCGTGCTACCGCCGTCGGATACCCTAAACCCTGATGTGGCGGGTGGATGAAGTTCCAATCGATGCCACTATGCACGCATTTTCCGTGTGATATTTTCTTTTGCAGGGACTTATGCCGCGTGGAGAAGGGCGTGGCTCTCCTGAGAGAAACCCCACATGCAGACCGCGCCGCAAACTGAAGCCTTTGTACTACGGGCGGCGTCCAGCGTCTCGCATGGCCAAACTGAAACTCCAACATGAGATCCCCTTGTCTTGCTCGCAGCCCGCGCCAATTGAAGCCGAGCACTCTCAGGCAAGCCCCTTCCTCTTTCCATTTCTGTAACATGTGCGGTCTTCTCCGCTTTGTTTTTTTGTTTTGGCATCTTCAGCCTGACATCCTTGGAAGTGGAAGTGGAAGAGGACGTTCATGATTGCATCGAGTTGGTGAGAAGAATGATGAAGGGGAGGGTTAGAAAGGAGCCAGGTCGTTGCTGCATTGAGATTTGCAACAGGATGCACACCTTCGCAGTAGATGACAGGTTGCATCTCATAATGAAGGAAATCCATGCTGGGCTGAGAAGATTGTCTAGGCATATCAAGTGCCTTGAAAAGCCTGTTTTCCCCTTTTGTGAAATCGTCCTTACATTTCCATGTTTATTTCTGCAAGTTACTGGTTGAGTGAACCATTGATAGTTTGCAATGCGTGTGATTGTTAGGCTGCTTCGGCATGTGATTGTTAGGCATTCATTGGGTTTGTTTTCATTGTTGGTCCACGATTGTTGCGATGGTGGTTTAGGTTGCCATGGTGGTTCTGACGATTGTTGGGGATGACAGAGTGAAGACGAGCGCGACACACTGGTGGTATCATCGACAGCTCCAACTGCTCGAGCAGTCACTCCAAAAGCAGCTAGTGGGCAGCAATCTTCGAAGGTAGTGCTTCGCATGTTTGGATCAGCCAACTTGGGGCGGGAAGGCAAACATAATATTGCTTCTTTAGTTGGTATTCCGGAGGTTGGTGCAGGCGGCATGGCAGGTGAAGCCCGTCGGATGAGCACACCAGATCCGTTATTGGAGGAAGCTCATGCACATGCAGTAGGGCCCGCCCACGCAAAGAAGAAGAAGAAAGCCAAGCAGATGCAATCCCCGGTGAGAGAGCATTCACAACTGCGGAGGGGGGAGGGACCAGGTTGTCCGAGGGTGTCCGATCGCCTCAATCAAAGGTGGTTGATCTGGAGGCCTCCCCTGCTGCTACCCCTAGTAAGAAACAAAAGGCCCGTGAGAGGGCAAAAGAGAGGGCAAAAGAACAGGCGAGACACAAGGCTAGCCAGGAGGCAAGAGAAAAGGCCACTGATGAGGCCAGGGGTGACGACATGACACCTCTCGTAAGCGAGGGTCGCACAGAGAAGCTGGATCCCTCCAAGACACCAGAAAAAGGCAGTAGCGCACCGGCTGCATCCTTACCGGTGACGGGAGCGGCACGTGGCCTGTCAGTGTTATCGGCCCATCATCTGGCCATCGTCCATCCCCTGCAAGGAGGATGGCGGGGGGATGAGAGGCGGATGACACACAACATCCATTTGTTTGTGAGGTTGGATGGATGCGTAGGGGATCGACGGTTCGGGGGAGCAGCATGTGGCACGCGATTCGGGTTGGGGGATCAATCCCGGTCCGGAAGGGGGGTCAAGGCACGTTGGGGGAGTGGCAACGTCTCGGGGGATCGGGCCGTCGATGGGAAGAGGGGATCGACGGCAGGGGGAGCGGCACGTGGCCTGTTATTGTCATCAGCCCCTCCGGCCGTCATCCATCCCCTGCGCGGGAGGATGGCAGAGGGGTGAGGGGCGGATGACACACAACATCCATTGTTTGTGAGGCTGGATGGATGCGCAGGGGATCGACAGTTCGGGGGAGCAGCACGTGGCGCGCGATTAGGGTTGGGGGATCACTCCCGGTCCGGAAGGGGGATCAAGGCACGTCGGGGGAGCGGCGACGTCTCGGGGGATCGGGCCGTCGATGGGAATAGGGGATCGACGGCGGGGGGAGCGCCATGTGGTGATAGACGCGTCATGGGGCCTTCATCCGGCCGTCATCCATCCCCTTCGCAGGAGGATGGCGCGGGGGGGGGGGGGGGGGGGTGCGGATGACCGACATCATCCATTTAATTGAGGTTGGATGGATGGGAAGGGGATCGACGGTTCGGGGGAGCACCACGTGGCTGGAGATGAGGATGGGGGATAACTCCGACAGTGGACAGGGGATCAACCCAGTGAGGGGATCCACAAAGGGGGGCCGCCACGTGGCTGGAGATCGGGCGGTGTTGTGGGGCGCCCCAGCGTGGCCAGCGGTGGGGCGAGGGCGGGTGGGCGGGTCGGACTGAGGGAGGCGCGGGGAGGAGCGGGCGGGTCGGAGGGGGTGGGGATGATTTGACATGCGTCCAGCTCGCCGAGGAGGCTGCCAGAGCGGGGTTCCCAGGCTGTACCTCGCGGGCCGTACCTGTCAGCTCACACGCTTGAAATAAAATCAAGCCACATCCATATTGGGACCGATATGGGCAGTACAAGCTTTTCAGCTACATAGGGCTCCTGTTTTGCACCACCCAAGCACCAATTCAACAGGTCCATTCCGAGGGGATAGGGAGAAATTGGCTAGTGCGTAATGGGGAAAATGGCCATTGTATTGGTGATGGCGCACATCACTTGGTTCTCAAAAGGAATATTAGGGGTAAATCACAGCTTTGTAGATATTCTATCATCCACTTCATCATACCCTCATTGTAATTTTGTTATTAGAAAAACAGAATGGAAAAAAAACATTCTTTGCCCTCTTAAAATCTCCGGGGAAGTCCATAGAACCGCACCCAAGACAAACTTTCACCAGGTGGCCACTGATACAAGTTAAAGACATAGCTACTATTCTAGCATACACTTGCAGGTGAAGAAATTCAATTATGAGTGTACTCTCTCCCAACCATGTCTGGACATTTTGAATAATAAGAATCTTTATTATGAATTTCTCATTCTCCATTTGAACCGGAGTACAAGCTGGTTTATCTCAAATCCAGTGCTCCCAAAGTTACAAACAGAGGAAAATGTAACCTCGTGAATTTGGGTTTTGCCACCTCAGCCTGGGGCACCAAAACAGCCTCCAGAGAATCAGCTCATTAGAAACTATCCAGCTGAGCTGGAAATGCACAGAATGGAGAGAAGATCGATCTGTGGTGACCAGAACAATAAGATGCCTTCATAGTAAATGAGGATGAGAAGCAGAGAATCCCAAAACACCTCAAATGAGTGGAAGGACAGTGAGCTCACCTACGCGTCTGTCACACCGTTTTGGGCTTGGGAGCCAAAGCTTTCTTCCGTTGTTTGATCATATGCATGTACAGCCCAGGGCTCCCTGTCACCGAAACAGCACATTGTCTTGATGTCCTCTTAACACTTGCAATTGCAATCTTTCAAATGAGGGACAACCGAGAGGGAGAGTATCTGGGAGATTCCAACCTACATTTAGGCAATGTGAGCTGCAAAAGAAAAGAAAATTAGTAAACAGCCTAAACTACGCTAAAAGATAGTGTTGTGAGTCAATAAAGATCCAGGGATTACCCTAGCTGCATATCTTTTCTTGATGGCACACTAAGGTTTGAATGTAAGGAACAGGGTTACCTGGAAGGTATGCAAGGATAGCCAAAACGGAGACAAAGTGATAATCGAAACCAAAATTCAGCTTATTTGGCATCCGCAAAGAATACAGATCCGACATCTGTCAAGTACATCGTAAGAAAGATAATTAGATGATTAATCCATGAGATTAGCATTCCATCTGCTTGACCAGGTGATAAAATACAGTCAACTATCCCACTAGACCACCAGAAGACATACTAGTGTGCATCAATCGATGATTTGCTTGTTACTCACATAGTAATAGTGACTTTCTTTGTTGCCGTGTATGTGTGGACATAAACGGAACAGTTCCCAGCTAGATTTCCTATTAGAACTTGGTACAGACATCCTCTGGCTACCAGCACGACTCAGAGGACTTACTCGCATGAAGGGAAGGGCAACATAAATGAGACCGATCTCGCTGGAGATGCCGGTAATATAAAGAACAAGGAAGGAAGTATACCTGCCACCCATTTTTCATTTCAAAGTCAGGACAGACCACTGCCGGCAAGAGGCATAAAATACTAGGTTCCTTGCCATGACCACCCTGTATTGTGCAGTAGAAAGGATATCACAGAACACTCTTCCCATGAGGTCCAAAATGGTGTGATTACACCCTTCCATATACAGTCACACGTTTAGCATTCGAGACTACAGATGCTAGGAGAGCTGGTCCACTCTATAGAACTCAGCAATCCTACAACTGAAGATTGTGGGCTGTGTTGGAGAGTCAAGCTAAGGTGAGTATCCTGAATAATAGGATGAATAATGGCCAAGATCGCAGTGGGGCTATTTTGCGGCATAACCTCTGCTCATGTTTCTCCTTATATAGTTTTGCATCCTTTGTGCAAAGCATGCACAATGCCATTCACATGGTTCAGATATCAGCTGCAGTCTTCTCAGTGTTGAGGAGGCACTTAAATTGACATTAACAGACAGTATAACATATGCTGGACCATGTTTAGGTGTATGCAAAAGAGTTGAAAGTCATCTAGAATATCAACAGCTTCCTGCAACAACGAAGTCCCTTGGCTACAAAAAGTAGGGAGGTGGCAGACAGACTACGAGGGACCACAAAACTGACCTGAGCCAGAGGAGGAAGCGTGGGGTGTAGCCAAAAGCCTCTTTCAGACCAAAGAAAGAGTAACGGATCACCTGGTCACAAATTTTGCAATGTCAGGATTATATGCAGTGAACTTAGCAGTGTAGGTAATGTTGACACTGGTACAAGTTAGTTCTTATTATCCTTGTATTGGGACCAGCCCTGTACATGCGATGCCAATGAGATAGCTAGTGTGGTTCCATGGTGACATGGGGTTTGTATCTGCTTGCTAGTCACCCTGGCATGCCAAGACTATGCTTATGTGAGGGGAGATGTGCACACTGTCAGCTTAGCTCTGCTCTAAAGACCATACCAGTCTTGTACTCATAAGTACATAATCTGTTCAACCTGTAAAATACTCATGTTGTGTCCTATCCTTAACGCCCTTTTGAAAAGACCCAACAAGATCCGATTGAGATTAATTAGAACAAGTGTAAAAATTTGCAACTAGCAAAGCATTCGCACCTCTGTGACAGCCCAGCTCAGGATCAAGGATGTCACCAACCAGTGCTCCCTCACCTGCAAGCACCCCCACAATTCTATTGAGCAGCACAAATATGTGAAGCAGCCAATTCATTAGTGGTGGAAAGCTAGTTTGTTGGACCTTCCTGGGCACGTAGTAAACTCAACTTATCCAGATATCACCAGAAAACCCTGCAATTAGCCTTGAGGTTAAACTGTCATCTTGGGCGGATTCCCTCTGGAAATGACATGCCGTCCTATGCTAGAGTGATCTAAACACTTTGAATTTCACAAGCAAAATCTAACTTCCTAAATGAAAACCATGTCTACTTTGAAAAATGAGAAGTGAAGGAATACTACCTGAGGAAAGCTAAAGAGGATGCCCCAGGTAAGGTAGACACGTGATGCAATTTGAGGTAAAGTGGCCATCACTGGTGACCGCACAATGCCTGCAAGTAAGAGGGCCACGACGAGACCAAGCTCTGGTGGTGACTGCAAGTAAAGAGTGTTGCCAGGTGATTGCAAAGTGGAAAAACACTTACAGACTCATATTGTTATGTCGCCCCCACACAGCAAATAGACAACCAACTCTCGAAAAGACGATCAGAGGATCAAGCGGAGCAGTACAAAGGAAAGGGAGAGACACAGAAACTAGCCCCCAGCCGGAAAGGAGGGGGTGGTGGGGGCGCAAACTGAAGAGAAATTTATGGTTGTTGGGGGAGTAGCCTGTAACAGGTCTGCAAGACATCACATTCCTCTGCTGTAACTGTTACAAAGGATGTACAAGATAAAGAGATGTGAGGATTGGAATTGGAAGGGGGGAGACAAACAGTGGAAGGACAGAAGAGAGACTAGAGAAGAGGGGGAGGGTTAAAACTGAGGTGGACATGGGTAAATGAGATGGAAACAGAGGGTTCAAGAGTGAAAGGAAAATAAGGGCATTATCACTCACCAACAACGCTGTTGGCAATCTGCGAGTCCACAACAGGCCTTGGTCAGATACCAAATTAAAGCAAAAGGTAATCTCTAAATATTGAGACCCTGGGATACATAGACAACGATTCTCCCTCCTTGCTGCCTCATTCTTCTTTCTTTTCACTCCACATTTTGAGATACTTGGAATTTGGAGATAAATTCACCCTCCATTCTCCTTCCCCCTCACCAGTCATATCCAACATAAGGAGACAAACAGTGGGTGGGTCCATGAGATATTGCCCCTTCATACTCATGAGTTCTGCAGTTCCCACAAACATTCTACAGCTGAAAGCTGCATAGTCCTAGGCTTTTAAACCCAAAACAGGAAGCACATTATCTCCTACCCCATACACCAAAGAAAGAAAACACCATCCCCGCTACCTATTCGGTCCTAGAACTTAATACTACTCATCTCACAAAATCAGCTCTGAACGCAAAAAAAGAAAGAAATAAGAGAAGAAACCTCAAGGAGTGCGGCAGTCTGCCATATCTGCAACGGTTTCTCTACAGCAGCATAGACGCCGGATGGTCCTGACTCTTGAAGAGCCTTTACGGAAGCCACCAATATCTGAAGCCTGGCCCAACCATGCAGAACAAAACATTCCGATTTGATTTCTCCTTGTGCCAACGAGCATCCCCACTCTCCTCCACTCCAAATATTGACCCACAATCTACGATAACGAGATCGAACATTTTAGTACCAAAGAAAATGACACAGCTGGAAACAGGCAGGATCGCACACAACATAAACATGACATTGAACAGAAAGAGACAAATACACACAGGGGACTTCACAAAAAGAAATGAACAGAAATACAAGAGGCACAAAGATCAAAGCTCTCGACACAGAAGCCAACCAGCCTGCAAGGAGCACCACATTGTAGATCGCCAGGTACACCCTCACAGCTGCCATTGTGCCTCTGATCTCCACGAAGAGAAGGCACGCACACCTGCAACCCAGATCGCCAGGAGGCGACGGCGTCAGTCGGCCAACCCGTGGACCACGAGTTATTTTCCGTCATGAAACCTCACTGCAAAGCGACGGTCCAAATGGACGATGGACGGACGAAATGGAGTGTCAGTGAAGTTATCCCGCAGATGTCCAAGGTCCTGTCTTCTCGTGAATGCGGTGAAGGAGCAGGAAGCTTGACAGCATGCAGAAGATCTGCACTCCAACATTTGGAACTGAATTGGGTATTCGGCTTGGCAACGCCCGGCCCCCGGGCCTTGCGAGTGATGTCCTGGACAATGCTTCCCCAGCCTCCAGGGATGCTGACGACAGGTATAGAGCTGTGAATTTTTCGTTTTGTTGTTGGGTTTACGAGACAATTGTCTCTACGGAGCGATGGGTGGATAACAGCGAGGGATCTGCGAAGTTTGATAATACATACCCTTGCGGGATTAGTCCCTCCTTAATGTCAAATCTCCAGGGGGCTGTTTTTGGGTCCTGGTCCACAAATTATGTACTACCCAGTAAATGGATTGTAGTTTTTGAAGCGGTATAACTATCATGTTAAGAGCCAGTATAGAAATTCCGGAAGAAAGTGCTGATTGCAGCAGTCGAGCTGTAAGCCCCAGTGGAACACAGAGCTGACACATGCGTTACTTGTGCTGCCCGTCACACCAAGTTTAAGAAACGGCGTGGAGAGAGACAGAGAGAAAGAGATTTTATGGAATGCTCAGATTGTCCTTTTCTTACTCAGGGCTCCTAAAGGTCAACTTAAGTCACCACGGCTTCTCAATATAGACTGAGGCAATTTGGAAACTGGCAATGTTCTCATGTTCTTGCAGTGCTTGGACCCAGGTCAAGCAACGAGCAAAGAACCAATCCGGAAGGAGCTGCTCGCTGGTCCTTGGACAACAGGTTGGATATGGTAATGCTATGTTTATTTACGCCATGACTTCTTCCATGACGTACAAATGATGTGTGGAGCTCTTGTGGTTGTAGCTTGGTGTTTGTGGGGCTGTCGTGCAAGCTATGGCTGCTCAGCTGCCCATTGCTGGCTTTCACAGAACAGTCCAAGATCACTGGATTTCAACATAAGTGCACAAATGAGTACTGGTTGAACATTCCTGGGGTGAAAGCCGAGCCAGCTATCATGGATCAAGGTCAAGCACAATCTGTTGATGGTTTGAATGTGGATGTGCGGCATGGAGCTCCAGACCAAGTATACAACGGGTATTTTTTTGATGCTGATTCAAGGGTTCCAACTCAAACAGATAGAATTGGTACCGTCCATCCCAAAAATTGATGACTGCAGTCACCCTGTCATTACATAGCAAGAAGCCTGTCCTCATGAAAAGATATTTCATTGCAGCATCAAGGAGCCTTGAGATTTATATTGATGTGAGTTTGACCAGAAAGGTTTGTAACTAAAGAATTTTGAGTCATTGCAGGATGAGAGGATTGAATCAGGCACAAACGGCCACTTCCACCATGACCACTACCTCTGAAGGAGGAGCAATTGATGGTGTCAATGAGAACCCTTCTGGCACTTGTGGGGATGTGATGGCACTGTGTAAGGCAGGACAACTGAAAGAGGCATTGCACATTTTGAACCATGGAGGCATTTCTGTACATTCCCGTATTTATGTCTGTCTCTTGCAGCAGTGCATTAAAAGTAAAAATTTACATCTGGGAAGGCAGGTGCATACCCATATTATCCAAAATGGATTCAAGCCGAACATTGTTCTACTCAACACCCTTGTCAATATGTATGCCAAGTGTGGGAGTGTGGTGGATGCACTCCAGTTGTTTGACAAAATGCCTGAACGGGATGTCTTTACATGGACTACAATGATCCTAGGATATGCGAAGCAAGGGTGTGGTAGGGATGCTTTCAAGATGTATGAGCAAATGATATGGGAAGGGGTGAAGCCGAATAATGTCACATTCATCGGGGCTCTCAATGCATGTGCCAACCTAGCAGCTCTGGAAAAAGGCAGAGAGGTGCATGCTGACATCATTAAAGCTGGAATTGAGCCAGATATCATTCTGGAGAATACCCTTGTTGACATGTATTCTAAATGCGGAAGTATGAAGGATGCACGTCAAATGTTCAACAATATGGCAGAACGAGATGTAGTGTCATGGAATGTGATGATCTCAGGATATGCCCAGCATGATGGTGGTAGGGAGGCTGTCAAAATGTATGAGCAAATGATTGGGGAAGGGCTGACGCCCAACAAGGTCACTTTCATTGGCGTTCTCAATGCGTGTGCACGCACAGGATCCCTGGAAAAGGGCAAGGAGATCCATGCTGATATGAGGAAAAATGGAATTGTAGCAGATATTATTTTGGAAAATACCCTTGTTGATATGTATGCCAAATGTGGGAGCATAATAGATGCACGTCAAGTGTTTGACAATATGGCTAAACAAGATGTAGTCTCATGGAATGCCATGATTGCAGGATACACTCAGCATGGCTGTGGCGGGGAGGCTTTGAAGATGTATGAGCAATTGAGACAGCAAGGTGTGTCACCAAGCATGGTGACATTTATTTGTGTTCTCAATGCGTGTGCCAACCTGGCAGCTCTGGAAAAGGGGAAAGAGGTCCATGCTGACATCTTCAAAGCTGGATTTGTGCCAGATATCATTCTGAATAATACGCTTGTTGACATGTATGCGAAATGTGGGAACATGAAGGATGCTCTTCGAGTGTTCAAAAACATGGCAGAACAAAATGTGGTCTCGTGGAATGTGATGATGGCCGGGTATGTTCAATATGGTTGTGGTCAGGATGCTCTCGTCATGTATGAGCAAATGATACGGGAAGGAGTGTCACCAGACAAGGTTACATTCATTTGTGTTATCAATGCATGTGCGAGCCTGGCAGACCTGGAAAAGGGCAAAGAAGTTCATGAGGACATCCTGAAATCTGGAATTGCGCCATATGTTAATTTGGAGAATACTCTTGTTGACATGTATGCCAAATGTGGGAGGGTGAAGGATGCGCGTCAAATGTTCAACAATATGACTGAAAGAGATGTAGTCTCCTGGAATGCGATGATCTCAGGATATGCGAAGCATGGGTGTGGTGGGGAGGCTGTGATGATGTATGAGCAAATGGTACAGGAAGGGGTGTCACCTAACAAGGTTACATTCGTTTGTGTTCTTATTGCGTGTGCCAGCCTGGCATCCCTGGAAAAGGGCAAAGACATCCATGCTGACATCATCAAATCTGGAATTGAGCTAGACATCATTCTGGAAAATACCCTTGTGGACATGTATGCCGAATGCGGGAACATGAAGGATGCTCTTCGAGTGTTCAATAGTATGGCTCAACGGGATGTGGTCTCATGGAGTGCAATTATAGCAGGATATGCTCACCATGGTTGTGGTAGAGAGGCTCTTGAGATGTATGAGCAAATGATACTGGAAGGGATGATGCCCGATAATGTGACATTCATTTGTGTTCTCAGTGCATGTGCCAGCCTGGCAGACTTGGAGAAAGGCAGAGAGGTCCATGCTGACATCCTGAAAGCTGGAATTGTGCCAGATACGATCCTGGAGAACACCCTTATGGACATGTATGCCAAATGCGGGAGGGTGAAAGATGCACGTCAAGTTTTTGACAAAATGACTGAGAGAGATGTGGTCTCATGGAATACAATGCTCGCAGGATATTCTCAGCATGCTTGTGCTAGGGAGACTTTTGAAATGTATGAGCAAATGACATGGGAGGGAGTCGCCCCCAACAAGGTCACGTTCATATGTGTGCTCAATGCATGTGCCAGCCTGGCAGCCCTCGAAAAGGGCAAAAAGGTCCATGCTGATATCATCAAAGCTGGAATTGCATCATATATCAATCTGGAGACTACTCTTGTCAACATGTATGCCAAATGTGGGAAGCTGAAGGCTGCATGTCATGTGTTTGACAATATGGTTGAACGAGATGTGGTCTCATGGAATGCGATGATAGCAGCATATTGTCAGCATGGTTGTGGTAGGGATGCCCTCGAACTATTTGAACAAATGCAACAGGAAGGCTTGAAGCCCAATGGTGTTACTTTCATATGTGTTCTCTCTGCATGTAGCCATGTGGGCCTAGCAGATGAAGGCAGTCACTACTTGGATTCCATGAGTCATGATCATGGTCTCATTCCAACAATTGAGCATTTTGGCTGCATGGTGGACCTTCTTGGCCGAGCAGGGCGACTGGATGCGGCAGAGGACTTGATCAACAATATGCCACTCCAACCAGGTGCTGCTGTGTGGGGGGCCTTGCTTGGGGCCTGCAGAGTCCATAGCAATATTGAGGTAGCAGAGCGTGCGGCAAAATGTCTTTTGATGTGGGACCCAGAGGAGGCTGCAACTTATGTGCTGCTGTCAAACATCTATGCAGCTGCTGGCAGGTGGGAGGATACTGCAAGGGTGAGAAAAATGATGCAGGACAGAGGGGTCAGAAAGGAGCCAGGGCGTAGCTGGATTGAGGTGGACAACTGGGTGCATACATTTGCTGTGGGAGACAAAATGCATCCACAAATTGAGGAAATCCATGCTGAGCTGAAGATACTGTCCAGGCAGATGAAGGAGGCTGGGTACGTGCCTGACACACGCTATGTATTGCATGATGTGGAGGAGGCGCAGAAGGAATTTTTTCTTTGCCAACACAGCGAGAAGCTGGCCATTGCCTTTGGGCTCATCAGCACACCCCCTGGGACGCCTATACACATCATCAAAAACCTTAGGGTGTGTGGCGACTGCCACACTGCCACTAAGTTCATCTCAAAGATTGTTGGGCGATCGATTATTGTAAGGGATGCAAATCGCTTTCACCACTTTGAAGATGGTGCTTGTTCTTGTGGGGAGTACTGGTGAAACAAGCTACTTGTATTATAGAGAGTGTGATGCTTCCATTGTAGGGCGCTACTCTATCGTTATTTCTGTAAGCAAAGAGTAGAGATTGGCAGGAATACTTTGTATCATTGAACGACACAGGCATTACTGTGGTGATGATCACCATTTACTGATGCGCATCAAACAGCATCAATAAAACCTTATTGCACAGGAATGCATGTCAACAGATTAAATTCTTGGGATTCAAAGTTGTGAACCCAGAGTGGCATCCAGAGGGTAATGTCTTTGAAGTGCTAGATAGATGCCTAAACACCCATGTCGTCACCTGTAGAAGCAACTTCATGGACAGCGATGGCAATTATGGAGGAAAGCATCTTTACTTTAATGGGAAATCTCTAAAACAACTCGGCAATGCCACGCCAGTGCAGGTGTACATGTGCCTGGAGTAATGGCGGGGGTTTCTCTTAGGACTGCCATAAGTGGAGCACTGTCAGAGGTTAATGAACACATGCTACAGTAAGAATTGTGCAGAGCGATGAGCCAAGAGAAGATGAATCTCGGAACTGGGAGATTGCAGGAAGCTCACAATCCTGATAGCAACAAGGATTTATCCCATCGTGTCATCCATCCATCCACTTCGTCTCTCTCAAAGCGCCGGAGCGTGGGGGATGCTGGATCGTAATGGTGGAATGCTGTAAGCCCTAGTTACTTCCAGACGGCGGCACTAGAGCTAGATCTGTTATCGCAGAGCGTGCAAATTTGGCAAGAAGTATATTTGAATTGGTGGAAATGTTTGAGCGAGCGTTGGCCCGTCTGGAGGCGGCAGTAGATCGGTTGGAGGCACTGGAATTGCGCTCCACACGCTCAGGAATTCCCATCGAAAGCCCCGCTTGTGCTGGAGGGAAACCCGCTTCCGCCTCTGTGGCTGCGTTTGATGAGTTGATGCGGTCTAGGGTGGGCCGATTGTTAGCAGAAGCAGACAAGATTGGAGGACAAGTCTTGCAGTCGTCGCAGCTGGTGCAATGTGCCTTCGAAGCGGAGAAATCGGTTGTACTTGCGATTTCGCAATGTCAGGTAGTCGCGGCTTAAATCTTCTCTTGTCTGTATGTTGTCGGGGTTTATTGTGACGGGATGATCCGTCACGCATTGAGGTTCCAGGAGTTACTTCCCCAAATCACATTCTTGTGTGGCAGTGGGAAGGATGGAGTTTCCCACGATAACACTTTGGAGAATGCAGCGAAGTGATCGTTCCTGCAAATGAACGGTACCACATACCCTTGAAAGCAATATCCTCGTGGGATGCCTAGCCCTCTCGGAATGGGTTTGGCTTTTTCACACCCCATATTCTGAAACTTAGGCTGGAGCTCTTCTGCGCAGCCGAAAATCATTGACTGACAGAGAATTGTGTGGGGACTAAAAGCGGTGGATTGGAATAATGCTAGAAAGCCTAATGTTGATATCAGCACTCCTATATACTACTATAGTCTTGTACCTTACTCACATGGGACGAATATGGCTGGGGTGGCACTGCGAGTCACACAGTGATGCGAAATGCAGAAGGAGAAATGTATCTTGCTGTCTGATCGTCAAGGTTGGACTTACAACACTTATTACTCACAAGAAAACAATGACCTCATTGGTTGTGCTCCCTCTAACACCTTGGTGTTCCATTCTCCACGTCGTCAAGAATTTTTGTGGACCTGGATATGAAAATCTGGAAGGAGCTAATGGAAGATGCAAATGCTCTTTGCTCAGATTCTCATTGTGAAGGTGAATTAACTCATGTCTTCTAACACAGGTAAGAGGGGGTTAGGATGTCCAGACTCTAAGTAATGGCCATTTCCTGTTCTCCTCATAAAACAATCCGGCAATCATAGAAGATTGATAATTGTTGAGAACTGAATGGAGGTAAATCCTGAGCTAGGAACAAACCATTTACAATGAGAGGGTGCATGTGAATAACTGTATGTATGAATGTGGATTGGCATAGCAGCAGCCCGACAGGGAGGGTTTGCAAAAATTGGTACAGCCGTTGGCTGATGCCATCACCAAGGCGAACACATTGACAGGAGGGCGGAAGACTGAGTCCTACAATCACCTGAAAGCAGTGGCTGAAAGTATGTCAGCACTCTATTGGGTGTTTTATGCTGGAAAAGACTCTGGTAATCTTCTTTCTCACCACAACTGGTTCCACTTAGGGCAAGGTATTTCGGTTCTTTCATCTACACTACTAGCTAGCTTCAATCACTGCTAGCTAGATCATTGCTGGGGTCCAGGGACAGTCTGGGAGTGAACCTGCTCTACTCATAGTTCTGTTAGATGGTTAGGCTGTGCACTGGCATATGATTCTTATACTCTTCGTCTTTGGCTGTAAGTTTATGTGACAGTGGTGAACTTCCAGGAATTCAGCTGGATTCTAACAGTAACATAGGGCTTGGCTATTTCAGGGCTGAGTCTGCCAGGGCCCCATGTTGAGGAAAGCTGGGAATCTGCTGAATTCTACAGCAATAAGGCAAGCCTATATCTGTGCTGTCGCAGTGATTTTTCAAACAACTGAAGATGTAACCAGGCAGTGGTTCCCCTACCTCGAGGGCCATCATTGAATGCTTCCATGTTGATATTGTTGGAATAGGATCAACACCCAACACATATTGTTGGAATAGGATCGTCTGCTTTTATTTTGTGCCTGATACAGAACTGTTCACCTCTCCCATAAAGCTATGCCCAAATCTAAAAATCTGTTTGTTCTCTCTTGGGACAATCGACAATGTAGTTACACTGGCCTCCTACAGTTGTAATTCCCTTCTTATGACAAGAAGTTATGTGCGTGATGGAATGGAACAGGTGATCATGGAGTATAAGAGCAAGGATGCCAATCACTGGATGTGGGCAAAAGCTTTAAAGGAGCTCTATGTGCCAGGCTTGCGGGACTATGTAAAACTGTTCCATGCCACTGGCCCTGCGTGGAACCCCAATGGCATTATTGTGTCGCAATTTAATTCTAGTCTGCAGCCAAGCCCTCCTCCTCCTCCACCTAAAGCCCCGCCCCCTCCTCCTGCCCCCCTGGGTCCGCCTCCCCTGCCCTTGCCTTCATTTGCTCCAAGCTCATCTGCCCGAGCACCACTCAGCATGAATGCTGTCTTCAATGAGATCAACAAGGGGGAAGCTGTAACCACAGGTTAGTGTTCGTCTCAATCATCTGGACTGTGGGCACTATTCTCTTACACAATTGTAGTGTCACCTGGGAGTTCCCCAAAGTACGCCAAGGTGTTCATTGTTGCCAAGTATAGGATTTTTCTCTGATGACCAGTTGACTTGCAAACAGGTTGTGAAGCCTCTAACTTAGACCACTTGAACACGATGAGTCCTGGGAGCATGACTGGCTTTGTCCATTGGCTTCTTGCTGAAAGCTCCTGGAGCTATTGGGCTTTAGCTGTGCAGTGCTAGGGCTACATGGTTTAGGTGGTTCTGAAATCTTTACTACATTTTTGCACTTCAGAAGTGCCTTCGTTTTTCTACCATCAAATGGTTGTGAGGATCCAGGCTGATCTTCACTGCCATTGATGGGAAACCTATGTCCTTGTTTGCCACCACAACCGATGCATAATTGAAGTGCCCGAGCCATGCTGGTGATTGTCCAGGGCTGAAAAAGGTGACAGATGACATGAAGACAAAGAACCGTGCGGATAGGTCGGGAGCTGTTCCAGCGAGCAACACTTCTTCAGGAAAGGAGGAGGTTGGGCGCTCTGTGGCAGCCTCCCCCAAGATTGGGATGCCCAAGTTTGAGCTGCAGCTAGATCGCAAGTGGGCCTTCTTCTCTCATTCTTGTTTGCCAGCCTTGTCCCTTTGAACTCAACAATCTCAGTGCATCCCGAACCCACGGTTCCCCTGTCATCATTCTGTGACTTCATTTAATATCATGCAACGTTTTCAACAAAAATTGATTGCTGCACACATGCATCCCACCGTGGGAGTCAACTGACACTGTACTGCAATGTATGTAAGCTGATTAGTCATTTCTGAAGTCCATGAAGAAGCTGTTTGAATGAGTGAGCACACCTGTTAGTGTAAAGACTTGAAAGTCGGAGGCTGCAGTGAACAGTTTCCAGCAAGTTTTTCAATTTGTTGAAAACTGAATGGAAACTTCATGCTAGTTTACACATTACTGGTCCTGTTATGTGTCTTGCTAACAGGGAAGCTTGCTTTGAAGTGTAGGTGGGTAGTGGAGCATCAAGAGGGCAACAAGAATCTTGTCATTGACAGTTGCAATTCGCGGCAATCTGTCTATCTCTTTGGCTGCAAGGATTCTTTGGTCCAGGTTAAAGGTAGACCTGATACTTCCCCTTCTCTCTCATTTCATTGTCGATGAAGGATTATTTGTTTATTGAGTTATACTGAAGGACTTCTCAGGAAACAATTTGTTGCTTGCTTTCAGTGCAGTATGTAAACAATGTACTGATGATAATAGTTAACATCTCTCTGTCTCCCTTTCCACTGGGACACCTATGTTTCTTGCTCTCTGTGTGTTTCTCTTTCTGCACCACAGCTACAAGGCTACGGCAAACAACGTCTTATGAGTACATTGTCTCCGCACCAACTTGCAAGATCTAGAGGCTGAGCCCTACAAACAGCAGATTGATGCTTGTGTGAAGGGCTTCTAGAGGAAATCTGGAAAGTTAACTAATTGTGTATATGAAGTCCCACTACTAGAGTGAACCCCCTCACAAAGGTAGTGTCTGTTCCCTTGTGTTCCGCCCAAACCGTGTGTGGGTCTATAGCCACAAGGCTGTGGCAAACACTGCTGTGCTTGAACTTTGGGCTAATTTCCTGGTGGGGGCTGTATCTGGAAACAGGAAAAGTGAACAATATTACAGTCGACAAGTGTACAAAAACAGGACTTGTGTTTACTGTACGTCTGCAGACCTTTCTTTCTTCCGACTCCGATGCCATTGACTGTTAGTAAGCCTCAAATTTTGAGGGATGAGAGTCTGACGAGCTTTCATTGGGGTTTCCTAGGCAAAATCATTTGGTGTGAATCTTCACTCTTCAGCATTTGTGTCCAATATCACTTCTGGTTAATGAACTCTAACATTTCAATGCGAGAATGAGCAATCTTCATTATTTCCATTGTCTGGGTCTGGTGCCATACGTACTTGAACATGTTGTTTAGAAAGATGGTTTGGCAACTTGTCATGAATGGGTATGGTAATATTATTGCTGTTAGTTTCTGCAAAAACTTCTCTCATTTTGGGAGGATTTTGATTTAAGTGTTTATCAGTCCTTTGCATGCGTCTGAATGAGTTGAGTATTTTGTAATTGGAATCTTAAGGATGTTTGGACTGCAGGATGTGGTAGCAGCTTGCGAAATTGTGAACTGCACAAGTGTGGAGGTGCAGTGCCAGGTAATTACAACATTGCACTCCCTTGTACTGTTTTCTCTCTTCCCATGCAGTGAATGTTTGCGACTTTGAGAGGGGACTGATGTCGTTCAACATTAGTAATGGAACTGCTAGTTAGTTTTTTACAAGTTACCTGCTGAAAATATTATAAATATCCGATGCGTGGCTGACAAGTAAAACTCATGGAATGGATTGATATGATGGCAGGGTACATCGCCAACGATAGCAGTGGATAACACAAACGGGTGCCAGCTTTATCTGGGAAAGGACTCGTTGAATGCCTCCATTACGACTGCCAAGTCAAGCGAGATCAATGTTCTAGTACCAGGTGTTACCCAGGATGCAGACCCTGTGCGTATCACTTTCCTATGCATACTGCCCAGAGCTTCTCTATTGTGGACATTGCTATGAGTATGATAGTCATATAATCATTGTGAGTGAGATTATAATTTCACTCTTTGAGTATGAGAAATTCTTGCAGGAGTATCCAACAAGATAAACTGAATGTCGCACTCTGGGCATGCTTGTTAATAGATGAACAAGTGGCCACTACTAGTTCCCTACTAGATCCACCTCAGAAATCTTGTTAGTGTCTCTTCTGTAGTACTGATATGCAATCACATGAGACAGATTCAAATATGAATGATTTTTACCAGAAAATAGTGGTCAATATTGTGTGTTGGTATGTCGGAATCCCCAAGCACCTGCTGAGTCAGTTCTTAGACCCTCTATCTTGTTTCAGTTTTATTTCCTTCTGGATCTGAGAAGAGGTATTCCTTCTTGCCTCCTCTTTAGCAATCTTCATTCCGGGCTTCTTACAAGAGAGAGAGAAGACGCCGGCCAGAGCCTGCGTAACTAAGAGCCACTTCGTCTTACGACTACTGCTCCCCCTTTTGGGGGTGGGCCCTATATAATGGGTTTCTTACAACCATTGATCGCTCCAGTCTCTGTCTGTCCACAGTAGTGCTCCTTTTAAAAGCTACATACTATCAACTCCTCTACTAAAGGGACCATGCAAATATCCATTAAAATATGTTTTCATTACTTGTTTGGGACCTCTTCTTCAGTCAATCCTTTGCAGCTGTGATGTCTCAAAGTCTGATCTTTTGTTGAGTGCTATAGGCGCACTATAGGCGCTTTGTACCATCACTTCAACTGCTGAAGTGAACCTCCTTTTAGTTGCTACAACAACATTATTGAGCTACAGGGCTTTCATAAGTATAATATAAATACCTCTTTTTCTCATATGGTGTTGTCGTGCACAGGTGGAACATGCGTTGCCGGAGCAGTTTGTCCACAAGTTCCAGACCGGACAGTTTCTCACCACCCCAGTTTCGCACTCAGGGGGCTAATTTACTTCTGCAGAGACAGTCCAATTGATGCAGGTTAGATGAAGATGAGGGACAGTGGCTACTTGGCTCGTCTGTGGCATCTGAGCTGCTAAGCGAGGAATACAGGGGGGTCTGGGGAGGTTTTACCAGGCAGCACATGGATCTGGTCTCTGTTGGAGATGCTTCTCTTGAGCTTTTTGTCTCTGAGGTGAAATTCAATGGGTGCTCTACAAAGAACCTTGCCTCAATCCCAGGGGAAGTGAGTGATGAAGCAAGGCAGTGTTCCAGTAAGGAATGCCTAGGGGAATGTCAATAAGTTCGAAAAAGAGAGGACTCCTCTCCACACAATCACAACTTCTATGCCTGGAAAGTCAGGTGTCTTCCACATGTCTACATTCCATCTCCAATGGCTTTGCCCTATTTCATTAGTTGTAAGAATTATTTGGTTCAATGCCCACCATTGAGCTCAATCTGAACGTATAGGAAATTGCTGTGGAACATGGGACCCATTTTGCAACTCCTCTTTCAATCTATTTTCTAGGGAGATAAAGTTGCCATTATTCACAAAAGTCGAGCTGTCCAAGTTTGGTGACAGTGTTGCATGTCTACCATGTGTTCTTTCAGAACAAATTCCCATGCATGGTGAGTAAAGAAAAACATCAATTGCTTGTTTGTCCTCATTATAATATTTCTCTCCCGTCCTGCGGTTGTCTGTGCTTCCTGTTGAAGCGGGAAGATGTCAGGGTGGCGTTGTCTTGAGCTCCTAACACCACAGTTTTGCATTGACTAGACATACTTGTGTCTAGCTTTGGATAGGCAAGAGGCTGGTAGACCTGCATGGTGGTAGCATTGCAACTGTGCTAGTTGAGCTAAATTTTCATGCTCTGGTTTATCTGATACAGAAAGATAGCTGTGGAGATAGATGAAGAAGTGCCATGGATTTTGTCATGTTGATTCTGCTGCGTATTGCAAGGACAGAGTCACATAGGCTTAAAATATTTACTTGTTGTCAACCGGCAGAATATTAGAAGCAAGAAAGCTACAAAACCCCGGAACTGGAGGATGTGAACACAAAGTTGAAATTAAACATCTATAAGTGGCTGATATCAGAAAAATCAAATAGCCGGGCAACACAACACACAACCTTTAAGTCATCCTCTGCTTGTGACCGAAGTTTACAGCTTAGGACAGGCAGCAGTGATAAGCAATCTGTGTATCTCTCTCCATGTGGCTGCACACATACAGCTTCAACTTCTTGCAGTAAAAGTCCATCGTCATGAAAACCCTCAAACTTCCAGATACTATATATTGAAACCTCTACCACAAGAAAGCAGCTTCTAAGAACCGAGTGGTCGTCTAGAACTTTCTCAAACAGTTTTTAGCAGAACTTCAAGACTCTGACTTGAGGTTCTGTTGCGAATCTACTCTCCTCCACAGCTAGGCTCCCCCAGCACCTCTACTGAATAAACACTACGTAGGTTCTTGGGCACTGAAAGGCCTGTAATGTGCAATACTCTCACAGATTAAATGGCAATGGCGTTTACCCTACGAATGTTAAAGACTACATGGTGGAAAGTGAGCATATGTGCTGCTGGCTTCAGAGTGCAAAGACTCCAGAAAAGGTAAACACCAAACTTGATAACTTGCCCTGCCGCTTCTTCACTAATCCACAATGATAACATCCCCGACGGCCTAGATTGCAAAGCTGGAGCAAATGTCCTCAGGTAGATCATGGGCCCTTGAGGAAGTCCTTCAGGAAGATCCTGACTCTAGGACTTGATTAATTGCAAGGAGCTCATAATCACTATCTCACTCAAGGTTGGTAGCTCAGTGACAGCAAAGCAATGTCAATAGTTTTGCAAGTACTGACACCTGTGTGAGATCCTTAGTGAGTTTGTGCACAGAAATCAGGAGTCCTGTTTCGCCTGAAACTCATTTGGATGCTAGCAAGGCCAGAGGTCACCCCACCATGCTTTCCGAGCTTGTGGATGAAGATGCCCACACTGTCCTCTCCGAGAGCAAACCAACCGGTTGAGTGCCCCACTTGAGCCATCCCTCTCACTTGCACAGCACAAGTCCAGTATTGTGTGGCGCCCACGCCTGATGGGGGCCCGCACAATGCGTGCCCACCCACTGCCCATGTCTGCAACTTGTTTTGGCCCCTCAACTTCCTCTATTTCATCATCCCCCTCACCTTCTTCAAACTCATCTTCGGACCCTCCAGAAGTCAATCCCTCGAAATCTTCAAACTCCTCATCAGACACTTCAGAGCTGAATTCCTTGCCCTCCATCGTGCCTACGCCTGACAAGAAAAGATGCTTCATCGAGAGGTGCCTTTCTAACTCCACATTGATGGACCCACTAGAGGAAAGCCAAGTTTGAGACGAACATATGAATAGCACAAACACGACTTTACAAAGGAACAGTGTCTATCATGCATACGGGTCCACATGCCCAATCCTGACAAGCAAGCTTACAGTATACCAGCACCCCTACCCAAGTTTGAAGAAAGGTTGTTGCCATACTCACCACCTTCAGATGTCACGTCTTCTATAATTTGAAAGTGTGGCTGTGGGTCTTCTGGCGATTCCAATTTTAGTCTCTCAAGAGGCCATGGTATCCTACAAACAAAGGACTGCGCTGTCAGCAAACAAAGCCAGACAAGAAACAAACGCGCAAGGCTGGAGCTAATTAAGTGCTCAAACAGGTAGAGGAACAGGATATCTTATAAGCAAAATAGACAGGCAGGACAGGGTGCATCGACTGGGTGATAGGTGGATTGCCACAAAGAGATATACTCACTGACCATTTCCTGTGAATGTCGGCTATGATGTGTCGTCAAGGGCATAGTCCCGCAGGATACTCACCCTCCTGGAGCCAGTTGGGGGTTCAGCCTACCAGCATATATGACAACCGGAACTTGCTAGTAGTGGCTGTCCATAGCTAATGACTGTGTGGCGATAGGGAATTGAGTCGACTCGATGTACAAGTGTGATTGATTTCAAAGTAGACAGGAAGTGGTAATTCCAGCCCTGCTACTAGAGCCCATAAGCTGGAGACAGATGCGACAAATGTGGCTACGAATGATTGCACTGCTCTTCACACAGACAACTAAAAAGCAGAAGCAGAGGCAGAGAGAGAGGGACACATGTTCTAAATATGGAGAGAACCTGTACTTATATTCATCATGTACAGGGTTCTTTGATAACTGTTTTGCTAAGGATCCTGAAGACCCATCCTTGCCAGCTCTAAAACTCTAGATGAAAATGGAGTAGGTCTTATGTATTATTACCGGGGTCGAGTGCCACGGCGGAGGACAACAAATGAAAACTTCTCGTCCTCATAAGTACGGAGTGCTGAGGCACTATGTCTCTGCACATGCCATGCCCCAATTAGCCGAATAGGCACCCCTTCAGTAGAAGGCTTTATTTGAAATAGTCTCGAGGCTGCAGTCCCTAGCCCAGTTTGTGTTACATAGTTGTTGGACGTTGATTGTCGCAATCTTGTGGCACAGACCCGCACTTCATTTGCACAGGGCATTGCAAAGAGACAGAGAGAAGATAAGGAAAGAAAGAGGCTTTACAACTCCCACAGAGAGAGCTACCAATACTGTACATCTGATGCAGCCAGGGTTGAACAAGTTCGAGCACAAACTGCTTAGAACAAAAAGGAGGGGAGCACACCTTTGTGATACGCTGGGAGGAGGTGCGCTCCACGCGTTGAGTGAAATGGCACCATTTCTCTGTCTTGTCCATTGGGCATGCACCATCATGTGCACACTGCCAGACCCCAATCCATCCCCCATGACAACTTCTCAATCACACAAAGTAGCATTAATGCAATTCAGCATGACATATAAACAAGTAAGCACAGTACTCAGGATAAGTCTCATCAGCAGATGTTTTGAGCAATGAGCCCCCTTCCCCAAATGAGATGCTGTTATGTCCATGCTACATCCACGTAGAAGCAAAGTTTTAGCTGACAATAGAACTCCCTTCTTTGAAGTGAAGGTTCACGGGGTTACTTCAGATCAAACTTGTACCCAATCCTAACTCATACCCAGATATTACAAACCCAAGATTCCACATAAGAGGGTGGATAGTTTTAAGCAAAGGCCTCGACTCACTGGAGCTATCACGTAGGCACCACATCCATCTTGTTCTTCTCCTGCTGCTTGGCAACCCTCCTCAGCTGTCTGCTTTCCACCCTTGAAGCGGCGTCGCATTTTCTGTTTCAAGACAGTCCAAATGGTCAAGTTGACTTGGTTCATGAAAGAATGGATCCCAGAATAGATCCTTGCAGATGAGAAATCAGTGTCCAAATGTAGATGTAGGGACTGGAATCTGGTGTAAAACAAATTGAGAGAGAATTTCACTTGTACCTTTCTTTCCATCTGAAGAATGTGTGCTCGAATCTCACGCACCAGACTTGAGCCTTGTGGTGTGCCTGGCTCAATCAATACCTATACAAAGGGCCATCGATAGGAATTGATTTCATAGAATTATAATTAGCACAGATAAAGGACAATAGAAACTTCCTGAACAGAACAGCAAACTGGCAACTCATAATGCATAAGGAGCTACTGCAAGGCTTCAGTCCAAGGACTCTCTAGACGAGCTAAAGAAGAATTCTTCAGCTTGAGAACCAAGCAAAAGAAGGTCCCCCACCACTGCTAAACTTTTGGCATGACTAGCCCGGATTGCCTATCTTTACTAAAGATCTGGCAGATGCCAACCCATTTGCATCACATCAATTGTGAAAACTTTCTGATTTAAATCTGGAAGGCCAGCATCAATTGCAATTACTAGAGCACAGCCTTCACTTTTCTCCTTGCTAACCATCAACCACTTCAGCAAACATTGTCAGAGAAAAGGCTATACCAGTACTCGAAAAGCACCAATCTGACGAGTGTGCAAAGTAATGAGACTCACAAGAAGGTCGTGGGTGAGAGCCCAGAGCTGGCGAATGGTAGTGATGCGTTCTTCCTTTGACGGCAACTCTCCCAATGCATATGACTGCCTCAAAGAGACACAAATGAGGAAATCCAGAACACCACCAGTTCATATATGTTCACTTTGAACCGAGTGTTATGTATGTGCTGGAAAAATTATCATAACCTCAGCTCTGCTTGACAGCTGTCATATGATAATATAAGGCTTATAAGCTCAGCCTGTATGCACCATACAGTTCCCTTGTGTGGAAAACTCACAGCAATCACAACGTCGTGCTGGCGTTCGCTTTTACGGAGACCGCGCGACAACGCAGGTAGGCTTGGATGGACCTTAATAAGAGGAAGCTGCTCCACATCTTGTGCAACAATCACCCGTGTTCAACACCCCCGTTAATGAGTGCATCAGCAGCAAATCCAAGATCCCTGACCTGCTCCACCAGGCCAGCTTGTTGTATCTACTTCATTCATCACTGGCAACCACAAGTAAAATCCTTCCTTGTCTTCCCCGATTAAATCGAGAGCACCATTTTCATGCTCTCTTCTAATTCATCATGAAAATGACGGGAAAAAACCCCAGGAGTATGCTTGGAAAACCACTCACAGTCATATAGCCAAAGAAATTGAGGAGTGTGAAGTGTGATTTTTGAAACCAAAAATGAAGCTACCTTGCAAAAGGTTTCGACAAGCATCTGTCATGGCCCGTGATGATTCCACCAAATTTACATGCTCCACTGCTCCAGGCCACACCTCCCGCATTGCCCTTTTTATCCAGAACACGCCACACTAGCAGCATGAAAACAAATCCTACCTAACCACTTTCCTTTCTCAGACATTAGAGATACGGATGTTTTAGGGAGGAGGTACCAAGATCAGGAGAAGCAATTACCAGAGGACGGTGCCGGGTCCGGAGCCATAGTCCAGCATGCGTTTAGGCTGGAATTTAGGCAAACGGGATGCTACCTACAACCCGAAAAATCCAGCACCCATCCAAGTTAAACCTGCAATTTGCAAAGCTACAATCGAAAGTGTTCATACTTCTATACAAGTGGTTGCTGGCATTGCCATTGAGAACTTCATGTAACAAGCCATGCAACTCCATGTAACCTGTTGAAGAAAGGATCAATCCCAGAGTGAAATTGCCGAACACGAGTGGGAAAATTGAATCAAGAAGGCGGTGAAGATGAGCAGCCAGTCAACAGAATTAAGTGGCAATTAGGGGGATTTAGTGATTAAAACACGCTTGTGCACAATTTCTGTCACCTGAGCACCTGTGTTTCTTCACTGACCATAAACTCTATGCATCCAGAATAAATGAGTGAAAAACCTCAGCAGGATACCTCCGATAGCACACGGTGAACCGCACCATAAACAGCAGGCATGCGAGCCGCCACATATGCAGCTGTTTTATTCTCCTCATACTCAAACCGCACGGGTGCTTGTATAGGGGTGAATAGACTTTTGCTCAGTCGATTGTGTGTAGAGGTCCTTCCCATGTACTCCTCGACAGCTGCATGCGCATCTTCTAAACCCTCCACCTCCTGAGGATCCACAGGCACCATCCCTGCAGCCTTCCGGGCACGCATAGTCCCGGATAGGCGTGCAACATTTCGCTTCACTTCTCGTGACGGCATGTCTGCAGGGTCACCATGGGGTTGCAATTTCAAAGATAAGGGGCATATGGCTTAGGAATTTCTACTCCTCGCTCATCTGGCAGTGTGCACAAGCGCACAGAGACAGAGACAGAGAGACTTGACCAGAAAGAACCTGTGGTTCCTAACTCTATCATGTTGCCTTTGTTATCCAGGCACGAGTTCCAACCCGAAACTCCATTCAAGGTCTCATTTCAGAAGAAATCCAACGGGAGCTCAAATTCAAAGAGAAACAATAGCCCCTGACCAAGAGAAAACCAGCTAAGGGTTTAAGGTATTAGACAGGTTTCTCATTCCTTACAGACTAAAGCAGGAAAGAATGTATACAACAATCCTATCTGCTACTCTTGTGCTCTATACCGAGGGAAAAGTATTTAAGCTACACTGAATCCAGCCCCCCGAAATGTCTGACATAATTAAATCCAACACAACATAAACCCTCCACCGAAAATACTGACCTCAATCCAACAAAGGTCCAATAATTTTCATACCAGAATTGACAGGAATGCCGTACCTCCAAGGAACGCAGTAATGGCAGCTTGAAGAGATGGAGGAAGACGAAGGAGGCCCTGGGAATGGCTTGCCGCTGCTTGCAGCCCTGCCAGCGTGAAGCTTTTCAGTCCCACTTCTGCCACCGCTGAACTCGCCATCTCTCTTCTCCTGCACCCAATCTTTTATAGTGCAAGTCGCAAAGGACCCACAAACGGAAAGGCTCAACACGATGGAAGGCAAGCGTGTTGCGCCATTTCTGCAGTGCACCCACCTCCCATCTTCACCGCACCCCGCAAAACAGCCTACAACACTTTGAGCTTTTCCTCAGTTTTCGTTACTTTTCTCACAGATCCTTGTTCATCCGTTTTTTGTCCAAAATCGTCACAGTTCACAATCGTTGGACACAGGCTTGGATGTGGTGTTGTATTCTCGGTCGGATCCAATGTCTCGCTGCTTCTGTTGGGAAGGATAGAATCTGTACGTGTACATGGTTGGGCATATCGGAAGCTGAATGTGTGGCATTCTCACTAAATGTTTTTTGCACCGACCTTTTTATCTCTTGCGTTGTTTCCCCCACTCCCAGTTTTTGGAGCTTCTGTCTTCTTTCGACATGCCTTGTAAGGCAGTTTTGGTCATGTATTAGGGCCAGGTGCATTCGATGGTGAGCAGGGTGTATCACTGTCTCAAGAACAGAGTAGGTATCTGTGTCCAAAGGTAGCTCATGAAGCTCCAAAGCCTACCACTGTTTTCCCAGACACAGAATGCTTTTATTTCCCACAATTTCTTTGACATGTGTTCCTTGCTCGCAAAAAGCTGCGACTGGAAGAGCCCATCATCTGTATCACCTTCAAATGTTGCAAAACAGTCATGTCCCCAAAGACCGAAAGGAGTAGATCCTTAGCAGCTGCAAAAGTGCCACAATATACAGGCGGAGATTTGAACCCACAACCACCTAAAGTCTAAATGAACTACCTATTTCAAATCCATTTTAGCTTTAAGGCACAGTGGCCCAACAAACAAACACATTAATATGCCTGGAAAACTTATCATTTGTAATAAGGAAATTTGTTACATACAAGAGTTGGTAGCAGGTCCGTTACTTAACACAATGATCAGTGGAGAGGTCTGTCTCCCTCACGCAAAGCATCACGACCTTTGCTGCTAAATTATTTTATGCGAAGAGAAGAGGGTCTTGCTGACTTGGGTCAGCTTCATCTCTCTCCATGCTTCGATCTCAAAAGGTTAGAGATCGAAAGGCCCAACTGATGGGTCTCTCTAGAGGAGGGCGTAGTGCTAGATTGCAATCTTGATACTGTCAGACGTGTACATGTACATTGGCAGTGAACGAGCTATTCACTTGCACAAAGACGAATACTAGACGAGCGGGGTTGATATATCAAAGAGTGAAAGTAAACTGTTGTTCTTGCACTGAAAGGAATGCTTATCTGGAGATGAACAAGACAAGGACAAGAGTCTGAGAGTGGGAAGAGGCTGGAAGAAAGGAGGAGGTATACAAGAAGTACGTGCTACATGTCGAAGTTGCCGACTTAATCCATCCTCTCCTGTTTTTCTGGTTTTGTGTCTCTTTCCCTCACTCATCTACACGCCTGTGGCTGCCATACTTGTCCACTTTCTCCCCTGTACCCCGTAGTTGGCGCTGTAACTCTCAACTTCTGTTCACGCAAGCAGATTTCGGTGCTGGGCACTTCGATGCAGTGAAGTTGAAGAAGATATTGGTTCGAGGGCATGACTTTTGGCCTAGGCTCACCGAGTAACGAAGCAGACAGTTGTCCTCGGTGTCACATGACATGATTTCCACTTTCTTCAGTAAGCCGATATCGAAAGGATATTTTGGTCGAGAACCGTAAGAACCCTCTGAAAATTCTTCTTGCACCTCCGTCTTCATCCTGTTCCAACAGACAGCGTCAGCTTCTAACTTCAAACCGATGGCACACGGAGAATAGACCGGGAGATCCACCGACGTCAGATCCACAGCAGATGCAAATGTAACTTTCAGAAGGTGGTTTGTCAAGTCAAGTCTCGCGAGTTGAACAAGTACAGCACTTATAGATTGACTTTTATCGCATTCCCAAAGTGCCAAGCCGGCTACGAAATCGAGATTTGAGTGTTGGGACCTCAAAAACTGGAAAGAGGGACCGATGACTATGTATGAAGGGAAAGCAAGGAGAAAGGCTCTGGACTAGAGTGTAGAATATACCAAACAGGTCAGCCAGCCCAAGGGCATTGAGCATTGACTGGAGTGAGATAGCTACACAGGGTAAAGATCGTCCCAAGGACATAGTGGGCAGCGCGGACCATCGCCCATAAGGCCAGAATGCCGTATTGAAACTCCAGAGAACTCCATGCGATGAATCTGGCAGACAAGGTCAAAGAGAGAGTCCTGAAAAGAAGAGTCATGGCCTCACCAGTTATGTTCAGAGAGCGAGAACCTGGGCCGGCCGGTAAAATGGGGAAAGGATGCTTTGAAGAGTGGCAAAGAAACCTTGGGGAAAGAAAGACAGAATGTCAGTGGAACTGGGAAATCACAAATTTCACAAGGAGCCAAATCTGAATACCATGTGAACAACCATGGAAAGCGTGCAGCTGTCAGTGGGACAGTGAGACTGCCCCTTTCGTTAAGTTATTATTCACCTACATGCACTGGACACTTTGCATGTTGCTCTTGATATCCTGCTATACAATAGGAACTTAGTAATTGTGCAGTGCACTGTGCAAGGTGTAAACTGCACACACTTTGTTCAAGTCTCATTACTTTCTTTGGCAACGGAGAGAGGTCCAGATCTTCGAAGTTCCATATATGTAATCTTATACAAGTTCCATTTGGATGACACAGGGACCAACAGCTTAAAGTTCAAACTGCACATGGCCCATGCATTGGAAGCTGTGACTGGACTGCCCCACAGTCGAAGGAATCAGTTCAGGACTTACAAAGTGGTTGGTTCGCTTTGGGTCCCACTTCTGCTTTTGGAGTTAAAAACTTGTCCTTGTAAGCTTTCGCAAGCTGCTTTGCTGATTCCCTTTCCATCATCAAGTGCTCCAAAGTCCAATCCCAACGTTGGGCGGCCATATCCGCTTTACCTTTCCCGGCTAAGTACTAAGTTAAGTGTAGAAGTGAGGTGTGAAGGCTGCACGGAAGAGGGGCAGGCCAAGCACCATACTTCTCCTGCGCACGCTCGACACGTCCATCGCCCGACGCGCACCCCCAATGCGGTAGCCCCAGCAAGGCAGGCCGCGCGGTTCACCGCCGCTCTGCCGCGGTCCGCCTCCGCGGCCTTCCCGAGGTCTGCTCACCTGGGTCCATTGCAGTGGTGAGGTCTCCAGGAGTTGGTCCCGTAGCCTGGATCCATTGGAATGAAGAGGTCAATCTCAACCGATGGCCAATCTCATGGATGGTTAAGATTGCCAATGGTGTTAGTATTAAAGAGGCACGGGTTGAGAGTCTAAAGTATCTCTATGTAGTGGCCGATAGTTGAGCTTAGTGAGTTGCATGAAATGTCTTGTTCTATTATCAGGCACCATTTGCATATGCTTTTGCGACTTTCTTGGCCATATGGGTATTCTTGGGGTTTAGGGACTCTAGACTGGACGGGCATGTCCTACGTAAGATGTCGATTTGAGCAAATTCTTGTTATTCTTATTACGTACGACTGGTTTGTGGATTAGCTGTGGATTTGGTTTTTGTATTTGTCTGTGTGTGTTTCAAGGAAATGTATTGCCAGTATTGACATCCGTCGTGGTTGCAGCATGTATGTAAATTTGGCATCTTAGTGGAGTTATTGTAATCTATGGCTGCATGAATGGCGCCCATAGAGATATTTGCATCAACATAAGTGTATGTTTCGCTGCAGAGTACTACTAACAAGTACATTGGATTCAGGAAAGTAGACTTGGGCACTAATTATAATTTCCAAGAGTAAATATAGTGAAACATATCCATATAATCCTATTACATGATACAATGCATGGAAAATATCAGGAAAACACTCTCACACAACAGATGGTATACAAGACTTGTTCAGATGTACACCTCACACAAATAATTGTTCAAAACACTTACATAGTAGATCCCAACATAATTGACAAGTTTTTGTATGGTACCATAACATTAGACCCCAAGAGCACTATCTTAGTAGACCTTGACATAGACCACCCTAAGAATAGATATTTTTATTGAGGTTAACAGACCTATTAGTGGACCTTACCCAAAAGGGTGGGTCCCTTCCTTACACTACACTGATGGTGGTGCGGTGGAGGAACTTTCGTATTTGTTTCCAAAGTGCCGGTCATACAACTCATTTCATTCTTGTTTTTCTCTTCTTGGCTTGCCAGAGTTTCCAGAAATGTCCGACTATTAGATGATTTCCTTCTCCCATATTCCTATCTTTGTGTTTATTGTGTTCATTCTATGTTTGCATTTGTGAGTTATTCAGTATTATTTTTGTAGAAAGACATTGAACATACATATCTGGATTCTGCACGCATTTATGTCTGTACCATAGTTTTGGTAAACACATCTTCTTCAAAAGCCTTCATACAATGTTGAACTTTACTCTAATTTTATTTTTTTCTAATCACCCAAACCGAAATAGCGTATGTGTTGTCCAATCTTTTTCCATTATATGGAGTAACTTTTGAAAATAAAGCTTATCTTTTTTCCCCTCTATATTTTTATTTAGTAAAAAGCGGCCAAACCGATACTTTTAAGTAAAGGAAAGGAGCCCATATCACAGGTTATATATAATAGTGGGTGCGCTTAAGCTTCTCTATCACACACGGACCAAGCAAGTTCCTTGTGAATTTTGTTGTGTGGTCGTATCTCTCACAAAATTGTCTCCACATACACTTCGTTCTGGTCTTCTATGCACGATAGTTTTGGAGTTTGGGTGTGTTGAGGTACGATTAGTGTTTATAGCAATGGGCATCATGTGTCCTGCGATAGGTAAGTGTCTTGTGGCTTTTCAGACCATGAAATTTCATTTCCACTGTAATGAGATTCGCATGATACGTTTGCCAACACGTCAATATTGTTATATTTGTGAAACTCGCTGATTTTTAGTATTATTTATTTATTTTTGTGACATTAGTAAGTTTATAACTTCATAAACACGTTTCAAGTATGTTTTGTTTGATTCAGAATCATCTTCAGATCGTAAAGTAATTGTTTGATGATGTTGTTAATGCGGAAAAACAGCTCACGCACTTGGATTTTCATTTGATCTCACCTCTATCCAGCATACATTACAAATGTTACCAACCCTGGTTTTCGTCATGGGATAAATTTTGCATACGCCAGAGCCACTCCACGAAACGACGACTATATAGTTCCGAATCATCTTGAGCTGCAGGTGGAGCAATTTTTGGATTTCAAATCTAATGCAAATTGTAAGTTTTCTTTCTAAAACTGGATATTGTAGTTAATTTACTTATATAGGCTTGTCATATAACGTAAAGGGATCTGTGCCAAAAAGTTTTCAATGCATTAAGTTGTAATATATCTATTCAATATTACATACTTTGATATTTGAATGGAGCCTCATTCCCCTTCGCGCAAAAGGAAAAAATAAAAAAAAATAAAAAAAACTTATCTATAATGTGAAATATATTTTTTGATAATCATGATCTAAAACATGTTTTCCATGTGCACCATAAAACTAGCAGAAGAACTACGACCTACATCACAAGCCTATCACAATGGATTATACGTTATCCATGCAGGAGGCTATGGTTTTTCGTATTAGTACCTACAAACATAGCACCCGCAAACATCACCGAATTTACTATACTTGAGTCAAACTTGACAGCAATTTCAGCTGGTAGGTTTCTCAATCGTATAATTTGTATAATATTTTCGCAAGTTTTTTATCATTCTTTCCAATCCGCAGTTGTAGGCTTTGACAACTGCATTGTGCGGGATCAAGCATCCATACTCGTCTTTGGAAAAATTGCCATTGCCAAGAAGTGTAAAGAAGAGTATACCAAGAAGTGGACATAAGAGTGGATGGACAGAGCTGCCTCATATGCCGATATGTGGGGTGGGACTTACTTGATTATCACGGCTGGGGAGGTGTACCATTTTTGTGCCGGGAAGCAACCCAACAAGAACAAGTCATCTTCATTCATGTTTCAACAATTGAGGAAGAGTAAGAATCTGAAACTTATAACTACCTGCCACATGCTCAAGATGTGTCCTTCTAAAATTCAGTCGAATGGCAGATAATGCCTGGATGACCGCCATGGCCGTAATCCTTCTTGTCTTCGAGATATAACAGACTTTGATTCGACTGATATGAGTTGGAATCCTCAGGAATCCTAATAATATGAAACTACCTAAAATTACCGCCGCACCACAAGAGTTCATCATCATAGACTCAGCAACAACAATTAGAAAGACGAGAAAGAGAGCATCTACAAGGCAGATACAGGTAGCGCCGTGCTCCAAATTTGTAATTAAACGTAAACTTTATTTTTATGCAGATTATAACAACATTTTTTTTCAGTAAAAACGTTAGTGCAGCTTTTGCTTAATCACTAATTCATACACTTTGATTTTGTTGACTGACTTATAATCGCATCGTTTGTGTCTTTAGGATTTCCAAAAGAGTTTTTTCAGTAAAAACGTAAGTGCAGCCTTTGCTTAATCACTAATTCATACACTTTGATTTTGTTGACTGACTTTTAATCGCATCGTTTGTGTCTTTAGGATTTCCAAAAGAGAACATTTTTTAGACAGCTTGCGGATATGGGCATCCCTATAATTTCAACAAGGCTGTGATGTGCGGAAACAATGGAACCTTTGAAGGGAAAATATATTATTTGGGACGGAATTCATTAGTTTACTAGTGAATCATTTTACAAGATTGTAGCAAAATCTTTTCTAACATGACAGTATTTGGACCCTCCCATGATTTCACCACCCAATGCAATTTGAATTCAGAGTATTTTCTAGCGTGACCGCGATGCATTAGTTGACTATCATGGGTTAGTTCATTCCTGTGGACTTAGCCTCAGCTTTCGGCATCGGCCTCATCCATAATATAATCTTTAGGGAGTAGAACCTTTTCTTTGCTCTTTGTGGTTTTCATTTTTTCCTTTTATTAATAGAATGTTGAGGCCTCTGTGCCTCACACCCGTGACCCTGCGATTCCAACACTTGAACTATCTTCTCCCACTTTACCTTGTCACACGTCATGCTGCCACGCGCTTAATTGAATTTCAGAGCAGGGGAAAAAGTAATTTAGAGTTCTTCAAAGATAACCCGACATTCGAATGCCAGATTTCTGTGGACGACCTCAAATCATTGCAAAAACAAGTTGCTTAAATAGTTATATTGTCGATTTTTCGAATCAAAACTGTCAGCAGATGTTTATGGGGATGTTGCAATTTTGGGCTCTTGGGTACTATGGTCTCTTATGAAATATTGGGGGACACTGAACCTTCAGCACATTGTGAGGATCATGAAGAAGCAAGATAGTTGTTACAGTAATCACGTATCTCCCTAATCTCACTAGATGCTTCCATTCAGTCCAATATTCCAGTAAGTTGACCCTCTGTATTGTCTCCACTGTCCCCAACAAATTAGAACCCACCGCCGCCTGCCCTTTGTCGCATCTATCTTTCCATGACTACGAGACTATGATTGGGGTTGGGATTTGGAGGTGACTATAATTTTATAGACAGTCCAAATCGCTCATTGATTATGCAACAAACAAATAGCTTCATCATTACCATGGTAACAAACCACTAGCCACATGCTAGCAAACCACATCACCATTGTCTACTGTTGGTGGTCTACTAAAATATTTATTTTTGATTTGTTATCTTGTAGATTACATTTTAGCCTTGCCATTATTGATAAGGGCAAATGGTACTTCACACACCTAAACTCCTTATGAGGCCTTCATTTGTGCAAAGATACAATATTTGGGATATTTGCTTAGAGTTGTCTTTCGGAAGTCCCAAGTGGGTGGAGGAGATTAAGGCTTTTCAATGGAATACTCCAAAAGTTCCTCTACAGCCATTTACTTGGGAGTGTAGTTTTTTTTTTTTAATGATATTGAAGGTTTTTATGATTGGATGAAAGGTGGTGTTCTAGACTCGTCAGAGAAAGGAACACCTTTCACACCTAAATGCTTTGCAACGAAGCATGCCTATTTCAAACGTGTTGTTTGTGTTAATTGGATTCTTGAGGGCTTCACTATTATGGAGGACATGGTCGTTGAATGACATTGTTAGGAGCTTTTGAGGAGGATTTGTAGCAAAATTTTGATTTGCACATTGTGCTACATGCCAAGATAGCAAAAATAATATATATAAACTTTTATATGCTATCTAGTATATACTATCTTATATATCTTATATCTAGTATCGGGTGTTGTGTGCCAATGTATAGGCCGTGTATGAATAAACGTAGACTTAAGTTTGTAGTAATTGTTTAATCATGGTGTGATGATGGATTGTTTTTTTATATTATCTTTATTTGACATATACCCATGAGCCCAAAATTGCAACATCCCGGCCATAAACATTTGCTGACAGTTTTGATTCGAAAAATCGACAATATAATTCAAGCAACTTGTTTTTGCAATGATTTGAGGTCGTCCATTGAAATGTGACATTCGAATCTCAGTTTATCTTTGAAGAACCCTAAATTACTTAATCCGCTGCTCTGAAATTCAATTAATTACGGACTGTCCAAATCGCTCATTGAATCTGCAACAAACAAATAGCTTCATCGTTACCATTGTAACAAACCACTAGCCACATGCCATCAAACCACAACACATCAAACCACATCACCATTGTCTACTGTTGGTGGTCTACTAAATATTTATTTTTGATTTCTTATCTTGTAGATCACATTGTAGCATTGCCATTATTGATAAGGGGAAATGGTACAAGTCATACACCTAAACTCCTTCTGAGGCCTTCATTTGTGCAAAGATGTTGAGACAACCTTTCACAATATATGGGGTATTTGCTTAGAGTTGTCTTTTAGAAGTCCCAAGTGGGTGGAGGAGATTGAGGCTTTTCAATGGAGTACTCCAAAAGTTCCTCTGCAGCCTGGGAGTGCGGTTTTTTTTGTTATGACATACATTGAAGGTAAAATTTTATGATTGGATGAAAGGTGGTGTTCTAGACTCGTCAGAGAAAGGGACACATTTCACACCTAAATGCTTTACAACGAAGACACCCATTCCAAACGTACTGTTTGTGTTAATTGGATTCTTGAGGGCTTCACTATTATGGAGGACAAGGTCGTTCAACGACAATTGTTCAGAGCTTGTGAGGAGGACTTGTTTTGAATTGCACATTGTGCTATATGCCAAGATAAAAAATAACATATATGAACTTTTATATGCTTAGTATCTAGTATATACTATCTTATATATCTTATATATACTATCTTATATATCTTATATATACTATCTAATATCGTGTGTTGTGTGCCAATGTATAGGCCGTGTATGAATAAACATAGATTTAAGTTTGTAGTAATTGCTTAATCATGGTATAATGATGAATTGTTTTTTGATATTGTCTTTATTTGACATATACTATATGTAAAATGGGTCCGTTAAAGAGTGTATGCAAATGTCCATTATATGAATCTATTCTAAGGATCCACTTAGTGTGAATATTCCGGGGTCCACCCAAAAGGGTGCATCTTATGGATCTAATGAAATGATCTATTGATTTTTGATATGTCGAACTAGTACGATTGAAATAATGAAATTGACAATCATTTCAGTTGATGAAAATACTGTCTAATTTCATCATTCATTGAAAATACCAATTTCATCTATGGAAATTGCCAATTTGATGTAAAATTGACCATTTCACCACAATTTCATGTGTTGAAATTTTTAACTTCAACTAGTGAAATTCTTAACTTCAATTGGTGAAATTGCCAACTTTATATGTTGAAATTAGTGAGAGGAGAAAATAATCTCTTTCAGATTAACCTCGCCATGAGGCAATATAGATGTTTTTTGTTTTTTTAATTTTTAAGGCCCTGGAAATTTATTAATAGGGAATTTTTTTAGTTTAAAGTGGAAACACCTGGGAGTGACAGCGCATAAATCAGGCCCCTTAATTGTAGTGAGCTCGCCATGAGGCGCCAAGCACAAAGCTCAAGGGACAATGTCCAAGGGAAGGGGGAGAAGAACATACCACACCCAATAATGTATCCAGGATTTGAACCCAAAATCACCTGGGTGGCACTCAATCAAATTGACCTAGTGACTGGTGGCATTTGAAGTTTTCCTCCCTAACTAATAAAATAGCCTCTCATTTTTTAGTAATAGGGTCATGAATGCACGGGCGGGCCCTGCCAGTACTACCCTTGGGGTGAGAGCTTATAAGCCCACCGTCCATTCACCGAGTCGGCGAGATTCTGAAATTTTTTGAAGTCCTTGTTCATCTACCGTGGCGGACCTTCTAACGGACTGGGCAGACCCTCCAACAGACGGACTCCAACCTTCTAGCGGATAGGTAGGCAAACCCTCGAGTGATGAGCAGATTGGCATCTCTACCGAGCATACCCCTCCAGCACACCGGTAGACCCCTCCAGCACACCGGTAGACCCTTCGACAAAATATATATTTAATAACACACATTACTACCACGGTACAACCTAATGAGATTTGGACACCGTACCTCATGTTTATCTTTTATTGCTCTTAACCACTGCACTACCTACGGCTTTCTACAAAGCCATGCAATAACTAATGCTTTATGTGCATATTGTGGGCCCCAACAGACTAGCTCATGTGTTTTGTGGGCCCTGCTCATGTGTTTTGTGGGCCCTAGCAGACCAGCTTGCCATGAAGACCAAACAGTAGACTGGCTTGCCGGGAAGACCCATACCGGCGGGATCCGGGTAGGGCGCTCCCACCCTCGGCGACCCCTCTACCAGACACGCCCCGCCGCAGCCACACGCGCGAGCATTCATGAATCTGAATGCCCCTATTATTGTTAAATGAGAAGCAATAAAATGTTAGCCCTTCTCTAAATGTTTTGTTTTTCTTTTATTTTTTTTCTACTTGGGTAGCTGGAGGAGGGTTGGCTATTGCTTAGGAAACGTTGGGATTTCACATACACATGCCTCCCACTATCTCCACAGAGGTAGTCAGATTGTAAAGCTCACTTTTCTATTCCCAGATTATGCATCCCTCCTCTACAGGTAATGAGTATAAAAAAGGATTGTTGCTCATAGAGCTAGCCTGGCCTGAAGTGGGGGATCTTACTGCAGAGCACACCACTGCAATCTCCAATGGCTGAGGAGAACACAACATCACCACTTTACATCCAAATCTCAACCACATTCATATACACGGTATTAACAAACCAAAATCACACCGGGAAGGGGCCAGGCCCCATCCCCCCATCGATTATATAGGTAGATCATATTAATCTAAACATCCAAGTTGTCTGTCCACACTGCCTCCACCGATTGCAAGATTCCCCCCAACACACATCAGGGTAGTAGCTGGGTGATTGGGTTACTGTTAGAGAAAGAGAGAGAGAGAGAGAGAGAGAGAGATAAGGCCAGCATAGCTAAGAGCCACTTCGCCACACGCTAATATTAGATGGCCGACTAACATGCCTCAATTAATATTTAATATTTGACGCCTTCCAAAGGGGGCATAAATTATGGTGTCTCTTCATCCCCAAGGGTTACTGCCTTCCCCGCTAGAAAGGTGGACACCTTTGTGACACCAAGGGTGGATTGAACCCACAACCACTTCTGAGGTGGTATCTGCCCATTATGAGTGGGCTACAACCTTCGGAAGGCAGTAACCCTTGGGGTCAAGGGACACCATAATTTATGCTTCCTTCCGGAGGCATCAAATATTACCGTCCCTTATCAACAGTTTAGGTGATAATTAATTCAAATTGAAAGTGCCTAACTTATTTTGGGATTTTTTTCAAAATTTGGCCTAATTGCACAGAAACCAGTGTTTTTTTTCTGGAATTTGAAAAAAAGCGCGAGTGGCTACAGAGTTTGGCAAAAAATAGCCATACATTCTGTTCATCCATTGAAATTAGGTCATAATCATCCATGTCCGTACATAAATCCATTTATATCATCCATATTTGGCAAATTCATCCATAATTTATTTTTCATTTGGAGAAATTTGACTATTTCATCCATGAAAAAACAGGGAATTTGCAACAGAATATTTCATAGCATGAAGATGCCTAATGTGAGAAATGGTTTGAGAAACGTGCGTAGCCGACTCATTTGGTTTTTAATAATTAATAGGCGCAAAAATGCCTAAATGGTTGTAAGGGACGGTATTATGCAAGTCTATAGAACTCAGCATAGTCCTAGTTATAAATAAAAAGGCGGCAGGAGGTTCAGATTTTGCAGATTTTTGTGAAAGAAGCTCTAGGCACTTGGGGGTTAATGAGGATCAGCCTAGCAGTGGATATACCGTATACTCGGATGGATATACCGGGAGAGCCTACCAGGGTAAAACATATACAAACCCTCAAGTCCAAAGAAAAAGTGGAGGCATGGGCAACCTTACTTTCTGTTGTGCCCCCATTTATAACTCAATGATGCCGAGGTACACAAGAGATGACAAAATGTTGGGGACCCATCAGTCGGCGGTTTGGGTAGCCCAGTGGGCGAGCCTATAATGCAGGAAAGTGTTGACCTGCTGTCTGTTTGGTGGCCCACCACTGCGCCTTCTCTTGGATTCCTTGCGCAATCTTTGAGCAAACCCCATGACAATTCTATCACTCTGTGACCCACGTGTTGAAGGGTGGTGAAGGTTCTGGACACTAGTCCACCTTCCAAGAGGAAGGCAGTAGCCATGGATGTCGAAGTGACTCTTCTCTCCTCTTATGGACTTCAAATGATCTCTTGGGGTGCCACATTTCCATTTGCAACTTGCACCTTGTCATGTCTGTATCTTGGGAAACATACTTGTGAACATCTTCCTAGAGCAATCTGGCGACTTTAATGTGATGTCCTTGAAGAGTGACGTGAATGTTATCGCCTTGAACTTGAACTGCTACTTTACAAAGTTCCTCCGCACCTTTCAAGGTATCAGCTTGCTATCAGCTTAAGGTCGTCAAATTCAAGTTACGTTAAGCAAGTTTGAGCCTGGTAGAACGTTAATCACACGACAGTTTCTTTCTTGCACGCAGCACCATTGACAGCTGATCAAGTACTCCTGGAGAGGAGCGCCGCAGAAAACACCCTTGATCCGTACCTTGCATGTAAGTGGTGCTGCGGACGAGCTCACCTTTTGCCCGGGAACTCCTTGATCATCCCGGCTCTCTCGATTATGGAGTCAATTTGATTGACTCGGGCAAGCAAAGTGACCAGTAATGGGTATGGGAAAATGATAACGTACGTATTCATTATATATAAGAAGCTAGGTGCGGATCACAGCAACATGTGGAATTTAACTCCAAATCATCAGTCGTTTTCGAAGTTAGCGAGATCAAAGCCCACAATGCCAGTGGAGAGACATATATGAGCTTTATGAAGTGTGCAGATCATACATACAGTGATGATCTACCTATCCAACCCCTATCCAAACCAGACTAATCTACCGAGCTACAATATGATATCAAGGTTAAGTGGTTATTTGTAGTTGAACCGGGACTCAACCGTGCTCAAGTTTCTCTCGCTGTATATGGAGATGTAAGCACTAGTTAAGTTTGTGAGGAAGTTATGTTTAGATTTACAAGATACAGCTTTCATATGTGTAGACCGGTGTTTTATCTCGGTTGTATGAATCTGTTTGAACAGATCAATTCAAATAAGTTATTCACTACAAGATTCGAGATGACTAAACTGAATAGTACCGGACTGTAAGGATCAAACCCATCGTATTATTCATCATGTGTATGGAAAGAAGTTTCCAAAACCTTGCCATAGGCTTATTCTAACAGATCAGCCAGGCTTCTCACGAAGTTTTCAAAATCTTGCCAACCTACAGCTTCTCTCCAGCCTCTGACAAATCGCGTCAAAGGGAGAAAGTTCAAGATTTCGCTGCATGATTGTGGTCTCCTCTTTAAGTTAATACTTCCTTCCTACCAATCAGAATGTTTTGCACACTGATTTGCTTTGGACACACAAGGGTCTACAGATCAGTCTCAAAGTAGAAAGTGTAGTGGTCAGGACAGCTGACTGGACCAGCAGAGATAAGCCCAGTAGTTAGGGTATGTCAAATTGATGTACATACATACTGATCATCATGTGAATATGCCAGTTGCATGGTCAACCCAAATTCCTTGTCCATCATTTGGGCAGCTATTCCGGCTCTCGTAGAAATTAACTGCCCCAATCATAAGAAGAAGAAGAGAAGGAATAATAAGGAAGAAAACAGTGGCATTGAACCATCCTAGGTAACTTATTTTAATATTAATAGTTAATTATAAACATTCACGAATTTTTTAGTAGTGAGCAAAGTTTTTTTCCAACCCCTTTTGCTCTTTCTAAGAAAAACTGTAGACCTACAAGGGCCGCTGTGTTCGTGGGCGGGTGGGTTGGTGAAAAGCTTCTGTATGGAACAGATCATGTAGAGGGCAACTGATCGATGGATTACTTGTCGTTGCTTAGAACAATGTCAGGTGCGGTTTTAATGCTTGGCTTCACAGAACTCTTTGGGCTGTTGATGCGGGCGGATGGAATTCGTATTTCCACTTTTAAGTCAATTCACAGTACTCTAGTTTACAATGACCTGCTTTCGAGACTTTGAGGAAAAGAAGTGTAGTATCCTCGTCATACTATAGCTCCGTCTCCGATTCAAGTTTCTTGTAGATGTTGCACTGTCTGCAGTACTGGGCCTTTGGACCTCCGGTAGACGCACATTTGTTAGCGATAATGTTTCTTCTAGGCCAGGAGAGGAAGTCATGATCGCCACCTAGCAGTACTTGTACAGATCTGTTTGTACAATTGATTCATGCTTTTCTCATATTCTTCAAGGCACGTACTATAACGTGTGGGGACTGTGTGCAAGCTGCAGCAGCTACTTCAAATTAACCCACTTGTGCTTGTCTCTTTCTAACAAGATCAGCAGGCCAAGTTCGCCTGGCTTATGGAAACATTCGAGAGTCACCATTCCTCGTCATGTACCTGGCCTGGCCCATAATCAGAGAGTTCCCAATCTTTGATTTCTCTCAGGATTCAGTTGACATGTATGCATGATAAAGTCTCAGGTCCATTGTCTTCCCTGCTTCAAAACTAGTCACTTTCTTATCCAACACGATTTCTGTGTACAGCGGTTCACTTCAACTAGCTAGCCCACCCGAATATTTACACAGCACTGAGTTCGCTAAATGATGAGTATCCACTATAAGTTATATATGAACCTGCTGGAGCTGCTCTGCTTCGGGTGAATTCCAGAAGTACAAGAACCTCGACATGAACTAGCTGATGATAGGTAGCTCAAACCCAGCTGATCCTAAAGTGCGTCCATATGTGCACTGGGAGGTTGATCCAGTCTAGTTTTTGGCAAGTATGCAGAATGAATGAGGCCCCAGCTACCATCTCAAGAAGGATCCACGTATATATGTTAAACAATCAACCTATTTGAATCATTCTAATATCTTTCACTTGCTTTACGAAGTAAAAAGCAGTAGCGCACGGACTAAGATGATCAGTAGTTGGGGCTCGGAGGCGCCCACATGCGATGGATGCTCCGTGGACGCCATGCAATAGTGAAGCTTCTCTAAAAGTCAGGACCCGAGTTCTTAGTTACCTACCAGGCCACAAAGATTGTACACAAAGGGAACAGCAAGCTCTGAAGAGATCCGCAACCAGAGAAAGTTCGAGCCATATAATTAGTCATGTAGACGACACTAGTGACAAGGACTAATCAGTCACGACGGTTACAATCATTTCTATCCCTTGGAGACCTGCTACAAATGATGACCTGCATTCATGAGGAATCTCGCACACATCATGATTAGATGTAATACTATGGCGAGCTATCCTCCCTCTGAGTCACGATCGGCCCTACTACATCCATTTAATGGGCTGTGGAGGAATATACTGTGACATGCTGATCTACTAATGTCTACCTAGGTTCGGGGCTGTCAGCGTTGCAGATTTGACTGTCAGATTCCCCTCTATCCTGCCTAGCTTGCCTGTCGAAGACCTAAGATTTTCGATGCAAATAGAGAAAACATGGTATGTGGAATATTCTGGCATAGAGACCTTCATCCATGTGGAGGATGATGATGTGTCCCTGGAGTGCTAAATGATGAGCATCTTGTCATCTTCTGGTTTACACATTCTGTAGACCACAACTGTCCGAGATTTGATGTGTCATTCTACCAGAATTTTTAGTGTGCAGAGCACCAAATCGATCACGTTTCCCACAAAGAAAGACAGAAGAAGAACAGAAGAGTGATGTCAGAGGAAGGGTCGGACAAACTAATTTGATCTATCCATGTTAAGCTCGCCTGTCATCGATCTGCATCACTAATCTGGGTACTTACCTACATCTACACCCATATGAAAATGGCGATCCACTAGATGGGCCCCAGGAGCCTCACATGATGGGCCCATGCAGGACCTCATATGAATCACTCATATTAGTCACCCGCACTCATTCGAAGGCAAAAACAAGTCAAGAACTCGGTGCGGTGGGCCTAGTACGTGAATGATCACCGGAAAGAACTCACCGCTGATTGTTTTGCATAAGTGATTGTTGAATGAGTGTTTTCTCTTCATGAGTGATTGTTGGCCAACTGTGCAGTCGCCCACCCTTATCATATGTGCAATGCAAGCCGGGCTCCTTCTCCATTTTCCTCCTCACCTGCTCAAGACTCGCTCAAGACTAGCTGCAGCGCTTCCGTCTTTGTCAGGCGCTGGGCTGAACACTGTTGCAGACCTGGGCTTCTTAATTACGTTGAGTTTCTGGGTACTGACAAGGGACTGAGCACCGTTGCAGTGAGAATTAACAAATTCAATCATGTCAAGCTGCTGGGCAATGACAAGTAGCAGTTCTTGGAATCTTGATCAGTCCTTTGTCATTGTTTACCAGGGACTTGTGGCAGCTTGAGTTGCGATTCCAAGTGTCCTCCTCAGCCTTCTCCTTTCCCTTTTGTCTCTCTCAACACTTTATCGTGCTTGTAGGTGGTTGTCCTCTTTGTTCCGAATCTTGGCGCACTTCTTGACCCGCAACCGGTAGTACATGCTCAAATTTCTATTCGCACAGTTCGTATAATCCATGGAGCCCTGCAGGGCTTCCTTGTTACGCTCAATATATCTTCAGCTACGTGACCTTTAGATAATCTGGTAAGCCCCAGGTTGTTTGGAAATAGTATTGGGGCCATCGCTCTCTGCATTGAAGAATTGACCGCTGCGGGCTGCTAAGACGACAATGGAGTCAAGCGGACAAAACGGTACTGAAGATGGTCCTCTGAAGGAACGGTCTCAAGAGCCGAAACAATGGCGTGATGGAATTATGTTTATGGATGTGGAGGGCAAGACCAAGGCAACAGCTGCGCAGGGAGGGGAGCAAGCTCCAGTATGTGATGAGCTTCAGGACACACTGCAGTCTAATATTGCAGACGCAAGACGAAGTGTAGGTGGGGGAGTCAATATTGTGCAGCAACAGAGTAGAAAAGATAAGGAAGAAAGAAAGCACGCACTGAAGATCTCTCCTGCTGGCAGGAAGCGAGGTTCTACAGAGGAGGACTTTATTCTGATACCAGAAGAAATTGTTGGGAAAGAGAATGTGGAAGTGCAAACGAGTTTGGAGTTCAGAGGTCCTAACGAAATGGCAGAGAGGCAGGGTGAACGGGGATTTAAGGTAGAGAAGGGAAGGTCTATTGATAACTCTGCTAGAGACCGTGTATGGAATCTTGAAGCAGAAAAGGGAAGATTGCACAAGGACCTGTCAAATATGACTTTGAAGGAGACAATTTTGAGGGAGAGAGTGAAGGAGTTCGAGTTGGAAATGGAAGGGCATAGAAAGAGGGCTGAGAAAGCAGATACGTTAATCTTAGAGCTCCAGCAATCTGCTGCACACAGTTCCTACCAAGCCAGGCAAGTGGAGGCTGATTTGGACGCAGTCCAAAAGGTCTGTTTGCATAAGGATGAAGAGAGAAAGGACCTGCAAAATCTGGTGGCCAGGTTGCAAAAGCTTTGCATGGACCATGAGAAAAGTATACACGGTCTTCGCCAGGGGCTGAAGAATGGCATGGACAGAAACAAGGAAGAGAGAATGAGTCAGCTCCAAAGAGAGCTGCACAGGTTGTGCGGTGTGGAGGTTGCTTTGCGGAGCGAGCTTGAAGCTTTAAGAGCAGAGAACGATGCACTGCGTTGGGGACAAAGGACTCTGTTGGAGAGACTACGAAACGGGAAGAGGGACAATGCGGCCTGCATGAAGATGTTAGACCAGCAGCTGCGGGCTGACCATTACAAAGGAATTGCTCAGGCTGCCGAGCTGCGAGACGAAAATAGCTCGCTCTGTGAGAAATTGCGGTTTGCGATGCGAGAGAGGCAGAGCATGAAAGCGGCTCTCATAGCTTCCGAAGAAGAATTGGCAGAATTGCTGGAGGAGAATGAAGGCCTCCAACGGGAGCTTGCAGAAGGACTAAGTATTCTGGAAGCCAAGGACAGAGACGTCCATGACCTCGAACATAATGTAGAAGCACTTACAACCAGCAACCAGATGTTGCGAGCTGCCCTGTCACTTCGGGAAAAGACCGTTGTTGCATGTGGCATGGCAGTGAAGGAAAGGGAGAAGGAAGTTCGGGAAGCTCAGCATACAGAATCTAAGATGAGGGGGACTCTAGAGGTAAACCTCATGAATGGACGCGCTGAAGTACTGACAAATAAGCTCCTGGAGCCCGATGCTCAGCTGGTGGAACCTATGGCACAGAGCTTCCAAAAAGATGACGTGATTCCTGGCTTGGAACAAATCCTTGGAGATTTGGCCAGGGCTGTCGAATCACAGAACTCCTGCGTTGTGCGCCTCTCTGTTCAGAATGAGGAGCTTGCCAAGGTATCTCAATCACAGATGAAGCAGATTGAGGATCTCCAGGCAGAGATTGCCACTGCTGTTCGGTGCAAGGACAAGGCAGAGAGCGAAATTGAAATATTACAAGCGAGGGTCGAGGAGTGGGAGCAAGAGGTGGAAGAACAAAACTTGCACTGTGAGATGTTAGGTGAGACAGTGGTGACGATGGAGGCAGATCTGAAACAGTGCTATGCGCAAGTAACCTTGATGCTTCGTAGTCACGAACAGATTAAAGTAGAAAGAAAGCAATTGCAGTGCTCACTTGATGATGCTTCCCTTCGAGTAGCTGAGCTTGAGGAGCAGCTGCGTGAAAAGAAAGAAGCTATGGAATCGCTAGAGGCCAACTTAGAGGACCTCACGCAGGAGGTGGAAAAGGGGAGGGAAGAGCTTAGTCGCGTTTCGCAACAGAGAGATGAGATGCAGAGGGAGGCTGATTCTATGGGCCGGGAAGCCCTTCACACGAGTTTACAGGTGGAGCTCTTGCGGCGGCGAGTGCACGAGCTTGATGAAGAAGTTCTGGTCAAAGATGGCCAGATTGCCATTCTTCGCAGCAGCTTGGAAGGGGGTGAGGGAAGCCTTGTTTAGTGGTAAGAGCTGTATACGAGGATGAGCCGCTCGGACGTCAAGACGTCCAACTACCACTAGATAACAAGAATGGTGAAGATTTGGTGAATGGTGAAGCTGTCTTGAAAACTCGATTTAAAGCATATCATTCAATATGCTCTCTAACGCAAGTGATGCAGATCGACGAAGATGTGCTGCTCAGAAGTGGCCAATGTAATATATGGCCGATAAGCCTCTGGAATACTACAGGCCCTCTCGAGTCCCATCTAAAGAGTTCAATGTAACTTACAGCTCAGAGTTATAGAATCATGCGGCTAGTGAAAAAAGGGCATGGAAACAGGACGTTGAGCTCTTCTTTTCGCACAAGTCCTGCAGCTCAATGCGCATGTGCTTGGATGGCAGATCTCAGTATACTCCAACTAGGCAATTCGACGGCTCTGCCAAGATAAGGTGGTGCACGCAGCAGAAAGAAACAGAAACCCTATGTGAGATGTACGCAGCGGTGGAATAATCTAAAACCATCCTGCACAGATCCTTTCCACTCTCAGTGCTCCATTGTCTCGAGAAGGGTGAATGTCGTTGTTACAATGGACAAATGTTCAAAGAGGCAAATCCTCTTTAATCCTTACTTTCCTTGTCTGTTACCAGTTCTCTTCCAGCTGCAAAGTGCCACAATGTAAGCAAACCTTGCTGATAGTTCTAACAGAGACACCTAAAAGCTCTGGTAAGCTTAGCCGAATCACAAAGATGTCTCCCTATGTGTGAGGAAAGTTAAGGAAATCTATGGTTGGTGTGACAAGTTTTCCCCCTTCTCCTTACACATCTGTCATGTCGACTTGGTGCAAATGTGATATGGAGACTTAGGCAACTGAAGCTTCAGGAATGGAATTAAGGGGTCCACCCTCAAAACACGCATCCATGAGACTAAGAGGGGGAGAGAATAAATTGCTCTATGAACTACTTTAGCATGGAGTTGCTCAGTATAAGGCCCTCCCCCGTGACCTCCCTGGCTAACCATTCTCGAACCTTACAGCCCGGAGCCTCCAGCTCTAGGCCATCTTTTATCAACACAAAAGGGGCACCTAAGTCAGTTAAATGTGCGGACACGGCCTCCCTAGCACCCAGATTCTCTCTAATCCGCATCTGCCAGTCCCATGCTTGCAAGATCTTCAGCTGGGTAGGTATGTCCTCACCACAAATCATGGCTCTGCGAATACCAGCAAGCCATGTCAGCAAGAGCACTTGGGCAGCCCCAGATGACGCAAACCGCAAATCCAAAGACCACACGTCTTCGTTCCACAGGCATACTTCAAGCCCAAAAACTCCTTGTGCAACGCTCAATTCAGCTACTTTGAGTGCTCGTGTCTCACACCCAACACTCCACAGGGCGTCCAGCAACGCATTATGGAATATCCTTTCCAGCTCCAAGTTTAGGCCTTCTCTCTCCATCAGGGTAAACAGGGCCCCTAGATTCTGCCATCTACACTCATCCTCTTGGTCACTCAGGGCAACATTTTCTTCTCGCAATAGATTGCAAACATCCATCGAACAACCAAGTCTTTGGAGAGTGTCAACCAGTTTGCCCGCCTCTGGCCCCTTCCCACACCTTGCGAGGACTACAAGCAAAGCGCTGTAAATTCCATATTTTGGTGAAAAGTCGGCATTCTCTAGGTCCTCAATCAATCCCCAAAGTTTTTTGTTCACCGATCCTTCCTGAGCACAAGCTTCGATCAAAATAGAGAAAGTACTTTGGTTCGGCTTGAGACTCCGATGCTGCAACGTGTCGTACACTTCAAAAGCTGACTTGAGATCACTCATCCTGATGTACAGTCGTAGAAGAGCGTTATAGCCACCAGTTCCAACAACCAAATTCTCCAGATGTAGCTTGCTGACGAGGGCTTCTCCTTTTGCATGTTGGCGACACAAGCTGTAGCCCTCGAGAAGGAAGGAGAAGGATTGTGCATTGGGGATTATTTTCTTCGCCTTCATTCTCTCCAGTACTTTTTCAGCTTCCTTCCACTGGCCTTTCCTCCCATATCCTGTACCCCAGTCCAACCGATCGTGGATATATACTCTGATTTTTTTCTCTCAATCCTTTTTTGATCTTCAAATGCCAGACCAAAATCTTACAATCGAAAAATACACTCACAATCTAGGCAGGCAAAGATATGTGAGCAATTGGGGACCAGGGAGGCACTCTCTCTCTCCCTCTCTCTGTCAAGGTAAGTCACACTATTGAAGTGAGCCCCTCACAAAGGTAGTTTCTGCTCCCTTTTGTTCTGCCCAAACTGGGTGCGGGGTCTATGGCCACAAGACAGCAAACATCGTCTTATGAATACATTCTCTCTTACCAGGGTCTACAGAAAACATCGTCTGCTGAGCACAATCTCTCCCCGCACAAACTGGGCATGGGTCTGTGGCCACAAAGTTAGGGCAAACATCTGATGAGCACAATCTGTGCCTCTTGTGGATTCATCCGTTTTCTGTCTTCTCCCTTCGGGCTTTTGGTGGACCTCCTACAATTTCTTTCAGTTTTCTTCCTTTGTTGTCCTGAACTTAGCATGCCATCATTCTTCAGAGAAACTCTTCTGCAAGGGGTGGTTAAACAATATTACATTTTTCCTCACGCTTTTGCAGAAGTTACAGTAGCTCTGAGCATGGAATTTAAATATTGGACTTTGACATGGTGTGGTTTCTCCTGTGGGTACACATCTACGTCAGCTTATGGTAGGCTGGTTGGTGCCAGGGTCCCTTACAAATTGCAGATGAGCACAATAAACAAAACAATAAAATCAGTTGGGAATAACAGAGGTGCTCTTGCCTACCAAGAATAAGCCAGTTATAGCATGCCAGCGAGATGGCCACACCCCGAGCCTCTGTTTCAATTAACAATTTCTCTGCCTCTTCAATGCAGTGCATATTGCAGCATGCCGCAAATGCTGAGCTCAACAAAGTCTCATCAATCTCCTCCCCGAGGAACTTGGATGATTCGCGGTAGACCTTCAAGCATTCATCCACAAGCCCTTTCTTTGCATGTGTGTCCATCAAAAGCTTCAGAGTTGTTGAGTTGGGCTGTGAATCACAGAGAGGAGTCAAATACACATCTTTGCCCGAGAGAGGTTGAAAACGAAAAGTGACTGTGTAATGTGAACGGGGGATTTGTAGCCCTTTTGCAGAGAAATGACACCATAAATTACACTTCCTTCAGGAGGAGTGAACCCTTTTTTTGCATGGGGGGGTCAGATTGTAACACTGATCAGCAGGTATATTGAATATGATAGGACTTCTAATCAACAAATCCATTAATCAAACTATTTGGAGTTCAAACACTTACTTGGACATTGGAGTCCACCATATCTGCAAAAATTTTGAGAGCTTCCTGGACACTCCCTCGCCCAAATACAAGTATAAGAGAGTTGTAAGTCTCAATGGTGGGGGCATAACCGGCTTGTTTCATCTCCTCTAGAACTTGCCAGGCATCCTCATACTGGCCCCCCCTTCCAAACATGAAAAGGAGAGTGTTGTAGAAGACAAGGTCAGGTTTGTTACCATTCTGGTGAAACAGTTCCAGAACTTCCTTCACCTGTGAAAACAACCCAGCTCAATGTGAATTATCAATACATTATGGATATACATACACTTTCAGGAACTATTTCATTATTTGGGAGTGGAAAAAAAGCATACGCTAGTATGATACTTTGTCAAGTTAACTTTCTCCTGTTCAGCTTTAATGAGGGGAGTTGAGACGTGAGGTTGTGGATCCTGGAGAGAAAGAGAAATAGTCACAGAGATGTACTCATTACACATTGCTTGCCTTAGCACTGCAGTATAAACCTTGCACATGGTTTGGATGGAGAAGAACGAGATAGAGAAATGAAAAGAAATGAAATGATACTTTATAACGTCCACAAAAGCTCAAAAGAACAAGAGAAAGCATGAAACAAGAAAGAGAGAAGAGTCCTCCACAAACAGCCCAAAAACAAGGGGACAGGGAGTTCTGTACAAATCAGACTGATTGCCGCCTACAATTTCAATGGAGCCAATAGTAGGGTTAGGAACGAAAGAGGGACAAGGGATGGAAATTTGAGGGGCAAGAGAGAGAGAGGATGCACCCCATCAAAGTGGTAGGCACGGCCATAAGCATTGACAAGTGCGTTGAATGTTTTAACATCTGGTTGCACGTCAGCCTTCTTCATCTCCGAGAACCAGTTGGTGACATCACTTACACGCCCTGCTTTTCCGTAAACGTCCAGGAGCGTATTGTAAGTAACTAAGTCAAAGGCAAGCCCGCCATGGCCAGGTCGTGTACCTTCAGACCGAAGAGTCTTGACAATAAGCTCAACTTCTGGAAAAAGCCCGGCTTTGCCATATACACTGAGAAGAGAGTTGTAGACTGTTATATCGGGCTGGAGTCCTAGTCTCTCCATCTCCAGTAGCACTAAGTCCACTTCTCCCCACTCTCTCGCTCTCCCAAATGCATTTATGAGGATGGAGCAGGTGGTTAGATCTGGGGCTACTCGAGCCTGATATACAGAAAAAATATTATAGGAGTTAGCACCTATACAACTCCAAAAACACCTAGCGTACGTATATCATAAACCTCCAAAGGGACCCAAGGCCTTTTAAGCAGACTAGAACACAGGACGCTACATCAAAAGATTACAAACATAGTGCCGTGTGACAATGAAAGAGAGAGAGAGAGACGTGCCTTCCGCATGAGAGCGTGGTAACGACCAACATCGCGGGTGCGGCCGACACGGCTGAGCGAGTTGAGCACCAGGTTGAATGACACAGCATCCTGTTCTACACCCTGTTCCGCCATGTGGCGGTGCGCATCCAGCATCCCATTTACATCTCCTGGCCCCCCAAAGAATGTGCCCATAAGACGACGCTTGTCGTAGCCTTGTGGCCATAGACCTCCCGGAACAAGAGGGAACAAAACTACCTTTGTGAGGGGCTCTCTCCAGTAGTGGGACTTACCTTGATATAAACAATTAGTTCAGGTTTCAAGATTTCCTCCAGAAAGCCCTTCCCACAAGCATCAATGCACTGTGTGTGAGCTGCCCAGCAATTAGACTCCAACAGGAACAGGGCTTTAGGCTCAGCCTTGAGATTTTGAAAGACAGCAAACAGAGGTGCAGGGACTATGTTCGTGATGGTCCTGAAGAAGGTCGCTCTCTGATGAGAATAACCCAGACATCGTATCAGAAAATAGATATTGTCTTCAGGCCGCCCGCACCTCGGGCATTGACAATCTCCATTTTCTCTCTGCATCTGTTTATTGTTCAAATGTCCCTGCCCTAAGCTTAAATTTCAGTCTAGTGCCGAGGTTAGTGGCCCCCCAAAGAGTGACAGTGAGAAAAGGAATAAAAAAGCTTGTGATGTCCACCTGGAGCCTGGAGGGCCCATGGGACAAACTAGAACACCAATAATAACATGAATACAGCACAAGTATCGCCCAAAGACATACAGAAAGAGAAACCGCGAGAAATCAGAATATCTAATGCGTAAAGGGTCCAAGGAGAAGGACGACAGAAACTTTGTGACCATTGTGATAAGCTCAAAGAATAAAAAGCAAGACAGGAAACAGCTATGGTGGAAGGGCTATACCCAATTTACTGTAAGCGTTCAGTACCACAATGTAGGTGGCTTTATCAGGCATGCAGCCACGCTGATACATTTCCTCAAAGATTTGAACAGCTTCTTTGTGGCGGCTCTTACGACTGTAGACGAGTATCAAGGTGGTGTAAGTGACTCTGTCAGGGTTGACGTCATCCCGCCTCATCTGTTCCAGCAGCGCTGCTGCTATCTCCCAACCTATGAACCAAATCATAAACAAAATATTGTCAAGCCATGAGATCCTGAGAGAGACAACAGTTGCTATCACACAAATGCCGTATTTGCATTAGCCCTGCAAAAATAACCATTCCATTTGTGCTTCAAATGGAATCCAAAACCTCTCATTGCCATCTGCCTATCATGATTTGCAAGGGTGACCTTCCTTAGTTGCTCTCAAACATGAAGGTGGAGAGCATACCAACTGATTGGGCGCAAGAGAAAGGTCTTAGTGGGATAGGCAATATGTAAAAATGCTGGTGTTAGCTTAGGTCTTAGCTTGACACACCACTGCCGTAGGGTTTTCCATTGACAGCTCAACCTCATATTTTCTTTGCAAACCAGACAGAAAAGGTTTCTCATAGGCAATTTTGTGTTCAATTTGGCTATGGCAAATCCTAGAGAGCATACTGCCTGCGAAAATTCCAAAACTCCAGAGATGATCTTGATCCCACTAGGCTACAGCTGGTGATACGTCAGTGAGAGGGGATCTTTGGGAAATTTAAGACCTGCAGTTGAGGGCAAAATGGTTTCTCCTGCATGGCCACAGAGCTTATTAACAAAGATGTTCATGAATCGGGGTATCGAAGAGTACAAGGATAGTAGAGCATGAGACAGAGACTAACCTTTTGAAGCCTTGGTACAGCCATCAATGAGAACATTATAAGCAGTGACAGATGGACGAACCCCTACTTCTCTCATTCGCTCTAGCATTGCGATCCCCCTATGCAAGTTGCCGCTCCTGATATACGCAGAAACCATGGCTGCGTACTCGTACTGTCCCGGATACATACCCTCTTTCATCATACCTTCAAAAAGGGCTTCTGCAACATCCATCCTTCGAGCATTTCCAAGAAGAATAATCATGGTGTGGTAGATGGGCTCGTCTGGCTTTAAGCCTGTTACTCCATGCATCCAATCAAATACCTAATTGCCCCCATCACACAGCAATATATTACTCTCAATCTGTCTCTCTCACCATCTGTGTCTCTGCTATTAAACCCCTCCCAAGGAGTTAATGTCCACAAGGCTACAGCAAGCACTCTTGAAAACACAGTCTTTCTTTGAAAGACAGTTGCAGATTCCATGCACATGAGCAGCTGATATGGAGGTACAATTTAGAAAGATTCTATTACCAACATTCAGCCGTCAAAAAGCATTTGAGGTGTTTCCAGAGGGAGGAAGCATGAGACACACAGCAAGAGAGACAGCTAGACAAAATGGGCTACAAAGAACCCGATCTAGGGGAGCGCTGTTAAGAGGAGCAGGGGAAAAAATGAAATCACATCTGCAGGGAACAGAAAGACAGAAAGAAAGATAGTGTATAACATCCAGACAGGTAGAGAGAGAGTATGGACTTCAATCTGTAACAAAAACAGACATCAGCTTGACATCATATTCTTCGAAATCAGGAATACTTGAAAGCTCACAAACCTGCAAGGCAGTCAGCCACTCCTTCTGTAACCCAAGCTCTGTCAGCACTTGCTTTAAGTCTGCCATTGTCACTTTCCCCACAAACTCGGCCATGGTTCTTGCCACGCCTGTGCTGCTGCGCATGCTAGAGAGTGCTACTAGGACCTGTTGCACAATGTCAGGTTTCTTGGCAGTAGCTTGGTGGCTACGCAAGTTTGCTACGCCTAAGTCCCTTTGCCAGGGACTCCCATATGCCAAGAGTCGTTGGAGCGGGACTTCCCGAGCAAGGCTTCCTCCCCATTCTAGGTAAGATCCCCCCCTCTCTGCGATTGTTCCTCTGCTTTTCTCTACCCTCCCACCCTGTGTAGCCACCTTTGCAAGGGCTCCCTGCAAAGTTTTCTCCCTCTGATCATCAACAACCCCCAGACTCTTTGAGGCCTTGTCTTTAGCCTCTGATTGCTCAGTCACTCGCTGTGCAAGCGCCTCCAGGACTCTTTTTATTGTTAGCTTCATATCCTTTGAGTCTACTTGTGGTGTGGGAGAGGAGACCATTTCTTCCGCTTGGAACGGGTCAACTCCTGCATGCACATGCCCACGGACACAGTCCCCATTCAAGAAAATTGCAATCAGTGGTAGTGATTGATTGCCTCTGTCTCTCTCCTCCCATCTCAATATTTTATGGTTTCCAATGTATTGCCGGTTCTCTGTGAAGCTGTGCCCATGCAAGCCTCTTTTGGAGCTTGTGCTCTACGCAGATGCAGCAAAAAGGGGAAGAGAACGAGAGAAGACAAGAGTAGAAGGCGAAACCCAGCCATAAAAGAGGTGTCGAGAGTCAACTGGTTCTTAATGTGTGGTTATCTAGCGACTTTAGAGTCCTTTGCGGGGGAGTTTTGATGCAACCACGTTGCCGTGGTTAGGGCCCTTAGAAGGTGTCCGCCTTCCAAACGGAAGGCAGTAGCCCTTTGGGGTGAAGTGCCACCATAAGTTATGCCTGCTTTGGCAGCAGTCTTCCTCCTCTCTAGAAGGCGAAATCAAGAGAACCCGTTAAGATAGAGGAAGGTTATCTGAGGAAAAAAAGAGAAATTCTTGGTTCAGATTCAAGGAAAGCAGTAATGCAGGAGAAAAGACCATTTGCAGTTGTATTAGCCAAGATAGTGGCTTGTGCATGTCCAGGCATCGAATCTGCTGGAGCTTGCCTCAATCGATCACCTCCTCCTTGAGCACCTCTCTTTGTGAAAGCTGGAGATCGCCGCCGCAATGGTTTGACAGCATTGGACAAGCATGTTGCATCACTGGGGGACTCCAAGGCAAGTTGTGATTCCTCCACACCTAGGTCTGTCACATTCACTTTGTTCCATAAGACATCTAACAGCATCCAATCAGCTATAGGAGGGAGCTGACACCCCTCAAACCAAATTAACAAATGAAAATAAACTGATTACCATGATGCTTCTCCCATATTTCTCCCCTATTTTGGGGAAGTACTCATTTGTTCTCTTGCTTTCCCAACAGCATGTTCTGCTCTGTAGTATTGTGGACCACGAGAGAGAAACAAACAACAAACTTTACAACGTGGGTGAGGTAGAAAAACAAGTGCTTGAATTTAAGATTTGCTAGCAATGATGCTTTAGCAGCCTGTACATCTCAAATTTCTGTAACGGGATTGTCAATAATTTTGGGTTGAGTCTCGGGGTAGCTGGACCCTCACCAGCTCTGGTCGGGTGAGTATCCACAGGACTATACCCATTCAGAATATGTTACAAGGAGTTTGCAGTCAAAGAGAAGCCAGTGGCTGTTGTTTGGGGAAGACTTCCTACTCTTGGCAAAACTTTCTGCCCTCTCTCTCTCTTTCGTTTGATGCAGTACAGCTCCCAATTTGGCGCAGATGCGACACTGCAAGTCATACACACACACACACACACACACAGAGAGTGTGTGTGTGTGTGTTACCGTAGATAAGAGAGGCGTGGTAAAAGGTTCAAACCAGCATTTGTAGGATTTGTTGCGATACAATCTGGAGCAGTGCGAATGGTTGCAAGAAGCGTCCCTTTCTCTGCCCTTGGTCCGAACCCAGAGCTTTTCGCCAGGCCAAGCATTCCGCGGTTTACTGATTTTATCTTCAGCCTCAGATTGCTTGCACACTTGAGCCTCACTCCAGCCCTGATAAGTTCAATACCATAACCCCCTCGATTTCCCAACCCCTTCTCTTCAATCACCCATGCTCCAGTCTGCCTTCTATCCGCTGGGACATGCTCTTTTAGAGAAGTGCGGGCTCTGTCCAAAGGCCCACTCTCAGCTATACCTCGGGCACCAAGCGCGAGAGAAGCACTAGAGACTTCCATCAGGCGCCTTGGGTCTGTCTCTCCTACGTCAACTCTTCATCTTTCTTGATAGACGTTTTGAGTGTCTGCCCATATCTTTGATCTCTCTGCACTCAAGATCATCCCTGCTAGATGAATCTCGAAATGGCAAAACCGGTTTGATGCTTCATCTTCCACTAAACAGCTGTGACCCGGAAGTACATAGGCAGCGCCTTTCTTCACATATTGTGATGAACTTTCACTCAATACCTGGGCTGACACGCTTTCCTTCAAGCCATCCACTGACAATTTCGCCCTCAATATTTCTCTTTGGCTTTCTCTGTCCAAGCTAACATATAGTTTACCTGCCTGAGCTTCACTACCAGTCTCCAGAGCAGCACCCACCTGGGAAGATGACCCATCGAATGTCCTCAAAACAGCCCAATTTCAAGAACTCCGTATTAATTTCACGCTTCAAACCGACCTCCCTCCCTCCCTCACATTCTCTCCCGCTCCGCTGCAAAGATTTTCACGAGACGTTCTGTGTCTCGTTCTTCATCACCCGGGGCTACATTAGCAGGGTTTACCACTGGGTTTAATGTCCAATTCAATGTGTCTGTAAGTTTAGAGGCCGCCCTCTAACCTGGGCCGAGTTACTGATTAGATAGTCGATAACTGCAAAATATCTTGCGTCCATATGGAAATCTCCTCTTTCTACCCGAACATCTCACAGATGTGAAGAAAGGCGAAAGAGAGATGGGGATAGTGAGAGGGGACACGCCCAACTTTCTGTACGTTGCATTACGCACAATCAGATCTGCCAACCCCTTCTGCTCTCCACATATCACAGCACTCCGCAACCACCCAACAGAATCTGTGAAGATCAAACACAGTATTCTTTGAGCTTTCCACCTCCATTACGCTCTCCAACCACCCACACTAGCGTTCTGGATAGGCATTTGCTACGTGGCTTCATATAATTGGCTAATTCAGTTCGCGGCAGGTCTGTTAACTCTTTTCTTTCTTTCTTTCTTTTACTCTTAGAAGGGGTTGGACTCCATAGCTTGCACTCCAAGTTCTCTCTGAATCTTCATTTGTCTTCTGCCCTTGCGTTACATGAGAGAACCAAAATATGTAAAGTGACTAGTGTTAAAGTAGATGCGGCATTGTGGTCTTTGGACTTTTGAGATTTGCAGTTGCGGCTAACATCAGGCAGAAAGCACTTTATCCAATCCACTATTGTTGCTGTAGCTCGCAGTTTCAGAAATCGATTAAATATGAGTTAGTGGTGGGTCGTGTCTCTTCACGTATGTGATCTTTTCTTGCCTTGCCATTTTTAATTTGGCTTGCTCTCGTTCAGCTTTTCTCCAGTTCAGTTTACAGGAGCTGGTTTGCTCAGAACTGACCCTTTTTAGAACTAAGTCAACTTGGGTATCGTGCTGCTGAAATCTTGGGCATCCACCTTGACAACCGCCGGGCCCGACATTTTTGCAAGGCCTTTCATGAGTTTCGAGGGAGTTGAAGTAAGGCTTACATGTTGTCTGTAACCTGTGGGTGTCGGAACTGCACATGGTTCTTGTGTTCCTCAACCACTCTGTTTTAACCAACGCTCCTGTTTGCCTTCTATTAGTTCTTGGAGTATCTCCTCAAGTATGTGAAGCTTCCGGTACATTTCTGTCCTTTCCATTCATTGCATGAGGAGAGAGAGGCAGGTGCTCAATTGGATGGCTTGTTGGGAGTCATGGCTCCTGTGAAATTTTATTTGAGAAATATCCACCAGATATTCCACTGGCGTAGAATGGTGGAACGGCTTGCATATCCTTTTCCTTGCTGTTAAACTGCCAGTCTTGCAAAACCAAGTTTCCGGAAGCCGCAAGCTCTACCCATTTCGCGTTTGCATTCATTTGCTCCTTCACATACGCTTCCTGCTGCTATGATTGAACATTCGCAGATAGATACCCATTGTGACAACCAACAATCTAGACTTGAATGAAACTCATGCCCTGCATTATCATTTACAAGTTTTCGATTCACGTTGCCCGGCGTGGAAACCCTTATTGCACAAAATGGCAAAACTCGTGTAGTTCAAACAGCCAGTCCTCATGAAGCCCACGCCCAGCTTGAAGCATAGGTAAAGGTCGAGTGAAGTCTTTTGGAACAGAGGCCATGTTTCTGTACTTCCAGTGTGTATGTACTTCGGTTGGCTTGGCATCCAGGTGCAAGCCTCCTCCTCTCTTCTGGCTGTTCTGGGAAAGACCATGCAATTACTTTGTTCCAAGTTTTAGTTTTCTGTTCTTACGAGTTCCTACACAGGGATCATAAAGTTCCCCGTCCTTGATGAGGGTAGGCACGTAGACACATACGACAATTGCTGCTTCTTCAATGTGATGCCAGGAGGGTGCTCTCCTTTCATATTCACTGAGCAGAAGTTGAACACCATATGGTTATCAACAACGACACTCTGAATACTTGGGACCAATTCTGCAAGGACGGTCTTGGAGTCACCTACACAGCCTGCATGTAGTTTTCATTCCCGCTTTACAGCCATGGCTAGCCTGCAAGGCTTGTCTGTAGCTGCCTTCTCGAGCATTCTCACTGCTTAGTGGTCACTTCCTTTTTAACCGCCAAGGCACAAGTTTGGAGTTGAGGTATGGTAATAGCTGGTTGTCTATGGCATGTGAGTTTAGACACATTAGAAGGCAACAATCCATCTTGTTTTCCACTCCCTCCCCCACTGTTCAACTCCTTTCTATCATATCGAACACCCTGTGTGTGTGTCTGTCAATTACCTTCTTGTTGTTGCTGCAAAATAATTAACTCCATGCCATAGGTCTGATCCATATGTTGGTGAATCAGGATACTGCACAGCCACCAACATCACACTTTGGAGCTGGGCAGAGAATATGTAGAGATATAGGAGAAGTTTCATCTGCAAGGACCCAACTTGGAACCGCTAAGAACAAGCAAACATATGCACACCCTGCATCCACCTTCCAGCTTCCATTAACTCTGCACTGTGGTGATTAGACAGAGACACCTTTTTACTTAAGTAAATATATATGGAAGCAGGCAAGAAAATGTATGGCAAAAAACGCATACTGCTGCTATATACACAGGATCCATCCATGTCATTCCATAATGCCATACAAGATGAAAAAAACTGAACCATCATATGCATAAATTTCCTCTTATTCTCGCGTCTAGGAAGTTTCCTGAGAAGTTCAGGATTATATCTGACAAACAATCCTCTGCAGGGGCCCATGAAAACACTCACAGCTACTCATTTCCAATCCCAGGTCGACATTTCCAAAATGTAGAAAGGATGTGGAGGCACGAACACACTTCTACAGGGCAGGCACTACAACTGGGGCAAGACTATATTAGCCCTTGGTATATATCCACCAAGAGCATAATATCATGTTCTCCCCCTCAGCAATACTTACAAAATTAAACACAAATATTGTACCTGGCAACTGTAAAAATGAGTACAAAATTAGCAATCCCAACAAGTCTGAGAGAACATCTGGGAGAACAAGAAAATGTCACAGCGCTTGTCATCTTGAACCAGCTCCATTTCAACCCCAATGCTCATCAAGTTTCACAGATGAAGACAGACTCCACATTTGAGTTGCTGCAATACAAGCAGGGGTGCTGCTTGAAGCCTTGCTTGGCTAGCACTTTGCGCACTTCCAGGATTAAGTCACGGTTACTGATGGTGGACGGAGTTTGGGCCAACACAGTTTGAATTGCATTACTGAATGCCCCATAGGACTCAGCTGTGTTGTTCGATGGGTTAGCGTCCGCAGATGTCTCATCCGACTGACACCCACTAAGCAGAATACCAACATCAGGGTCCACACGAGTGGGGCGAGGTGGACCTGCCTGTTCCGCAGGTGCCACGTAGCTGGCAGCTTCATCCTCACTTTGGCCACTTAGTTTTGCCTTGAGGAACTGAGTAGCTAAACTGGAAACAGTTCCCATCCATCCACCACCTTGCCCTCCTCCACTCTGCAGAAATAACCAGTCTCGTGAGCACAGCTTGGAGTACAACCCCCCTTTCTTAAGACTAGCATGATCGCCCCTTTCCCTGTCCTGTCTACAGTGTGGAGGGCATACATAGCTACAGGCCACAGCCTCTCTCTCTCTCTCACTCTCTCTCTCACTCTAGGCTCTCTGGCTAGGCAAACGTCTTATGAGTACATTTTCTCTCTCTAGGCCACAAGGCTACGGAAAACGTCTTATGAGTATGTTTTCTCTCACAAGGGGCCTACGGCCACAAGGCTCCGGTAAACATCATCCTATTGAGTACATTCTCATACCCAATTCCCAGCCATCGAAATATACTGAATACACTTTCACCATACAGTGGTGGGTGTTCAGTCCACAGATGCATTACGTTTTCTCTCACAAGGGGTCTATGGCCACAAGGCTCCGGTAAACATCATCCTATGAGTACATTCTCATACCCAATTCCCAGCCATCGAAATATACTGAATACACTTTTACCATACAGTGGTGGGTTTACAGTCCACAGACGCATCTCAATCAGCAATGAGGCTTTTAAAGGTGCTTCCACACTTGACACTCACTGAAGTTGAAAAGGAAGTTTCTATCCAGATCTTACCTGCACCTGTGTGAGGAGAACATTCATAAACATCTTCACAGTAGGACTGGCCTGGTCCCCAAACATGTCAAATAGGGTTGTCCGGATGTTTCCGACAGAAACATTCTGTCCTGACCGCTGACTCAAAATCTCTGTCAAAGATTCAATTGGAATATTTCGAGACTTCTGCCTTGGTGCAGCTGCCCCGTAACCGACTTCTCCATATCTACCACCATCATGGATTGGCCGACTACCCTCATAACCACCTGCCTCCTGGTGACCATGACCATAGCTTGCCTGACTACTCTTGTAACCTCCTGCTTCATAACCACCATAGCCTCCTTCCTCTGCTCTCTTCTGCTGTAGCATTTCAAAAGCGTAACTGGTTTATTCCAATTCACTGAACTAAGAGCCAGCTCAAGCAGTAAGCTGCAACTAACTCCAGGACCTGAAACTGCCCGTGAGCTCTGACACAGATCCAGAGGCAGAAATAACAATAGGAAACCAGCTGACAGCCCACTACCTTGTCGTCATCACAACCTTGTCTAGACGGCATGAGTTTGATCCAGCCAACTCACACCACAAATACATATTGCAAAAATCGACAACCCAAGAATTGCAATTAGCTGCAAAAATGAACCTTTAACAATCACAATCGAAGTACTCATCGTAAAGACACGAACAAAGGCCCACAACATTAGGTGGAACTCGCAGGCAGCAATTCCCTGCTTGTATGCAACCAAAGCAAGCTCCCATTCATCCCATCCTCACAACCAGCAAGAATAACGTGGCAGAGCATCTCAACTTGAATGGTGCAACCATAGTTTCAAATTGCAAGTGTAACCTCTTACCTGATTGCCATATCCTTCCGCATACGCTCCTTCAGTGCGGCTCAGCCATTCTCCTCTATAGCCTTCCTCACCGTGGGATCGTCCTTCACCTCTGTAACCCTCATCTCCATAAACTCTTCCCTCTCCTCCTCCATAGCCATCTTCACCATGCCGCCTTCCCCCCTTACCTCTGTCCTCCTCTCCATATCCTCTACCCCCCTCTCCTTCATAGACCTCCTCTCTCCGGAGTCTACCCTCTTCTCCATAGCCATCTTCTCCATGGCGTCTCTCTCCTCTGTAGCCCTCCTCTCCAGTGCGAACCCCCTCTCCTCCATAGCCCTCCCCTCCATAACGCCTCTCTCCTCTGTAGCCCTCCTCTCCAGTGCGTCTTCCTCCTTCATAGGCCTCCTCCTTGTGGTGCCTCACGCCTTCCCCACCATAACCTCTTTCTACAGCCTGTCTACCCTCTTCCTCATCCCTATCTGACCTTTCATACTGTCTCCCTCCCTGACTTGGAATTTCAAAGTCCCTTGTTTGAACCCCCTTGTTGCCTACCCCCTTGTCGCCTACCCCCTTGTCGCCTACGGCTGACAGCCCCTGGGAAACCATCCCCATCAAGCCTGACCGTGGTGCTCCATCACCTTGGCCCCCTGCATATGCCTGCAGACCCTGAGAGAGTAATCCCATGAACCCTGCTCCTCCGCCATTTCCACCTCCAGTTCCAGCTCCAGCTCCACCCCCAGTTCCACCTCCGGTGTGTCCACCTCCAGCACCTCCACTTGCAGAGTGACTAGCCCCAATCTGTTCCGTTTCATTGTCAATTAGACCCCCACTATGGCAGGAATCGGAAATCATATAGAAGGTAACACCTGCCGGAATTTGGTTCACCAGGTCTCTAAAATCATCGTCTGTAGACACGCAAAGTGTTCACATATTAGTCGAAATGCAAAACTGGTAAATGAGCTGGTAGAGCTGTGAAAGGTTTCATCTGCTTAGAAAATGGAACTCGGACACAAAGACAGATTATCAAAGTCAAAATCACAGAAAGAGAGAAACCTGTGAGAAGATTCATATCAGTCGGCACAATCGCTTCCTCGGATCCAGTGGCATCAGTCGCTCCAGACTCTTGGGGCACCTATTGAAATGTGACCAAGTTTTACACGCCGAAACACAGTCTAAGGAACAGAAAGAGACTCCAACACCTACTTGATTCCAAGAGTACGTCGATCAGTTGGTTTCTATGCCAAGGATGGGCAAATTTACACTGGGTGGGCGAACCCATAATTATGGTAAGAAGGTAATGACGAAAAGGAGATAGCTATATTAGACCCCCGGTTATTCGACAACGTCTGTTGGGTTCGAATGTCGTCGTGGAACTCTGGAAGACGAGTCCTCTGAAGCAAATATGGTCTGCATCTTCCAGCTAGAAGCAATGCCTTCTTACACATATGTGCAGTTCATTTCATGAGCTGGCATTAGATTGGATACTGGAACAAAAGTACAACAGCCACTAAGAAGACAGTGTTACAGAAGCGACTTTTCCACTACAGAGCTACTTCATGAAGCTCAGTTTCCGTAGGACATCGGAATGCAATCGTACTAAGATATGCACATATCATCCTCCAATGACAAACACAATTAGCCCCCATCACTTACGAAGAGCATTTGGAACAGTAGCTTCTCTGGTTGAGTAGCTTACTGTAGCTTTTGTTTTGTTCTCTAGCTCAGTAGCTTACTATAGCTTTTGTTTTCTTCTCTTGTTTTTTGTTCCTCCCCCCCCCCCCACTTTTTTTGGGAACTTCTCATCCTATGTACGTTCACCCATTGTACATGTTGTAAATAAAGTCTTACGGGGTTTCATCATCATAGAACAGAGCGACAGAAAACGCTTCACCCACTGTGAATGTGGGCAGCTCGGATGCCTATGTCAGTAGCAGGTGCGATCTAAACCTGCGAAGAATGCACTTTCAGCCACATCACACTCTCTCTTACCTGTGTGCCATGGCCACTGTAATGAAACACCAGCACGTCCCCAGATTCAGACCCTTTGATGAGCTTCCCCAACGACGATCGGATGTTAGCCCCAGTAGGCTGAGGACCGCTCTTCTCAGTGTCAAGAAGCACCAGAATGTCTCTCTGGTCAAAACCAAAGCGCTCTATCAGAGTTTTCTGCATACGCTTCACATCATTGGAACATCCATGAAGCTCAACCTTTGTACCCGGGTAGTTGCACCCCACTAGCAGCGCCCTCTTCGACATGATTTTTCTCAGTCAATGCAGCCCACCCACAACACAATCAATCAATCAATCTCTCTCTCACTCTCTCTCACTCTCACGCTTCTCCTACACAAACACGATCGCTGCGCCCTCTCCTTGTATGATCGAACACAACCCAACTTCTACTCCGCCACTGAATATGCTTGAGACTTAGTGCTGAGGCTAGCCCCGTCTGATTTATCCCACGCGTCCAGGTACGCGTTGAACACCGACAGAATCTTGCGGCACAGCTGGACACTTCACCGACCACACAATCCCATACCATCCAATGCTCTTCCGATACGTCGCAGGGTCTCATCATGCGAGTCGACTGCCTGGCAGCTGTCGTGGAGACATTCACGAGAGAGATCAACTGGCATCTTCTCCCCGAGGGCCCACTTCACAAACATTCAAGTGTTGTTGAAAAACGACTGGATTGAAAACAGCAAATGTCATGTGGACACTTTACAGTGTGTCACGTCGATGAGATGGCGCTGCCTCCATGGAATGTTAACCTACATGGCCAATTTGTCGTCACACTTCTCAAGTAAAAGTTTGCATCCTTCCCTCCACCGAGTCCACTCTCTCTCTCTTATCAAAGCTTTCCAACGTCCTCTCCGGGTATGAGCTTACCAAATGGTTGTCAATAAAACTAGCAAGCCTCTCATACATCTAAACTATGGAAGCAGCATGAGGTCCTCCAATGATCTGCAAAATGTGGTGAATGGCTGCCACCATGTCAAAGTGGACTTGAAAGGCCCTTGCTTGAGCTGAAATCGTGCTATAAATTCCGATATAATATGCTGTCAAGCTCATGCTCAAAGCAACAAGTACATTTTGCCATAGTTGGACCATGCGAAGAAATTGGGAAGCAAATTTTGAAGGAGCCGAGAGGAGAGGAGAAGAGAGGAGAGGAGGAGATGAGACAGAAGAAAAATATGGCAGCAAGCCAAGAGCTCCACCAAATGCATCACTTGGACACTTTATACTGGGGTTCAACAAAAATACCATTTGTAGCAAATTAGGTGACAGATTCACAGACATCCTCAGTGTGTTCATGAGGCGCATGGCAAACCCCATCTGTTTTCATGTCTTGTGCTCAATGAAAGGTTGATGCACGCAGAGGTATTATTTCAGGAAAAAACTCAGGCAAACATTACATGCATTGTTTGCATCAATGCTTTTCTGTCTCCTAAAGTTTATGTTCTTCAAGCAAGCTAGTGGAACTTGTCATAGGCAGAGAACCAAGCCTCTTCACCACTCGTGAGAACTGGCAGGCTCCCCCTGCAGGGTATTTGTGCAAACTCTGGAAAATGCTGCGCATGAAAGGATTTTCCATATTTTCCATATTCACGTACAGTAATCAACCCTCACTTAGAGGGAGCCTTTGGCAAACTGCTATATTACAAGTGGTATGTTAGTGGGAGAATTCGCCAGAATCTACTAGACTCTCTCAGAAGTAACAACCACTACATGTGAGAATCAGACTACCAATCCTACAGTGTTAAATGTGAGGGGGTTGCCATCATACAATTCAGCAGGAAGCAGCAGCTAAAATTACACATCAGCCTTCTGAACCCTTCAACTTTCGCGCTCTCTTGTGATAAGGTGGAGATGATGGTGCCTCTGAGAACCGTGCTGGTGCCTAGACAGCCAGAGCAGCAAAAAGAAAGTAAAAGTTAGTGAGACCCTTGATAGAAATCCCTCCCAATTCAACCCCTCACTTCAGAATCTTACATGTACTCTTTAGCAGGCTACATATTACTTTTCCACATAGTTAACTCCCACTTGTCCCAATGAATGGACGGAACCTTAAGCCTCAGGCAATAAAAGATGAAAAATAAAGCTTGAGCAGTAACAAGCTGGAGGATTGCTATCAATTGGATATCCTTTGTACAATTTACAATTAGGAGGATGGGAAAAATCCATGCCTGACAGATGGCAGATTCTGCAGTACCCTTTGCAATCTCTACTGAGAGATGATATTCCAGTAATACGACACTAAATCTCACATTCCTTTGGATACCAAAACATTACTTATTGATTAAATCAACGGCTTGGTTCACTGAGAAGGCGCTGCATTTGCATAAGGAAATGAAGATAGACGTTGGGGAACCCACCTTACGCTTATGTTCCCGCTTGCCTACACGTTCACCTGCCATCCAGAGAGAGCTTCGTGAGACAGGGATGAGAGAAATCTAGAAGCTGGGGTTTCTTGTTTTCATAGGGCAGGGCAGTTTTGGTATTTGGCCTCTCCCTTGGTGGCGTTCATATTCCATAAAAAAGTTTTCTGATAGGGTTTGAATTAGGCTCTTGCGTGTTGACCCCTTTTTCAAAAAGAATGAAGACAAGAGAACACACTTTTGGGCCGGATAAATTGCATGCCACAATCTAGTGTGTTAATGCATCAATTGATCCCTCAGCTTGAACAGGGCAAAGAAATCTCTTCGAACCCTCCAAGAAGATGATGAAATCTGTGTGGATATTGCGTTTAGAACAGACCAATAATGCATATCCAAATGAATGCAAGAAAAGACTCCCACCTGAAAATGGGTCCGCATCAATGCCAATAGCAGTGGCCCGCGTGGAAACACGCTCATGATCACCACCACGATGGGATCGCTGCATTTTAGCCCACACATGCAGAGCTTAAATTGTTTCCTACTGCTAAGTCCTAAGAAAACATTCATAAATGACATCAAGTCCGTGTGATCCCGACTAGCATGTTGTTTGCGTTGATTAATCCACGAGCTGCCCATAATACTGAAAGGGGCATGCCATACAGTGACATCACGCAAAAATGAGTGGACAACCCAACTATGTGCATGGCAGCCAATCAAGAAGATACTCGGACCATTTCTCTCAAAATGTCCCCTGTGGCCCCTATCATGAGAACACAAAGAGACTCTACACCATACTGACCTTAGGGGTGTTCGGAGTGGCAGGAATGTCTGCATAAGGATTTTCACGCAGTGTTGCCACCTCACTCTCCTTCCACTGCACCTGTTCATGTCCAACCAAACCCAAGTTGACATGTTAAAAGAAACTAGCCTAAAACTGATAACAAGGGGGTAGAAAACTCATAAGATGTTCGCCATAGCCTTGTGGCCATAGACACAAAGGACAGTAGCCAGTACAAAATTAAGGCAAAGCAATTTTATACAGAGTACAATCTAGCCAACTTAATAATAAAAAAGCAAGAGGGCTCATGAGAGAAGAGAGCATGATTCAATTTAAAACTTCAACCCAGTCAGTATGTGAGGTACCTGTTTTTGAAGTTGAAGAAGCCCAAGGACTTCTTTGCGAAGCTCCAAATGCTCAGAACAAACTCCCGGTGTGGGCACCTTGGGCTTCGCACGGATCTGCTCTTTTCCCCCACACTTCTCTTTCTTAATTCTCTTGCAATTATTCCAAACAAACCGCCCAACAACTGGAGACTGTTTTAAGCTGGAAATGCTACATTAGATTGTACTCATAAGACGTTGTTTGCCGTAGCCTTGTGGCCATTGACCCCGCGCCCAGTTTGAGCGGGAACAAAAGGGACAGAACCTACCTCTGTCAGGGGCTGACGTTGGTAGTAAGACTTACCTCCATATAAAGAATTAATCCGGGTTTTCCAGATATCCTCTAGAAATCCCTTCACACAAGCATCTATCTGCTGTGTGTGATTTGCCCAAAAACTAGGCCTCAGGAGGGCCTGGGCTTTTGGCTCAGCCTCGAGACTTTCAAAGTTGGTAAACAGGGGTACAGGCACAATTCCCTTAATAGATTTGAAGAGAGCGTCTCTTTGGTGAGAGAACCCCGGACAGTGTATCAGAAAATGAATACTGTCTTCAGATTGCCCACACAACGGGCAATTGCACTCTCCCTTTCCTCTCTGCTTCTGTTTGCTGTTCAAAGGTAGGCTTCCTGCCCTGAGTTTAAATTTCAGTCTAGTGCCGAGAGTGGGTAGACCCTTGAGGTCATCCAAGATGTCCTCCCTTTCTGCCTAACTTCATTTTCATCAGACAATCTCATGGCAACAGACATGGCTGAGGACACTACAGCCTCTAAGTCAGATTTATCCAGCAGGGTCAAGACTTGCGGATCCAGGTCCAGGTCCTTGAGGATCTCTTCTACTCTCTTCTGCCAGGACTTAGCCTGTTTGACAGGGCGGTCCTGTTTCCAAGATATAGAGTCGATTAATTTAGGATATCTGGTGTTGGGCATATGTTGCAGCTGACCCCACCATCTGACCTTGAATTCATCTCATCGAGAGCTTAAGGACGGAATGCCAAACTCAACCCGAACAGCCACATTGGCTGTTTTGGAGCATGCTGACATACACTCCTTAAGCACCCCCACTTGAATGGATTCTAGAGACTTAGCCTGGTTGGAGTTATCAACCCATATAACAGATCCGTACTCCAAGGCAGGTCTAATAACGCGACAAAGCATGGTTTTAGAAACCTCCCCACTGAATATCTTTGCCCCACCGAGAATATCTCTGACTTAGAACGAGATTCACAAGAGTTACAAAAGTAAACGTTACCATAAGTTATCACAACATTACTACCACATGTGCGGAGTAAACCTACAAACTAAAAATAGTCTATAATGCAAACAAGGAGAGAGAGAGAATGAACAACCCCAAGCTCATCAAGCATCTGGTCGACACGCTTGGCAGTCCTCACACCAGCCACAGAGACAGTGGCATGCACTTGCTGTGCCAGCAGAGCAGCCCTCAGATACACACGTGGCTGCCCCCAACCACCCACACTGTCAGCTTTCTACTAGTATACATGTTCCAACTTTCAGCCATGCAAGTCAGTGATTTGTATCAGTGAAGATACCACAAATCAATACACAAGTAATGTGAGCCGGTAATACCAGGCGTGGTCCAGAGGGGGCAGGAGCAGGAACAGGAGCAGGAACAGGAACAGGAGCAGCTGCAGGGACAGAGGGCGTAGCGGTAACCCCCATAGGAACTGGAGCAGGAACAGGTGCATCCACTGTTGATATCGGCTGAGGAGATGTGGCGCGCATTGGTGATGCATCTAGTGTGGTCGCTGTTGCAGGATCTGGCATTGGCAACTCTGATTCTTCTACAACCTGTAGTATATAGACACGGGAGCTTCAGTTCCATAAAATATGCTCCTCTTCTTATCTCTAAGGCCTACCTACCCTTGGCACTAGAATAAAACTTGAACTTGGGGCCTGGAGTCTCCCTTTGAACAAGAAACATATGCAGAGAGGAAAAGGAGACTGTCAATGCCCAATGTGCGAGGAAGACAATGTCCATGTCCAGGGTATTCTTAGAAAATGAGACTTTTCAGGACCATCAAGAACATCGTCCCGACTTTCAAAGGCTCTGTTGGGGTCTCATTGCTGGGCAGCTTACACACAGCAGATTGATGCTTGTGTGAAGGGCTTTCTAGAAGAAATCTGGAAAGCCCAAACCAATTCTTTAGACCAACTTAAGTCCCACTACTGGAGGAAAAGGAGACTGTCAATGCCCAATGTGCGAGGAAGACAATGTCCATGTCCAGGGTATTCTTAGAAAATGAGACTTTTCAGGACCATCAAGAACATCGTCCCGACTTTCAAAGGCTCTGTTGGGGTCTCATTGCTGGGCAGCTTACAGACAGCAGATTGATGCTTGTGTGAAGGGCTTTCTAGAAGAAATCTGGAAAGCCCAAACCAATTCTTTAGACCAACTTAAGTCCCACTACTGGAGTGAGCCCCTCATATTAGTACATTGTCTCAAGACTGTCTGACAGTTCTCTTGTAGTTGGTGTCTCATGGGCTGTCCAGCCTGATGTGGACATAACAAATTTCCTCCATCTTTCTTGCTCTACTGCAGTGTGGACTGCTTTGGGTTCTGTCTGATCCTCTGCTCACCATATCTCTACATCTATGGAAAGCTTTCAGATTACCAGTTTGGATCTGTTCCCATTCTTCTGCTTGATAAAGAGGGAGTTACTAGCCAAGCACAATGATGCAGATACATGTTAAGGAAATGTATGCCCAAAATGCTGAATGATCCGATCAACACCTTTGCAATCAGGCGAGCCTGTGTTATGCGCTTTGCTTGCGCCAGTACCTGCAAAACACTACCATAGACAATATCAGCCGGGCATTGCATGGGCTGCCTTAATAAGCCACTAACATGAGGAAGGTTAAGCAAAAACATGCAGAAAGTTTGCAAGCACATGTTCACTGCCCCAGTTTCAGAAGATGGTGGTAGACCTCAGCATCCTCCCGTTCTTGCTGGCGGGTTTGTGAGAGCAAGATGCCCAATGCTCGCTTACGTTCCACCTCATAAGCCATATTATAAGAATCCTGCATCAGCTATGTCTTGAGTAAGTAGTCTCTGTACTTTCATCCAAAACACCTGCCGTTCTGTGATGAATTTTTGGAATGCTACACCCAGAACTGCAATGACAAATGTGAATCCTCTAAATTGCTGGATCCAGACAACGTAAGTAGCCAGGAAGTAGAAGCTGGCATTCCTGCAGACCCATCTGAAGCAAAGATTATCCCACACAACTGTGAAAAAAGGACAGAATTAAATCCATTAAGACTATTTACCTTGATGAGAGTATGATCAGTTACGTCATCAGCCATTGCTGTCCTGGCTACAACAATAGCTTTTGCAGCTGCATTCCACACACTGAAACCATAAACATGCAGTTCATACCAAATACTTCACCAACATCAGGCATTCCAAGGTAAACTTGCATATTTCCACTACAGATTTAGACAGAAGGGATAGGATTCAAAACTGAAAAAGAGCCTCTCCAGGGAAGTACCCAGCAACTACTGTTAGAATAGTACAAAGGTCAAGGAAAAACCTAAAAAAAACTCAGTCAGCAAAGACATGATACCTGAATAGTAACGACCCTTGAGCTCCTCCACTGTGCGAGGAGGAGTGAAACGATCAGCAATGATGATGAACCGCAGATCAAACTGCTCACACAAGTCAAAGAGCTGGTCCGTCTCCTGTCTGCTCCATCCCTTCTTCCCAAAACCATAACAACACTGATATGTTGTGAAGGGCCTCCACAGTGACATAGTGTTCCCTCTGTCCCTTCCCTCTTCCAGGGGTGTAAGCAGCTGTGTACACTACAGACCTAACTGTTGATGTCGGAATCAGGATCATTGCTGGCTCTCTCTGCATAAAGGCAAAGACATCAAACTTTCACAAAGCCCACAATGACTTTCAGAATTGCTCCTGGAACCCATGAGTACGGTATTCTGACCATCTCTCATTCTCTCTCGCTCTAACTCTCTCAAACTTAAATACACAGCCTTCCATGATGATACTCCGGTCATTTCTTTGGAGCGACTGAGATGTACTGTTTGCTGCAAATGAATTTCATTTATTTCATGACCAGTCGGTCCCCCAGCCCCCATCCTCTCCGTCTTATGCTTTCTCTAATCCAGTGCAGGTCTATGGCCACAAGGCTATGAACACAAAGTCTAACTCACACAAAAACAGAGGGTCTCTCAACAATACTCATGCAGTGACAGCAAGCAGTGTAATAAGTAGATCCTTTTCTCATTCTGGATAGAACATACAGGATCAAACAGGTACTTGTTGTATTCTTCATCAGTGTAGCGCACCCCGTTAATAGCCTACATGAACAACACAAATAGCACTAGTGAATCCCACATAAATCCATCCAGCACTCATGGAAAAAATGTTAGCTTATGACAAGGGATTTGCGTGGTACCTGCTACCAAGTAGGATTTGACAACTGTGATACAGGATGCACAGAGATATGAATATTTGATAGGTACAACAAAAAGCAGCAGTGACGTTATGGAGTCAAGGAAAGCAAAGCTAATTAGAGCCACAGGGTAATCATACACCCAAGCTGGACTCTGAGCCTGAAGGTAGTGGTACCTTGTTATATTTCGCAAATGCATAGTCTCCTGAGGGTGGCAACCCATCCACAATCCGGACCTGTTCAAGCAACTAAAAAGGTCAGACTTTGCCAACTCATGACTAGATAATGTTTCCTTGAGGCCAATTACAAAACACTGAAGTATTGTTGCCTAAAGATGTAGTCAAAGGATGAATACGGAATTGCACAGACGGAAGAGAGAGAGCTTACATTTGTCAACCCTCCAGACAACTGTTTTTTATATTGACATATCAATCCAATGCACACTTTTCCATTGTTGTTCTTCTGTCATAGGCAACACTGCTATAACTATCTATTATAGCCTTAGTCATTCCTACAAACAAACACCAAGTTCATCCACTCTAACACCAGCTGATGCTTGACACGGAGAAGAACAAACCCAGTGATAAAGCTGCAAGTTATCAGACCGCGCCGATGTTGCAAAAGGAAGCCATTGCCATGATATCTGTCCACCCACACATCCAAAGTACTCTGAGAACTTAAAACCCCTCTCTCTCTCCCTCTCTCTCTCCCTCTCCCTCTTCCTCCCTGTCCTCTAGGAAGCCTATTACTTGATACGGGAGTACATTAATGTCTCTGTGACTAAATGCCGGCCTTGTGACCTCGTGTCCTTGTTTGTTTCGACCTGAAGCGCTTTGCTCCAGGTAAGGTAGTGCATTGGATTTAGTTGGAAAGCTTGGGGCCTTTCCCTCTTTAGAATATGCCTACACGGGCCATTCCCTGCAACTCCCTGGAGTGTGATCTCTGAATGGTAACAAGCGGACCCCTACTGCTTGGGGGCAGCCCCTCCGCCCAAATTGGGCAGTCGTATGCTCTGTATAGCATACTCGGCACTTGGGCTCGGGTTGGTTCCTGTGCTTAAACTTATAGCCTGCGAGATCAATCAAAACTTTAGCTCCTATTAACATCAACACTCCCCAGGGTGATTCCTGGGAATTGGTTACTTATGCCAAATCTAGGGCTTCATGTGTAGTTTTTGGGGTGAATCCCAGGATGGACGATGTGTCCCTTAAAACTACATGCTCTAGCTTAGGCTTGGATTTCATGGCTAATGGTTCCATCTCGAGACTTGATAACAGGGGTACGTTGAAGGTTGCAATGACCAAAAGTGCTTCTAATAGAGTCCCACATCAATTCAATCTCAAAGAAGTTCGTCCCTTGACTGGCTGGAGAGCGGTCTTAGACATTGGTGATTCAATGGGGCGCTCTAGGAAGACAACCAAGGGCAAGGACTTCAACTTGAGAGTTTCTAATCGGTTTGATGCTCTGGATGAGGTTGAATCCAAACAGCCAGAAGACCAAGATGCCCCTAAGTGTACAGAACCTGACCGTCCTGAATCTGAAGGATTTGGTACTCTGAATGGTTTACCAATCCTCAAGGTTTACACAAGACGAACAAATTCTATACACGGGGTAATTGCCCCCAAGCCGTCAGACGGACAATCTGTCCCTAAGTGTGCAGAGCCTGAACGTCGTGTAACTGAAGGACTTGGTACTCTAAATGGTTTACCAATCCTCAAAGTCTACACAAGACGAGCAAAATCTATACACGGGGTAATTGTCCCCAAGCAGTCTGACGGACAATATGCCCCTAAGTGTGTGGAGCCTGTGCGTCGTGTAACTGAGGGATTTGGTACCCTGAATGGTTTACCAATTCTCCAAGTTTACACAAGACGAGCAAAATCTACACATGGGGTAACTGTCCCCCCTTTGCAGAACGGTTGGCCGTCCAGGAGCAATCACAAGCTACCTAGACGACAAACAATTCACATGCAAAGGGCTGGCTTGCGGCTGGCCACTTTCAACTTCTCAGGGCTTACTAACCACAGGAAACAACTCGAAGTGGGACAAGTCCTTCGGACTAATGATATTCATATCTGTGCTGGGCAAGAAACATGGGAAACGACGGATAAACTGGTTGGAGATGTCAATGGTTATAAATGGGCAGGTAGGATGTGTACTCTCAAGGCAGCCTCTGCCAAACGCAGTCAAAAAGGGGTTGGATTCTTTGTCCGTGATTTCTTGTGTGATAATTGTGAAATTATCAACAAGGGTTTGAGGTACGAGCATAGTATCTGGCTGAAACTGAATCTGAAGGGCGGCATGAGTACAAAGGACCTCTTTGTGGGTTGGGTTTACATGCCCACAGAGGGGACCCTTAGTGCTGACGCAGACAAAGCCTTCAAAGATGTAAAGCTGGACTGTGCTTCGTTCCTTGCCAAAGGTCAGGTAGTGCTATTGGGTGACTTCAATGCCCGGGTGGGCAAAGGGCTCCATCAGGACGATATCATTGGGCCTTTTGGTGAGGACAAGCTGAATTCTAATGGCAGACGGTTAATTAACTGTCTGGAAGAGCTTCAGCTTTTGACCTTGAATAACAGGACAAGAGGTGACCAAGTGCAGTGGACTCGTGAGAAATCCCAAACTGGGGAACGTTCCATTGTGGACTATATCATAATGGACAAAAATTTGTTTCCCCAGTGTGCCAATGTGTTGATCGACAGAACTGATATTGGTACCTCTGACCACTTCCTGGTTTGGACTAAGATCAAACGGTGTTTTCCCAACACCAAGAGATCTGTGAAACGTTCGATTCGGAAGTGGCGCATAGAAAAATTCCGTAATGAGGAGGTCAAGGCTGAGTACGTCCAGGCCTTGCAAAAGGCTCTCCCTCATTTTGTCCAATCGCTCCAAGAACTTCAGTCTCGCTCTGACAACGCAAGAAATGAAGTCGAAAGAGCAGTGGACTCTTGGGAGAGTTCCGTTTCCTCCGTGGCTGACAAGATCATTGGGAGAAAACTAATTGTCTGCGGTAGAGCTGTTAATTGGTGGACCAATGAGATCAAACTCAAGATAGCTGAGGGACGAGCCCTTTATAAAGAGTGCTGCAATTTGAAAACCAACAGAGAATTGTGGGCGAGGTACTACCAGCTCCGTAAAGATATCAATCAGCTTGTTAGGTCTCAGAAGAAATTATACTGGGACAAGCTATACAGTGAAATAAACTCAAACCACCATGGTGATAATGACAAGAAATTCTGGTTGGCCCTTCAACGTTTGTACAAGCCTAAAAACAGCCAGCAAGTACAAGCGCTGAAGACTACTAAAGGTGCAGTGGTGACTTCATCGGTTGACATTGTCAAAACCTTTGAAAATCACTACAGTATCCTTGGCAGAACTTCTAGGTCTAACAGTGAGGGGTCTTCTGCTGAATGGAGGGACACAGTTGGAAAAACTGTTACTATGATTCAAAACAGCCCTGATGAACTGGAGTATATTTCAATGGCTTATAACGCTCCCATTAGTTCTTCTGAGATTGTGGAAGAAATTGAACATTTAAATGGATATAAAGCTGGTGGACCTGATGGTATTGTCAACGAGCTTATCAAGCACGGTGGCGATCCCATGATAGAGGCCCTAGTTCTCTTCTTTAACCTTATCTGGAAGACTGAAATGATCCCCTTTCACTGGCGACAGGGGGTTATTGTCAATCTATACAAGAAGGGTGACAGAGAAGAACCGGGGAACTACCGTGGCATCACGCTCCTCAATGCTGTTGGCAAGACATTCTGCAGAGTTATAAGTACTCGTCTCGAGGTTGATCTGGAGTCTAGAGGTTGTTTCCACGAAGGCCAAGCTGGCTTTCGGCGAAACAGGGGCTGTGTGGATCATATCTTCACTCTAAGCCAGATTATCCAGGGAACGAAAAAAGAAGGAAAACCCACTTACGTTTTTTTCCTGGATGTCAAAAAGGCTTATGACACAGTGTGGAGAGATGGCCTATGGTTCCGCCTCTGGTCTTGTGGGATCAAGGAAAAGATGTGGAGAGTTGTCCACAACTTGTAAGCTCACACCAAAAGCAGTGTCACTGTTAACGGACAGAAGTCCAACTTCTTTGACATAGACCAAGGTGTAGCTCAAGGATGTACTCTCTCCCCTCTGCTCTTCAATGTTTTTATCAATCAACTCCTCGAGGATGTGGAAAGTGAGGGATTTGGGTTAAGGGTGGGTGATACCACCATACCAGCCCTTATGTTTGCGGATGACTTCGCAGGCATAGGGGAGACTCCAACCAATCTCCAGGAGTTGATTGATTGCGCGAAGAGATACTTTGATCTTTGGGGGCTAGAGGCTAATGTCAGCAAATGTGCAGTGGTAGCATTCAACGACAGAGGAGAGGGAGGAAGTGATCTTAAGTGGCAGTGGGATAAGCAAGAGATCCCGGTCCTCCCTTCCTACACTTACCTGGGCGTTGAGTTTTCCTCCAATTGTAATTGGGATGCACATATCCGGAAAGTTGTTCAAACTGGCAAGGGCAAAGCTCTGGGGCTCACTAAATTTTTCCACTGCAGAGGGGTCAACTCTGAGGTTAAGAAAACCATGCTTTGTTATTAGACCTGCCTTGGAGTACGGATCTGCTATATGGGTTGATAACTCCAACCAGGCTAAGTCTCTAGAATCCATTCAAGTGGGGGTGTTTAAGGAGTGTATGTCAGCATGCTCCAAAACAGCCAATGTGGCTGTTCGGGTGAGTTTGGCATTCCGTCCTTAAGCTCCCGACGAGATGAATTCAAGGTCAGATGGTGGGGTCAGCTGCAACATATGCCCAACACCAGATATCCTAAGTTAATCGACTCTATATCTTGGAAACAGGACCGCCCTGTCAAACAGGCTAAGTCCTGGCAGAAGAGAGTAGAAGAGATTCTCAAGGACCTGGACCTGGATCCGCAAGTCTTGACCCTGCTGGATAAATCTGACTTAGAGGCTGTAGTGTCCGAAGCCATGTCTGTTGCCATGAGATTGTCTGATGAAAATGAAGTTCGGCAGAAAACTTCCCTGAACTTGTTTCCAGTCAGTGACATGGGGGAGGACATCTTGGATGACCTCAAGGGTCTACCCACTCTCGGCACTAGACTGAAATTTAAACTCAGGGCAGAAAGCCTACCTTTGAACAGCAAACAGAAGCTGAGAGGAAAGGGAGAGTGCAATTGCCCGTTGTGTGGGCAATCTGAAGACAGTATTCATTTTCTGATACACTGTCCGGGGTTCTCTCACCAAAGAGACGCTCTCTTCAATTCTATCAAGGGAATTGTGCCTGTACCCCTGTTTACCAACTTTGAAAGTCTCGAGGCTGAGCCAAAAGCCCAGGCCCTCCTGAGGCCTAGTTTTTGGGCAAATAACACACAGCAGATTGATGTTTGTGTGAAGGGATTTCTAGAGGATATCTGGAAAACCCGGATTAATTCTTTATATGAAGGTAAGGCTTACTACCAACGTCAGCCCCTGACAGAGGTAGGTTCTGTCCCTTTTGTTCCCGCTCAAACTGGGTGCGGGGTCAAGCCACAAGGCTACGGCAAACAACGTCTTATGAGTACAATCTCTCTCTCCCTCTCTCTCCCTCTCTCCCTCTCTCTCCCTCTCTCCCTCTCTCTCTCTCTCTCTCTCTCTCTCTCTCTCTCTCTCTCTCTCTCTCGCAAACGTCTTATAAGTACATTCTCTCACACAGGGGAAAGAGGGGTTGCAATTGCCAGTTGTGTGGGCAACCTGAAGACAATATTCAGTTTCTGATTCATTGTCCTGGGTAGTCTCGAGAAGGACGCCCTCTTCAAATCCATCAAGGGAATTGTGCCTGAACCTCTGTTTACCAACTTTGAAAGTCTCTTTTGGTCTGAGCCAAAAGCCCAGGCACTTTTGGGGCCTAGTTATTGGGCAAACCACACACAGCAGATTGATGCTAGTGTGTCAGGATTTCTAGAGGATATCTGACTAATTGTCTGTTCCAAGGTAAGTCATAATACTGGCGTCAGCCCCTGACCAAGGTAGTTTCTGTCCCTTTGTGTTCTGCTCAAACTGAGGACGGCGTCAATGGCCACAAGGCTACAGCAAACAACGTCGTATGAGTACATTCTCTCTCCCTCTCTCATGCGCAGTGGTGGCATTCAACGACCGTGGGGAGGGAGGAGGCGACTCAAGTGGCAGTGGGAAAGCCAAGAGATTCATGTCCTCCCTTCCTACACATACCTTGGTGTTGAGTTCTCCTCCAACTGTAATTAGGAAGCAGATACACAAAAAGTTGTTCAATCTGGCAAGCGCAAACGTATGGGTCTCACTAAATTTTTTTACTGCAGAGGGATCAACTCTGAAGTCAAAAAGAAGCGTTTTGCCACATTATTAGGCCTACCTTGGAGTACACATCTGCTGTGTGGGTTGATGACTTCAACCAGGCTAAGTCTCTAGAATTCATCCAAGTGGGGGTGCTCAAGGAGTGCATGTCAGCATGCTCCATAACAGCTTATGTGGCTGTTCGGGGTATTCTCACCAGAGAGTGACCCTCTTCACACACACATACCTGGAACACCCCTAAAGAGTGCGTACTCACAAAACCCTATACATGAATGAGAGAAGGAAGCAGTGGTGTACCTTTTTATTATTGGGCGCCTGCTGCCGTCTCAAATTCGAAGGGTCCAAGGTTGGCATAACTGGGGGTAGGCCACCTGTGAGGGCATAAACCTGTACAAAGTGCTCTCAACAGACTGCTGGCAACCAGTTTCACTTATCATGGATTTCCTCCTCACATCGAAATTATCAGAGCAAGCATCTACGAAATCCCAGTACATTAAGCGCCCTCCATCCTAAATTGAAGAAGGTCCGAGTCAAAATACATACAAACACAATCAAGTACTTCATTTCAGACAAAGCACCTTATCTACCTTCGTCATCTCCCGCACTCACATGCAAGTATGTACACAAAGCTGCAACTTTACAGTACCTCTCGGGAAACTCCATCTGGCTTCTTGAAAGCATCTTTGGGCGCTCGCCCGCGTTTCTCAGAATTTCCCCCGAGTGCAGCTCCTTTAGGAAGTCCCAATATATCCTTAGCATCCCCCATCTCTCTCCCCTTGATTCCCTGCCTTTCTCCTCCAGACAAACGTTCTTCTCCTCAGCTACCTTTTCCTGTGTTTCATTCTTCCCCTTCCCGTCCCCTGTCCAAACATAGCCCTCCATTGCAGCCCATGTTTGTACCTCTTCTCCACCACGCACCAAATCTAAGCCAAAGGCATTGCAGCCCAACACAAGAAGCTCCGGCAGTGATCGATGTGCAGGTTTGCTAGGGTACAACGTGTAACTGAGGCTACCTGCTTATACTTGCCTCGCTATCAACTATAAACCCTGCCTGCCGTTACATAACACTCCGTTACATAACACTTTGTTGCAAAAGAATTTTGAGTACATGTCAAGTGTTGACAAATCAATTCTGTGCACTATCCTGGAGGAGTGGGCCTGGGCAGCCCAATGACATTTTGTGTGCCCAGATGCTAGTTTTTTTTCTTTTTTCTTTTTTCTTTTTGGCTAGGTTTTTTAAGAAATAAAAGGCGTTGGCCAATTGATCAATTTGAGGGGAAAAAATAAACCCCAGTGATGCCATGAGGCATGATACACATCCATGGGAGCCCCAGATAAACCAAGAGAGACTGCCGAACTGGCCATGGCAAGGACCAAAAATGGTCCGATGATTACCTACCAAGACGAAAGCCAAACATGCCTCCCGTAGGTGGACGTATCAAACCAAAATAATTTATAAAATTTACATATTGATACAACAGTTTTACGTAGTAATAATCACTAAACCGACTTGAATCTGAACGACGATTCAGATTTAGTCTGACTGAAATAGGATTTACTTTTTGCGCCATAGTTTACTGTCGTACTTTATTTTTTGGTTTGATTTTGGTTTTCGAGGGCGAGCCTCTCTTCCTAGAGGAAGAGGGTTTCGTGTACAAGCAAACTCTCCAAATTTATGACCAACCATTTCTTCATAATCTTTGAACCAACAAAACCTTTTCTGTTGCAAATCAGTGCATAACAACCAACAAGTTGAGGGAGGACGGGCGACCATAGTTGGCCATACCCCCATGAAGCTCAATGATGGTTGGGTTTGATTTTGATTTTTCTTTTCTTTTGGTTTTTTAAGAAAAGGGGATGGAAGCCCTTTAACTTTTCCTTTGAGTACTATGGATGGAGGTCCAGTAGGTCATATTAAAGAGGGCATGGAAAAAATAACCAAGCGAGGAAATGGGCAAGCCAACATTTGGACTGTCAAAATTACGTCGGACAAGTCTATCATCCAATAAATAAGCACGGTGGTCCATGTCATCCTTGCATGCAAAAAAAAATTGAACCCATGGGATAAATTTTAAAACATATTCAGTGATTATCGTATTCTGTGTATGAATTCATCCATGCAAACAGTGCTTCCGCCACTGCTATAACAGCAGGCAGTTGAAATAACTCATTGACGAACCTTCCAGTGTGAGATAACATGCAAATCTAGCCAAATATGTGAATATACTAGAAAATCACATTCTGCCCCAAGGATCCCACTAGAAGATGCAGGAAGAAGTCTCCTCAGCCAAAGGTTGTTGGGCCACCTAGTTCAGAGTAAATGTGACAAGGGGATGGAAAAGATGGAAGCTGCAGCTTAATTGACATGGTGATTGTCAAGATGATCTACTCAACTTTGCTAGAAATTCACACCTTCAGCTTACAAGACATTCAGAATCAAGATCAAGACGATTGGCAATGGCCAATCAAATACTATCTGAACACAGGGAAATTTCCTGAAGACTACACCAAAGATGACAGGAGAAAGTTTTCAATGAAAAGCAAGCCATACTCAGTAATCAAGGGAATTCTGTACAAAAGAGGAATTGACTCCATAATGAGAAGATGTGTGAACAAAGAACAAGCCAAAACAATGATGCAAGAGCTAAACGAAGTAATTGCAGGAGGATACTTCAATTCGGACCTAACAGCAAAGAAGATATTATTAGCAAGTTACTGGTGGCCTACTGTATGGAGACACTCATGAACACTGTCAACAGTGTGATGTTTGCCAGAGGATGGGACCAGTAAAAACGCACTGGGTAGGGTACTATACACCCAATACTACCAACAGAACCATCTCAAGCTGGGGCTAGACTTCGTGGGGCGCATTAAACCTCCAGCAGGTACACACAAAACCAATACCTCCTCACAGCCACTGACTACACTACAAATGGGTAGAGGCCAAGGCACAAAGAACAACCTGCCAGATCGACAACCAAATCTTATATGCAAACATCATCACACGATTTGGTTGCCCCTAGAATTCGTAGTGATCAAGGATCCCATTTTATAAATGATGCCATAAAAAGCTTGACAGAGGAGTTCATGATCGTACATCACAAGAGTACTGCTTACTATCCCCAAGGAAATGGCCAAGCCGAATCTACCAACAAAATATTATGCACTATCTTAACCAAGATAGTAAATGCCAATCATACAGATTGGGACACACAATGAACACAACACTATGGGCATTCAAGACATTATACAAGGTGACCACGAAACATACACCATTTCAACTGGTGTATGGAGCAGAGGCACTATTACCCATTGAATGTCATGATACCTACACTACACTACGAACCGGAACTCATGAACTGGGGTTTAGAGGAATCTTTACGAGTCAGGGAATATGAATTTTCCATCTAGAAGAAGTTTGGGCAGACGCCGCAGATACATGGCACAATTCAAGAACAAACGAAGAAATGAATATCCAAAGGGAAAGAAAAATCTTTCCATGACGGGGACATTGTTTATTTTACAAAAATCAACATTGAAGGCTGAGGGGTGAGGAGTGGGCGGGCCCGGCACCAGCCTGCATTGATACTGACTGCGTCCCTATGGCAGATCGGGTCCGGCTGCAACCATGTCTGATTGCACAAACTTGTGTCGCTCCTGCTCCTCTGCTCCAGTACACAGGCAACCACGAGCGGGGGTTCATTAGCCATTACAAGTTTGTTCTGCTTCAAGGAGATGCAGTCATTCGCAATGAGACAAACCCCAACCGTCTCAAGCTTTCGAGTGAGAGAACTATCAGACCTACCTTGTTTTCTTTAGTGTTCAGTGAGCGGGAGATAGGGAGTATTGCTTTGTTTCGACCTGGTAGAAAGAGGAGGACCGGGCACGAGGTGCAGGCCAAAGACGCGGAGGTCAGGGTGTTGACCAAGGCATGGCCAACCTTTTTCAGCAGCTAGAGCAGAGGCTCGTTGCCATGGCTTACAGCTCAGGCGTGTACCCAGACTCCCAGGCGGGATGGGTCACCTCCTGCTCTCTGAGGGAGGAGATTGGGGAGGCATGGATTCATGTGCGGGAGCAGCGCTACCACTAGAGCAGGTGGAGTTTGCTGCAGCCCGTGACCCGAGGCGCAATCACGAGTTCCTGAGCCACGAGGTGCAGAGGTGGAATTGGATCCACAGTGTGGGGAGGCAAGCCGTCAGGCGAGGCTTCCTCAGTCATTCACATTGCGGAGACTGTGTCGACGCCATCCCAATGGCAACCTAGTTCTCTCGCCGACTGTTACCCGAGGTGGAGGTTACTATGTATTGGGGAGACTACATCAAACACTGCACCCTGACACCCCTGCTACTAATGCTAGTGCATCTGGTGTGTTATTGGGGGCAGCCACCTTTGTGTGTCAAGCCCACTGTTCTTGGCAACCATGATTGTGAAACCCCGGGGTAAGACCAGCTGCAGTGTTCAGACAGTAGCAACACTTCACGAGAGTGGGGAGGTCACTTCATCTCTTCTGCGGGAGTTAGTGGAAGGTGTAGTGGCAGAAAGATCCTCGGATTTGGGTCAAAGACTGCCACGGCGACGGCTTGCGCCCTGGCAAGCTGAGCTGCCAGATTGACGGCGCTGCACTATGCCAAGCCTTTGAGCGCGCCATGGTGACACCATGGAGTGTGTCTGTTAGACAACCAGGGAGGCATTTTTTCATTGATTGGACCGGCAGGCAAGAGGTAACCGGGCTCCTTCGGGTCTTGTTTGGACCTCGGGAGCTCAGCATTGATGTTGGGCGAGCTGCTATCACAGGTTTGGGGGCCTCATGAAGGCGGATATAGGAGCTTGTCCTTTCCAGATACGACATCTTTGGGATGATCAGAGCAGTCTCGGGGCATTACGACTGCGTTTGTTTGGCCATCAGACTGGCAGCCGGATCATCCTAGAGATGGCGAAGAGTGAGCGAGCCAGGTCATTGTGACAAGACGCGGTCCTCTTATACGATGTCCTCGTTGGTGGGGCATGTTATACCCATGGGCTTCACCCTGGGACTTTGGGAGGAGTCCATTCTATCAAAGGCCTGGATGCAGTCAGGGAATGGTCATCGTGCACAGCCCCTGTTAACATTCATTGGGGGTATTGCGGCGACCCAGCGGGGCAGAATGCCAACACTAGCCTTTTACAGCTGGTCAGTTAGTTGCCTGAGTTGCTGGAATGCATGCCCATCAGAGGATGTGCCCACCTCCGCAAGCAGGATGACAATGCAATGTTCCGGTGGAGTTGTCCTGCCATGGTTGTGCTCACACGCGATTGTGGGGTAATGTCGTGCGCATACATATCGCTACACAACTACATCGCTGTCCAAAACCACAACACACATGTGCACACCACACACTAGTATATACCACTAGTCTACCACTAGTCCAGCCACTAGTCCAACCACTAGGCTACAACTAGTCAGTCACTAGGCTGCCACTACGCTGCCCACTATGGCAGTCACTAGTCCACACAATGATAAAGAAGAAGAATACAAGCACAAGCTCATGCGAGCTCACAAAGCTGAAGCATAAACTCATGCATATATAACTCATCACTCAAATACAAGTCAAGCCAAGTGCACCCCACGCCATGGGGAATCCACACTACGGCGCCATAGCTAGGCGCGGTGAGGCTCAACTCGAGAAAGATGAGCCTCCCGCTTTGCCGTGAAGATAACCACTCCAGGGCCTAAATCTGCCTTGACCCCTGGATTGACACTTGGGCCAATCCCAAATGTCAATATGTAAAAGCTAGCTATTTCCTAGCTAGTTTCACACTAGTGGTAAAATAACTTGACAGCTGTCGTGCGCATACATATCGCTACACAACTACATCGCTGTCCAAAACCACACAACACATGTGCACACCACACACTAGTATACCACTAGTCTACCACTAGTCCAGCCACTAGTCCAACCACTAGGCTACAACTAGTCAGTCACTAGGCTGCCACTACGCTGCCCACTATGGCAGTCACTAGTCCACACAATCGCCCCCCTAGCTGGTGCTTAGGTCCCTCTAAGTCCAGGTAGCCACAAGATGTGATAGTGACCATAGCCTCACTAAGTCCTCCACCACTATCCCTACTACACTCAAACTCGATAGATCAAGAGGCCGGGTGCAAGAGTTGCCCCATCGTTAGTCGCCGTCTTGCAACCTGTGAACTTGAGCTTGGGATCTCATGTATTGACTCCTATGAGCTTGGCCTCCCATGTCTTGTTAGCTGCCTCCAGTCATGTCCACTGCCACTATCCCAAGCAGTGTGGACACAACCAATCTCCGTCAGGAACCTTCTCAAGAGGTGGTGTCAAGCATCCCATATGCCAACCCCTTGAGCATCGATCACACACCAGCATGGTGGCTGCCCCTTTGGCAGACCCACAGAGCATGCACCTCAAACCTGCAGGTACCACTGCCAAGTTTGGGTCAACTCTCTGCCATCGACATTGGGAAGGTGACATGGCGCACAATTACGCACATGGTCCTTCCAAGTCATGCCATCCCGACCCTCCAAGATCAGGACCCCTGAGGGCAACACCTCTCGAACCCTCAGAATAACACGCCCTGCAGTAACATCCAGAGTCGTAGGAGCAGTCTGCTGCAAATAAACATAGTCACCAGGGCTAAACCTCCGAACCCCAGGACGATATCCTCCACCACGTATAGTGGCATACCTCAACGTATCACGGTGCTGTGCAATGGCAAGGTTCTCAAAAGCCATGGGCATGACTTTCTTGAACAACTCTGCACGCTGATCACATGCACGTACCCACACGTCCGGATCGTCAAGGTTAAGGACTTGAGCAGTGTCCCTACGAATGGCTGCAGGCAAATCCGGCTCTCGGCCAAAGAGAAGGAAATATGGTGAGAAGGAGGCAAGTGATGCTTGTTTGCTGAACCTGTAGCCCATGGCTAACCAAGGAACCTGAAGATCCCAATCTCCTAGGTGTCCCTTCTGCAAGCCATACTTGCGCAAACCCCTCTTCACCGTCTGAACAACTCTCTCTGCTAAGCCATCGGCCTCAGGATGATCCCGAGAAGTGGTGCGGTGGTCTATCAAGGCTTTATCACACAAAAGCCTGAAACTCCCCCAAGAACTCTCTCCCTTGGTCCGTGAGTACCTCAGCTGGAGCACCAAATCGGCTAAGCACACGATCCAAGAATGCATACGCAGCCCCCTCACTAGCCTTGTCAGGCAATGGAACCAACTCAATCCACTTGGAGAAGTGCTCCACCATCACCAACACATATCTGTGGTGGCGCATAGTCAGTGGCAACGGTCCTGCGAAGTCAAGACTCCACCTGTAGCCCAATCCCATGATTGGTAAAGGATGCAACTGTGGTGTAGGGGCGTTGAATGAAGCACGCACCCTGTCACACACCATGCACCTAGCCACAAACTGTTGCACCTCTGTATGCATACCACGCCACCAATACTGCCCCTGCAGTAAACTGTGAGTGCGTCGCACTCCAAAATGCCCCAACTCCTCATGGGCATGCCGCACTAACCGTGCACGCTGTGTGGGTGAGGCACAATCCTCACCCGACCATCCTCCCACACTCGAAGTAGGTGTATCCCCTCCCACTTGAACCTCTTGGCTCGTTGCAGGATCCGATCCGATCCCTCTCCCTGGCAGTCACAATGGCTGCCGTGTCTCCCGTGCGGAGGTAGTCCAACACAGCCGAATCCTCATGTATATCTCTGGCACCACCTAGCTCATCACTAGCCTCAGGGTCCTCAGACACTCCGTCTACAGTCATCCCTGTTGTAGGTCCAATCTGACCTCCCCCATGCCAAGATACACAAAAATGCAGATGCGTGCCATCCCGGCACCATCTCCTCGTCCGTCTCACCATGCCACCGAGCTCCAGTGTCATCCTGCTGGCTCATGCATGGATTGCGACTCAATCCATCCGCATCCCGATTGACCAAACCCGGTCGATGCACAACCTGAAAGTCATACTCCTGGAGTATAAGTGCCCACCGTGCAAGCTTCCCCGTAAGCTTGTCTGACTCCATCAACCACTTGAGTGGCTGGTGATCCGTGACAAGGGTGAAAAGATTGCCGTATAGATAGCACCTGAAGTGTGCCACGGCCCACACTGCAGCTAAGCACTCTCCCTCATATGAGCTGTACTTAGCCTCTGCAGCGTTGTTCGAGCGGCTAGCGTAAGCCACTACGAACTCTCTTCCCTCATCATCCACCTGTGTGAGCACCGCTCCAAGCCCCAGCATGCTCCAATCCGTATGCAGCTGAAAGGGACGCCCCCTGATAGGTCGTCTCAGATAGGCGCCGAGGTCAACCTCGCCTTGAGCTCTTGAAAAGCTCGTTCCTGCTCATCTTCCCACTGCCACTCCTGGTCCACCTTGGTCAGCTTGGTTAGAGCCTTTGCAATGGTACTAAATCCCTTGACAAACCGTCTATAATAGTTTGCCAACCCCATGAAAGCTCGAACTCGGCTCACATCCGTGGGGCGTGGAATTTGTGCAATGGCCTCTACCTTAGTCTGCTGTACCCCCATCCTCCAGGATATATCATGTGACCCAGATACTCAATCTGGTTGTGGAAAAACTCACTTCCCCGGATGCAACTTCAATCCGTGCGCTCTCAAGCGCTCCAATACCACCTGAAGGTGTCTCTCATGCTCCTCCATCGTAACACTAAAGATGATGATGTCATCTATGTAGCACCGAGCAAAGTCCACCCCTGCTAGAATCCTATCCATGACTCTCTGAAACTCTGCAGGAGCATTCTTAAGCCCAAATGGTAAGAACCGCCACTGATATAGGCAATCCTTGCCGTGCTCATTGATCCCCCAGAATGCGTCTTCTGCTTGTCCGCCTCCTTGATTGGCAACTGGTGATATCCGGATCGTAAATCCAAAGTGCTAAAGGCCTTAGCATGCCCGATGGCATCAAAGATCTCCTCTGGTGTTGGCATGGCATACTTATCGGACTTGGTCTGACGATTTACAGGCCGGTAATCACCGCACATACGTCTCTCCGTCCAATTGCCATAGACATCCTTCTTGGCTGGCATCACTGTGGCTGAAGCATACTCTCCACCAGAGAGCTCCACCAAACCTGCCTCCCAGAGATCTTGAGTCCTCATCTGAATCAAAGACCTCTCCATGTCACTGTATCTATAGGGTCTCCGAAAGATTGGCGTGTCAGTGGCCAACTCATATACGGATCTCTTGACCCTTCAGTGCTCCCAAGTCCTTCAAACTGAAGGCAAAGCAATTCCTGTAAGCCCTCAGGAACCGCCGTATACGTCGTCTCTCTCCTCCGGTGACAATGGGTCCAATGTCAGGCTCCCAATTGTCCTCCGTAACTACAACCTTAAGTCCAGTGGGCTTAGAGGTAGAGGAGCGTCGTCCGTGGTTGCTATGCGCAACCTCTTGAGCAGTACTCCCTGCCTGCTCAGTCAATGACAAGGCCTCATCCTGCCCCATCATCTCATCCTTGAGGACCTCCTCAACCCGAGAAGAATCCCCAACCTCATCCATCACAGCCGCCTGCTGGCTGCAACTCCCTCTGAACCTCGAGCACCTCCCACGTGTGCCATGGATGCATGCACCCCGTGGTCCTCACATGCTCGCCCCCACTCACTGCCTGTACCGTCTCGGTAGGCAGAGAGACCATTGAGGGAAGTGTATTCCGCACTCTGCGTTGCTCAGCCAGAGCCAAGCTGATAATCCAGGTCAAGCAATTGAGATCCATTGCTTGCCCCAACACTTGACGACGTGATGCCTCAGAAAGAGACGACACCGCCGTGGTACCAGTGGTAAAACCCATTGCCCGCTCACGCTCGTCAGCATTAGGCTCCACTAACTGCTGCAACTGAGCATCCCACAGGAGGCCAGGTCCACTATCCCGGAAAGCATGCGATCCTGGGAAGCTGAGCAGTGTAGGTAATGCTGCTCGTGGTTGACCCACCTTGTTGACCACTGCCAAAGGCGAACGGTCATCGTGTCTCACACGTTGAGACTGCCTCCCTGTGTCCAGAATGTTATCCACTGTGAGATGTGCTGGCCGCTGCACCCCATCAAATGCACGCTTGAGCAGTGCGGGTGGCATCATGTTAGTCCACCATAGCCGTGGACGATGAGCCCGTGACCCCACTGTAGCTGCATCTAGCAACACTGCTGACCCAAGCCACGACCGGACTTGATGCACACTGGCCATCACCCTGGCCCGAGAATCGCCCATCAGTGCACATTCTCCAAGATGTATGCTGGAGATACAGCTTGATGAAGCTGCAAGTGGCGCAAAACCCGCACCATCTCCCAAAACAGACCCGACCTCGAGTCTCGCAATCCATTGCCATGCCCGGCTGATGAATGCCCTTGGCAGGGCCAACCTGCCACTACCAGATCAATGGAGCCAACCCGCTCCAAATCCTGCGCCCCCAGCAACGAAATGTCTGCTGGCAAGGCCTGCTGATATCCACGAATTGCAGACACCGACAACAACTCAGGGTACCGCTGCACCAACTGAGCAACATGGCGAAGTGAAACGCGTCGTGCAGTCTCATCCCTCTCCACATACAGGTAACGCCGAACTCGTACACCTGCCTGTAACACAGCAGCCAATCCGGTGCTGATCCCGCCAAACAAGTCCAGAAGACAAATGCCTTCATCCGGAGACTGCCACACAATAGGTGTGGTGTCCAATGGAGACAATTGAGGTGGTCCTGGTGCAATCCCCACACTCTCCTCCTCTCCTGACGGTACAAAAGCCTCCACCCAGGCTTGTTGCACCCGTCGATCAGCATCCCGCTGCAAATCCTTGCTCGTGCCCCACAATGGAGTCTGAGCAACCATGGTAGGCAACTCCGCCATACCATACATGTCATCCTGCTCTCCCCGAGGTGGTACATCCTCTGAATGAGCATTGCCCTCAAGCAACTCTCTAGGCCAACTCACTGCCGCGGTGAATGCTGCTAGTGTCGGCATCTTGCCTCGCTGGGCAACCGCAACTCCTCCTATGAACGTCACAGGGAGCTGCACACGCCGGCCCTCCCCTGACTGCCATGCAGGCCTATAGGAAGCTGACTCCTCCCAAAAATCCAGGGTGAAGCCCATGGGGTACAACACTGCCCCCCAACCAGGACATCGTATGAGACTGCGTCTGTCACAATGGCCTTGGCTCGCATCACTGAGCCATCTGTAGGGTGATCCGGCCGTAGTCTGATAGCCAACTCACGCCGCCGTGTCATGCCCCGAGCCTGCTCCGATCCTCCCAGAGACGTCTGTATCTGGAAAGGACAAGGCTCCATATCCGCCTCCGTGAGGCCCAAGCCTGCAATAGCAGCTCTGCCCAGCATCAATGGCTGAGCTCCCGAGTCCAACAAGACCCGCAGTGGCCGGTACCTCTTCTTGCCTGCCGGTCCACTCAAACAGAAAATGCCATCCTGGTTGTCTAACATGACAACTCCAGGTGTCACCATGGCGCGCTCAATGGCTGGCCTAGCTGGCAGCTCCATCAACCTGGCAGCTGCAGCTTGCCATGGCGCCGCCGTGGCAGTCTTGACCCTCAAATCCGAGGATCCCTCCGGCACTACACCTCCCACTATCTCCGCAGAAGATGAAGTAACCTCCCCACTCTCACAGAGTGTAGCTGCCAGCCTGAACACCTCAGCTGGTCTTACCCCCGGCGTCGCAATCATGGTAGCCGAGAACAATGGAGCCTGGCACACAGATGTGGCCGCTCCTAGCAGCACACTAGCTGCCGTAGCCTTGGCAACACTAGGTAGTGGTGCTACCCGTGTAGCTCTCCCCAATGGCATAGTAACCTCCGCCTCGGTAACAGTCGGCGAGAACTAGGTGCCATGGATGGCGTCGACACTGTCTCCGCCAATGTGAATGACTGAGGAAGCCTAGCCTGACGGCTTGCCTCCCCACGCTGTGGATCCAACTCCACCTCTGCACCTCGTGGCTCAGGAACTCGTGCTGCTCCTCGAGTCACGGCTGCAGCAGACTCCACCTGCACTAGTGGTAGTGCTGCTCCACACATGAATCCCATGCCTCCCATATCTCCTCCCTCAGGAGCAGGAGGTGGACCATCCGGCCTTAGAGCCGGTACCACCTGAGCTGTAGCCATGGCAGCGAGCCTCTGCTCTAGCTGCTGAAGCCGGTTGGCCATGCCTTGGTCAACACCCTGACCTCCGCGTCCTTGGCCACGTTGAGCTTGCCCTTGGCCTCACCTCGTGGCTGGCCACCTCGTCCTCTCTGGGCTGCTCCACCTCGCCCCGGCCACCATTGTTCCCTTGGAACTGGCCTGGGCGCAACTCAGGATGCAAACCATAACACGGGCCTCTCCATGCCCGTTCTTGCCACAATGCCCACCTGCAACTGTGCAGGCTGTGCATGTGCCGGCCCTTTGCCTCCCTCTGGCAATCCTTCTTGACATGGGGTCCTCCACATGTCCAGCACACCACATCCGCCCGTTGTTGGCCAGCAAATGAAGGGAGAGACCCCTGCATCTGAGGTCCTCTCTGCCCTTCCCTGAGCTTCACCTGAGCCCCCTTGTTGCCTTGAGCACGTTGAGGTAGTGGTTGGCTAGGAGCACCACTACCCCGTGGTGTCTCCTTAGCAAATCCCACCATGACCACTCGTTCCTCCACCATGTTGAGCTCTATCCGCTCTGCCAGCAAAAACACATTTGCTAAGGTGGGTTGGG